>BSBM01000476.1:11565000-12015000 GCA_027924585.1 Larix kaempferi
TATTCATGAGACACATGAAGGTAGTTGTTGCAATAGTGAGACCAAATGGCACCCCTACAAATTCATAGTGTCCATATCTTATTCTGAAGGTTGTCTTGTGAATATATTCTTCCTTGATCCTTACTTGATGGTAACCAGACCTCAAGTCAATATTTGAAAATACCTTCGCTCCTCTCATTTGATCAAAAAGATCATCAATTCGAGGCAATGGGTACGTGTTCTTCACTGTCACTTTATTCAGTTGCCTATAATCAATACATAACCTGAGTGTACCATATTTATTTTTCACAAATAGTACAGGTGCTCCCCATGGAAACACACTTGGCCTTGTGTATTTCTTTTCCAATAATTCTTACAATTGCATTTTCAACTCTAATAATTCTGGTGTGCTCATCCTATAAGGTGTCTTAGACATTGGTGTATCTCTTGGCACAAGATCAATTGTGAAATCAATGTCCCTCTTGGGTGGAAGACTCGGCACTTCATCAGGGAACACATCCTTGAATTCTTGTAGCACATGATAGTCCTCCAAATTTGGAATTTCATTTTCTGATTTGTCCAATATATGGGTTGCATACAATTGAAAACCTTTTCTACAAAACTTCTTCAGTTGCATGGTTGAAATATGCCTAACAGAAATTTTCTTTGGACCTTTCACAACCCTTGGGTTTCATTCATCATCAATGCACTCAAAACTCTTGTTGTAGCAATCGAGTTTAACTATATATGCTTCCAACCAGTCAATTCCAATGAGAATGTCATATGAACCAAGTGGTAAAGCATTCATATGCAAGTGGAGTCACTCGGTTTATTCTCATGGTCTTTGCAATGTCTGGGGGAGTCACTTGGTTTCTCCTACCATTGGATTCAATCTCTGCATTCTCAATTTGTATATTTTCTCCCATTGCATCTGCCCCAACTTCATAAGGATCATGTGCATCATCTGTAATGATTCCCTTGGCCCAACCAATATCAAAGGTTTCGCAACTCAACTATGATCACTGCTAACCCTTAATAGTCACTGATATGGTTTTGAATCTACAAAAGTGTTGATATAAACACATTTGTTAGATTTATTACAAAATAAAATTCAATTTTCATGTATTCTGGAAAATATCCATGTTGACAGTTTTTGTCAATTATGTCTATAGGTACTTTTATTATCAAATTATAGAAGCATATGAATCACCAATTCATAATTTAACTTTGTAAAATTGTTCCCCTCTAGATAAGCTTTCCAATGACTATAAATACGCTCAATTATGAACCCTAAGAACGAAGTTGCAGTCCTTGTAAATTGTCAATTTGGCCCAAATTCTACACTTTTCCTGTAGGTGCATTCAACTCCAGAGGCCAACTTTAGACACATGTAAAAGATCACCTGTGGAGAACTAGGAAAAATTCCTTATTGTCTTAGATAATAGATTTGACTAGGATTACTTAGCAATCCTCAGTTTCCTCATCGGATGCTCCAGTCACCTACTATAAACTTCTGGAATTGACTACTTTGTATTTTTCCACTTCTGCCAGACTAAGAAAACTTTGCAATCCTGTAGCATCCACCCTCATAGTCCAAAATGTGACCAAATTTTGTTGCTCCAATGGCCGCAACTAAAATCCATATCCAACCTTGTTGATTAAAAAAAAAGTGGGGGTCAAGGGGGTTGCCCCCTTGTGGCTAGGACGGGTCGAGGGCAGTGCCCTCATTTTTCTGTAAATAGTTCAATTTCACGCAATCTAGTGCATAAGAAAATATTATTTTTTGTTGATGTGGAAAGGGTGCTGACATGGCCTGACAGTTTCCCGTCAATGTATCAGACATGCTTACATGTCACCGTATGACGCAACCATGTCACCTTCCTCCCGCCACTAGGCTGCCACACCACCCGATGCTCGACTGTGGGCTTTGGCAGTTTTCCCTTTTACCATAAGCAGTAACATGCCCTTGCGAAGCAGTTTTGGAAACAAGCTCTTGGGGAGGCACGGTCAATCAGGAAGTGACACGCGCCCCAAGTGTTTTTGGAAACAATGCACCCCTCACCTCAAATTAACCATCGATCACTTTATCGGTGCGTGATGGTTATGGGACGTTGATCTTCTATAAGATCTAACAGTCATATCTTCGCATGCCTATTATTAATCACCTTGCAAGTTCCCAAGGCGCATTGATCCCTGAAAATTGATCTTCTTGCTCATCTAATTGCCATATCTTCATCCACCCATGGTTAACCATCGCACAATTTGCCCTTGCGCTATGAACCTAAAACCGTTGATCTGCCCTAGCATTCAACGGTCAGATATTCATCCTCCCTGCCCTTCATCCTGGGAAACCTTCTTGTCTACGATTCTGATGTGGCAATTCCACATCATGCCTCCTTCCCACATGGCTCCTCCATGTCACCCATCCACATGGCATGGGTGGGGCCCACATAAAATTACCAAAATTATAAAAAAAATTGAATTTGTATGAAATTTTAATTTGGGGATAAGGGGACCGTTGCAAAGTTATGTTTGGCCCATTATCCGTCTCTTAACAGATCCCAACATTAACAGGAGCATTTCGTCTGCAACTCCATATTTTTTCCTGTAACTGTGCGTTACAGTGCATAGAGCTCCAGTATTGCAACTAGAAGCTCTGATACCACTCTGTAATGTCCCCATCCCCCCATTCCGGCCAGTAGGTGGGGACATTAACTGAACCAGAGCCTCGAATTTTCACCCCATAGCCATAACTACGAATTCACACAGCTAAAATGCATGTGAAAACATGTAAATAAATAAAATAAAATTGGTCCACGCATACATAACATGCAATTCCAAGCATAATCGTCACAGGCATATAAATAAAAATCATTGCACATCAAATACAGAAGAATACTTATCTTTAAGCAAAGAAGATCCAAGAAACTGGCTGTGTAAGAGCGATTTTCCACCCAGCCATAGGCACTTTGTCCAGCATATACTCTTTATGCTCAGAGGCCACCCCCAAGTTAGGATAGGAGGCCACCAGGGTGAAGGGAACACCTACATGCTTCTATCTCTCATCCCACAACCCATTCTGCTCACTATGCTTAGCCAAAAGCTCAACTAGATCTCTATAGGGATCTCACTAAGCCATCACAGCCATGGAACTCCTTCCAACTTCCCCACACAACACAAGGAAGGCTTTTCCCTTCACTGATCCACGGTTCCCTCAGGAAATCTAACCCTTACAGTGCTTACCAGTGTGTGCAGTAAGAGTCTAACCGGTTGTATGCTAATAGAGAACCTCCTGCAAAATTAATCCATGGCTTCTCAAGCATCCAGGAGTAGCAGAACTCAATGGGTAAGGGTTCCTAGCTTTCCCAACCTCCATGCTCCATGCTCACATATAGCCATCTATTTTCCCTTCCAAAAATGTAGCTTTGCCTTCAAATTCGAATTTTTGGGTATAAACACAGTTTGGTAATGGTCATGAACAACAATGGAAAATTCTACGTAGTGTAGGAACATGCATGAGAGAATGAGAGTCAAAAAGTGTTGACTCCAAGGATATGAGGTAAGGTGAAAATACAACTAACATAGCTTCTGACCATAAAAGAAATAGGATTGTTGATAGTTGACATAACTATCACAACCCCCATGCTTCAATAACTACATGAAGTGACTTTTCCCCACCAACCTCACATGTGCATTCAATGATTAGATTTAATAGTCAAGAGAAGGTAATTGGATTATTTAAGGCACATGGCATATTTTGAATGGTTTCTAAGGTTGAAACATGGCAGCATAGCATTTTGTTTCCCCATAGCCCCCCTTCCTTTTCCCCTCTGGTGGAATTGTAGCCCCTATAGTTCTCTTTACACAGCCATATTGGACCATTTTTATTAATTTTCATCATAATATTTACATAAATTTCGAATTAGCATGATAAACCAATCATGTGGTCCAAATAAAAATATATATACATCATACATGCCTAGCCATTCGCTAGTTGGGCCTTGGCCTTGAGCTCCACACTAGGAATCCATACTGGCATATTTACATCATTTACATAATTTTGACTAAATACATTCCAAGTCAAAATTGGGGGTATTACAAGTTTAATGTACAAGCAGTTATGATTATTATGATAAAAATTTTCATTTTGTTTCATTCCCTAGATGAGCTTCTTTAGTAGAGGCTCAAGGCGACCAGACGATGACAACATAAACAAAAGGTACAGTGCGTGGCAAGATGGCGAGAGGAAGAAGATTAGGTTTCCAATGCACTTTAATGTTGATTCTGACGAGTTCACTTAACTAGCAGAAATTAGTCATTTATTTCTCTGAACTCCTCCTCGCCTTTTCCAAACCGATTCTCCCCACCCTCAATCAGAACTACAGCCACACCCAAACATTGTTGAAATCCACAATGATCCCCCTAACCAAAATGATGTTTGGAACTTACCTCTTCCAACGCCAACTACAATTTGAACTAGTTGGGAGATTATTACTTCATCAATCTCCTCGACATCCAATAAGCCCAACATCCTCCATAAACAACTCTCATTCCCATGTCCATGATAAAAATGCAAAGGTTCCTCCTTCTATAAACCCTAAACACCCCATGGATGAGCCATTACAATGTGAGAAGGGTAAAGGAAGAATGTAAATCGAATAAAATGCCTCCATGAAAGCAGAATCCTATGTTTCCAAGATGTAGGTGCAAATTAAATTATTGGAGGAAACAATTGTGAGCATGAGGCCGCCAAAACCTTGTCCTACCCTTTCGTTTTATGATTTACATCATGAGATTTTATGAACAACTAGTTTAAATTTTAGATATATGCACGTACATAGTTTCAAATGGTTGTAAATGTTTTGATTACGTCTGATTTTCATAACACCACTGATGAGTTTTGTAGACTGTATATGTAAAACTTGCATTTAACATTATCATACGTTGGTTTTGAAGTTATTTTGAAAGTGAAGTTATAGTTTGTTCATGGTTTAAATTATTATGCATATATTAAATGGCTTGAGTTGTTGTTAATAATATGCACATTATGAGTGATGCACTTTGATGATTTTTGGGACTATGGGTATGTGAACGCAAAGTAAAGGAGCTACAAGGAGTTTTTGAAGATGTTGGGTTATATCCTCAACTTGATAGAATGGGAATGACAAGGTGGGCCTCGTTTGTTTAAGTTGGTGTTTGCTCATGAATCGTAATTGTGTTTCCCAAAGTTCGAGATCTCTAGAACATAAGAGCCTTTTACTTGAATATTTTCTGGTTTGATTTATGTGATACCATGTGCCAAGTAAAGTGTGGAATACTTGGTAACCGCTTGGTTACTTGCTTTATAAAGACATTAAAGCTTTCAGGAAGGTGGTTGGTCTTACTTGCGATGGTATGCAAAGCTTTGACTTTTTTTTTAATTTATAAGAACTTCTTTCATTTCATACAGTTAAAAATGAAGTCTAACCATTTTTATGATAGCAGGAGTTCCTGTAGCGTGAATGGTTTAAGGGTTTAATCATATTATTAAGTTAATAGGTAAATTTTTTTATTTGGTTGTCATGTTGGAAAGTGGTCATTCGAATAGCTCTTTTTTACTAGCCTATTTATTTGCAGAACTAACAACAACGACCTAATAAATCTATAACATGTTGCAGCCTTGTCAATATAAGGCTCTTGCTTCTTTAACTCCCACCTTGACTAAGCGGTCTTGTAAATGTTATTCTTTGTGTTGGGGATAGTTCTTGGTCCAAAATTTCAAAGGAGTTCGTAGATAATTGTAGGGAGGTGTTTCTCACATAATAAAGGAAGTTGTCAATAAAATTATTCTTTCTTTAGTTGCATCCATGTTGTCTAGTTGCTAGCCCTGTAAATTTTCTTTAAATTTTTGTTATTTTTATTTTCTACAAAGAACAAAAAGTCATTTCAGTTCTTGTTTAGCTCAAAATCTGTTACATATTTGTTGATTAAACTTTCATTTGTGTGTACATTATTAAAGTTTTATTCTAACACACTTATATAAAAACAATACAAACCATTTCTTTGTTTATAATTTTTTTGTTAAAGATTTAAAATTTTTAGATTTTAGTTTTAGATACTTTACTTGTGTTCATACAGTAAGCCTATTGGATTCACCAATGAAGGTTAAGGCTGACGAATGTTGTTACACTACAAAAGGGGTACAATTCCCGTGTCCTTTGGTCTAGCCAACCAAGAGGTTGGAAGTATTGATTTTGAGGCATTCCACCATCGTAATCAATAGGTTGAACTTAGATCATGGGTGATAATTGAATCAAATGGAGTCTCTTTGTCAAAAATAGACTCTTCAAGTTTCAGTTTTTAACCCTGATGTGCTTACAATTTTTTATTTTAAATAGTTTAAATAGTTTTAAAACTTGCAATATTAGATTCTCAAGAACATATTAAGAATTGTTTTTTGGACAACATATAAGCTCCTCTAACATATAAGCTCCTCTAGGAAAATTGAATTGATTTTTTTAAAGATAGTTATGACATGGTGGGATGAAATTTCCTTTCTGAACTGTTATGAGAGTGCTTGCAATGCTCTTCATATCAATAGGAAGTTTTGAGTTTTAGCCCATATTCATTTTTAGTGTAGTATGCTCATGCATTATGTAATTTCTCTCTCTTGAAATACAAATTATGATTTTTTACAAGGAAAAAATAATATGATCTTTGAGATAAGAACTATGCAAAATTAAAATCTCTCAAAACATGCCATGTGTGTATGATGTAAAAAATAAATAATCTCTCTCTTTCCTTTCCTTCGTTTTTTTTTGGTGTGGTTTTCTAGCTCAAAGGTTCGATATCCACAATTTTTTTGGTCCAAGTCCTATAGGGATTCATAAACTACTTGTTTCCTGCCACTTGGGAAGCCCATTACTTTTGTACTTGTCACTCAATTTGAGACCTCTGATAATTGACCAATTATACCACATGCCCCTTGATGGCACACAAGGTAACTTGGAGTGGCTGCTAGTGGCTTTGAATTCGTGACATCCTAGAGTCTTGTGGACTAGAAGAGGCTTGTAAACCAATTGAGATACATGTGGAACCTTAATACTCAAATAATATAGACAAGAGTTGCAATTTCCACAATATGATATTAGGATAACTTTTGAATTACCTTGAGGAACAACTTGAGACTCTAGAAGGAGCAATTACACAATTAACGACAATAATAAAAATGGTCTTAAATTTTAAACAATCACTTATAACTAGACCATGCATCAAATAGAGAGTGATTAAACAATTATTTAAACATAGATTCAAAAAATGGAAGGAAGAGAAGATGTAAAGATTTTCTTGGAATGTCATGCTTGAAAATAAAATGACACTTGCTTCTTTATCAAACTAGGGACTATTTTAAGTATAATATTAGCACTTTCTTTTTTTTAATTTCCAAGAAAAAAAACTGTGTATTTGATATTTCAGAAAAGAAATCAAAACATACATTAAACAAGGCTTTCCAGGTTAGTATATTTTTGACATGGATTATTTAAGTGTTACCATTAATATAGTCATCCTCTTTTTGTGCCATCTATAATAGGGATCAAAGAATATGATAGGGCTAACCAACCTTGTGATCAAAGCTAGTGAAACAACCAACCCAAAAAGCTATCTGAGCTTTTTACTGTGTTCTCCTTAAAATACAAAAACTAGAAGATTGAGGTGACTACTTCTGGGAAAATCTCATTTTCTCGAAATACTTTACTAATCAGTTGTCCTTATGGAAAAAGCACAAGTTCCTTGGAGAGAGAATTTGCAATCTGATTGAAATCCATGTATGTGTGTGAGACGGAGATGGCATCGCATGCTTCTTGAAGTTTTTTTATAGGTTACTACCACAATAAATTTTGGATTACCGACAACCTGCAAGTTCTTTACCTCTTTCTCATGCAAATTTAAGTAGTAACAACAGGAAGATTAACTATGTAGTGTTATTGTAATTGCTAATTCCAACACCAAGTTTTGGCGATATCCCTTTGATAAACATAATATTAGCGTTATTATTATTACTATTAGTATTAGTATTAGTATCATCATCATCATTATCATTATTATTATTGAAATGAATAATATCGCGGGAAATCCTTTGAGTACTTTCCCATGATCCATGGATGGTAAATGGGGTAAACCATTGGCTATGTTTATGGAGCCTAACCTTGAGGGGACCAAGAGAGTCGAACACATAACCTCCCTGACGTTTTGGGGGAGAAATATCACGTTTGGCTCCCTTGAGCTAACCCTCTAAGCTAGCGTTATATTCACTCGTGATTGTAAATAAGACATATTTTTTCCATGAACATTAATGAAAAGTTACAACATTTAGATTTATGTCAATCTCTCAATTATATATATATAAGAGTAATTTCGAAAGCTCGAGCCATTATTCTTGAAAATATATATCACACAAAAATTAACAATATTAGAAGAAGTAGAAGGCGAACATACGTACATAACTAAGCTTTGGAAGCATGTATTCAAATGGATGCGATCGCAACATACCCACAATCACAAGCGTCTGTTCCAACAAATCAACCTAACCAGCACGACATTTTTCCTCTCCCATATTAGGCACCTCTTCCAATCCAATACCCCCAATCGCAATACCATGATCATCAAAATTATTATCATAGTCAGCATCAGCAGCAAGAGGCATACGAAGACAAGTTTTGAACTCTATCCATTGCAAGTCTCCTAGATAATGTCAAGTATCGTGAAGTTTATAACCTTTTCCATCAATTCCAGGGTTACCGATCATGTCAACTCAAACATTCAGAACGCGGAACTTAGGTACTCATCTCTTAATATTTTGTTTTTTCTTATATATATGTGTGTGTGTGTGTGTGCCTAACGGTTAAGAACATGTGTTTCCTCCTAGGATATCATAGGTTCAAATCTGATGGGGGGTAGGGTATGTACACCTCTATAGACTTTAGCAGTTACATCACTACACAAATGGGGGTCCCTAGTCCCACAAACAAGGGGTCTCATACACCAAATCGGTGTCTTGCTTGGTTGTGACCTAAAAAATAGACTATTATTATTATGATTTTGTTTTAGTTTATAAGCACTTCTATCATTTCATACAGTTAAAAATCAAGTCTAACACTTTTCGTCATAGCAGGAGTTCCTATTGGGTGAAAGGCTCGAGGGTTTGGTCCTATTATTAAGTTAACATGTAAAATTTTTTGTTCAATCATCATGTTGGAAGGTGGTCATTCGAATAGATATTTTTTACTAGCCTCTTGATTTGCAGAAGTAACAACAACGTCCTAATAAATATATAACATGTTGCAGCCTTGTCAATATAGGGTTCTTGCTTCTTTAACTCCCACCTTGACTAAGCGGTCTTGTAAATGCTAGTATTTGTGTTGGGGATAGTTCTTAGTCCAAAATTTAACAAGAGTTCGTAGATAACTGTAGGGATGTGTTTCTCACGTAATGAAGGAAATTGTCAATAAAATCATTATTTCTTCAATTGCATCCATGTTGTCTAGTTGCTAGCCCTTTAAATTTATGTTATTTTTATTTTCTAAAAAGAACAAAAATTCATTCCAGTTCTTGTTTAGCTCAAAATATGTTACATATTTGTTGATTCATCTTTCATTTGTTTGTACATTATTGAACTTTTATTCTAACACACTTATATAAAAACAATACAAACCATTTCTTTGTTTATAATTTTTTGTTATAGATTTAAAAATTTTAGATTTTAGTTTTAGATACTTTACTTGTGTTCATACATTAAGCCTATTGGATTCACCAATGAAGGTTAAGGCTGGCAAATGTTGTTACGCTATAAAAAGGGTACAATTCCCGTGTCCTTTGGTCTATCCAACCAAGAGATTGAAAGCATAGATTTTGAGGCATTCCATCCTCTTAATCAATAATATGAACTTAGATCATGGGTGATAGTTGAATCAAATGATGGAGTCTCTTTGTCAAAAATAGCCTCTTCAAATTTCACTTTTTAACCATGATGTGCTTACAATTTTTTATTTTAAATAGTTTTAAAACTTGGAATATTAGATTATGAAGAACCTATTAAGAAATGTTTTTTGGACAACATATAGACTCCTCTAGACAAATTGAATTGATTTTTTTAAGATAGTTGTGACATGGTGGAATGAAATTACCTTTCTGAATAGTTATGAGAGTGCTTGCAGTGCTCTTCATATCAATAGGAAGTTTTGAGTTTAGCCCATATTCATTTTTAGTGTAGTATGCTCATGCATTATGTAATTTCTCTCTCTTGAAATAGAAACTATGTTTTTCTACAAGGAAAAAATAATATGATCTTTGAGATAAGAACTCTGCAAAATTAAAATCTCTCGAAACATGCCACATTTGTATGATGTAAAAAATAAATAATCTCTCTCTTTCCTTTCCCTCGTTTTTTTTTGGTGTGGTTTTCTAGCTCAAAGGTTCGATATCCACAATTGATTTGGTCCAAGTCCTCTAGGAATTCATAAACTACTCGTTTCATGCCACTTGGGAGGCCCATTACTTTTGTACTTGTCACCCAATTTGAGACCCGTGATAATTGACCAGTTATACCACATGCCCCTTGATGGAACACAAGGTAACTTGGAGTGGGTGCTAGTGGATTTGAATTCATGACATCCTAGCGTCTTGTGGACTAGATGAGGCATGTAAACCAATTGAGCTACATGTGGAACCTTGATACTCAAATAATATAGACAAGAGTAACACTTTCCACAATATAATATTAGGATAAATTTTGAATTGCCTCGAGGAACAACTTGAGACTCTAGAAGGAGCAATTACACAATTAACCACAATAACAAAAATGGTCTTAAGTTTTAAAAAATCACTTATAACTAGACCATGCATCAAATAGAGAGTGATTAAACAATGATTCGTACATAGATTCCAAAAATGGAAGGAAGAGAAGATGTAAAGATTTTCTTAGAACATCATACTTGAAAATAAAATGGCACTTGCTTCTTTATCAAACTTGGGACTATTTTAAGTGCTTGTAATCTCATCATTCTAAGATGGCCAAATGACTCTTGTATATATGAAACTTAATGTTCAAACAGAGTGCATAATGAAACAATGGAATGGATGCAACCATAAACTCATCGTGAAAAAAAATAAATACAATGCATAATTTTTATTTTAACTCCAAATTTATCAAGTGTTAAGAGAGATCAAATATCTTGAACTGCAAATCTTGTTGACAATGCACAAATTTGTGAAAAGAATTTCACTTTGAGGAATTTGATCCCTCTTTATTTCGTATGGTTATGAGGATGATAAATTTAAGCTATTTATTATTAAGTATAACCTTTTCCGTCAATTCCAGGGCTACTGATCATGTCAACTCAAGCATTCAGAACGCGAAACTTAGGTACTCTTCTCTCAATATTCTGTTTTTTCTTATATATATATATATATATAGGCATAGTGGTTAAGAACATGTGTTTCCTCCTACGAGATCATAGGTTCAAATCTGATGGGTGGTAGGGTATGTACACCTCTGTAGACTTTAGCAGTTACATCACTGCACAGATGGAGGTCCCTTGTCCCACAAACAAGGGGGTATCATACACCAAATTGGTGTCTCGCTCGGATGTGACCTAAAAAATAGACTATTATTATTATTTTCTTTGAGTTTATAAGCACTTCTTTCATTTCATACAGTTAAAAATCAATTCTAACACTTTTTGTCATATCAAGAGTTCCTATTGGGTGAAAGGATCGAGGCTTTGATCCTATTATTAAGTTAACATGTAAATTTTTTTGTTCGGTCATCATGTTGGAAGGTGGTCATTTGAATAGTTCATTTTACTAGTTACAACCTTGTATATTCAAGCTTCTTGCTTCTTGACCTCCCGCCTTGATTAAGCAGTCTTGTAAATGCTAGTCTTTGTGTTGGAGATGGTTCTTGGTCCAAACTTTCGTTGGAGTCTCTAGATAACTGTTGGGATTTTTTCTCATGTAAATAAGGAAGTGTCAAAAAAATTATTCTTTCTTCAGCTGTATCATCCATGTTGCTTAGTTTCTATCCCTTTAAATTTATGTTATTTTTATTTCTAAAAGGAACAAAAAGTCATTTTAGTTAGTGTTTAGCTCAAACTCTATTACATATTTGTTTATTCATCTTTCATTTGTTTGCATATTATTGAAGCTTTATTTTAGCATACTTATATAAAAAAATACTAAGCATTTCATTGTTTGCAATACCATGTTCATTTGGCAGAACATATATCGGTGAGATTGGTCACTCAATTGAGACGAGGTTAAAGGAGCACAGTGCAGATATACAATATGGAAGAATTAAAAATTCCGCCATTTCTAAACACTCTCACACCACCAATCACCATATATGTCTTGAAAATTCAAAAGTTGTAGCAACAATCCCACACTACTACAAGAGAAAAATACAAGAAGCCCTAGAAATTGAAAATTGTGAGAATAACCTAACCCAAGATGATGGTTTAGTTCTAAAAGAAGCCTAGAAACTCATTGTCCACCTATTAAAGAAAAATAATAAATTTAACCCTAACTTTATTCTGATTGATTGGGCTGACCCAACCATTGTTTATGATAATTAGGGTGAACATTATTATTTATTTCCCAAATCTACTTGGCGATAAAATCGTGAGCCTGTTGATCCTCCTAAAGATGAACATGCTTGAAGGTGTTGGAATCAATTTAATAATGAGAAGGGGGGTGAATCAGTATTAGCGCATATATTAGCATATTTTACCTTAGGCTCCTCATGGTCTTTGCAATGTCTGGGGAGTCACTTGGTTTCTCCTACCATTGGATTCAGTCTCTGTATTCTCAATATGTATATTTTCTCCCATTGCATATGCCCCAACTTAATAAGGATCATGTGCATCATCCATAATGATGCCCTTGGCCCAACCAAGATCAAAGGTTTCTCAACTCCACTATGCTCATTGCTGACCCTTAATATTCACTAATATGGTTATGAATCTGCAAAAGTGTTGATATAAACACATTTGTTAAATTTATTACAAAATAAAATTCAATTTTTATGAATTCTGGAAAATATCCATGTTGACAGTTTTTGTCAATTATGTCTATAGGTACTTTTATTATCAAATCATAGAAGCATATGAATCACCAATTCATAATTTACTCTGTAAAAAATTTCCCCTCTGGATAAACTTTCCAACGACTATAAATATGCTCAATTATGAACCCTAAGCACGAAGTTGTAGTCCTTGGAAATTGTCAATTTGGCCCAAATTTTGCACTTTTCCTGTAGGTGCATTCAACTCCAGAGGCCAACTTTAGACACATGTAAAATATCACCTATGGAGAACTAGGACAAATTCCTTATTGTATTAGATAATAGATTTGACTGGGATTACTCAGTAATCCTCGGTTTCCTCATCGGATGCTACAGTCACCTACTATAAACTTTTGGAATTGACTACTTTGTATTTTTCCACTTCTACCAGACTAAGAAAACTTTGAAATCCTGTAGCATCCACCCTCATAGTGAAAAATGTGACCAAATTTTGTTGCTCCAATGGCCACTACTAAAATCCATATCCAACCTTGTTGATTAAAAAAAATGTGGGGGTCAAGGGGGCTTTCCCCCTTGTGGCTAGGGAGGGTCGAGGGTAGTGCCCTCATTTTTTTTGTAAACAGTTCAATTTCACGCAATTTGGCACATAATAAAATATTTTTTTTGTTGATGTGGAAAGGGTGCCGACGTGTCCTGACAAATTCCCATTGATGTGTCAGACATGCCTACTGGTCACTCTGTGACGCAGCCATGTCACCTTCCTCCCGCCACTAGGCTGCCACACCACCCGACGTTCGATCGTGGGCTTTGGCAGTTTTCCCTTTTACCATAAGCGGTAACACGCCCTTGCGAATCAGTTTTGGAAACCAGCTCTTGGGGAGGCGCAGTTAATCAGGAAGAGACGCTCCCCAAGTGGTTTTGGGAACAACGCACCCCTCACCTCAAATTAACTATCGGACACTTTATCGGCACGCGATGGTTTTGGGCCATTGATCTTCTATAAGATATAACAGTCATATATTCGCCCGCCTATTATTAATCACCTTGCAAGTTCCCAAGGTGCATTGATCCCTGAAAATTGATCTTCTTGCTCATATAACGGCCAGATCTTCATCCACCCATTGTTAACCATCGCACAATTTGCCCGTGCGCTATCAACTGCAACCGTTGATCCGCCCTAGCATTCAACGGTCAGATATTTGTCCTCCCTGCATTTCATCTTGGGAAACCTTCTTATATGCTATTCTGATGTGACAAGTCCACATCATGCCTCCTTCCCACATGTCTCCTCCATGTCACCCATCCACATGGCATGGGTGGGGCCCACATAAAATTACCAAAATTATAAAAATTTCAAATTTTTATGAAATTTTAATTTGGGGATAAGGGGACAGTTGCCAAGTTATGTTTGGCCCATTATCCGTCTCTTAACAGAGCCCGACATTAACAGGGGCATTTCGTCTGCAACTCCATATTTTTGCATGTAATTGTGCATCCCGACCCATAGAGCTCCAGTATTGCAACCAAAATCTTTGATACCACTCTGTAACATCCCCATCCCCCCAGTTCGGCCAGTAGGTGGGGACATTAACTGAACCAGAGCCTCAAAATTTTGCCCCATAGCCATAACTACGAATTCACACAGCTAAAATGCATGTAAATAAATACACACAGCGGAAATAAAATTGATCCACACATACAGAACATTTAATTCCAAGCATAATCGTCACAAGCATATAAATAAAAATAATTGCACATCAAATACACAAGAATACTTATCTTTAAGAAAAGAAGATCCAAGCAACTAGCTGTGTAAGAGCGATTTTCCACCCAACCATAGGCACTCTATCTAGCATATACTCTTTATGTTGAGAGGCCACCCCCAAGATGGGATATGAGGCCACCAGGGCGAAGGGAACACCTATAGGATTCTATATCTCATCCCACAACCCATTATGCTCACTATGCTTATCCAAAAGCTCAACTAGAGCTCTACAATGGTCTCACTAAGCCATCACATCCAGGGCACTCCTTCCAACTTCCCCACACAACACAAGGAAGGCATTTCCCTTCACTGATCCATAGTTCCTCAGGAAATATAAACCTTACGGTGCTTACAAGTGCATACAGTAAGAGTCCAACTTGTTGTATGCTAATAGAGAACCTCCTGCAAAATTAATCCATGGCTTCTCAACATCCAGGAGTATAAGAACTCAATGGGTAAGGTTTCCTAAATTTCCCAACCTACATGCTCACATATAGCCATCTATTTTCCCTTCCAAAAATGTAGCTTTGTCTTCAAATTCGAATTTATGGGTATAAACACAATTTGGTAATGGTCATGAACAACAATGGAAAATTCTACGTAGTGTAGTAACATGCATGAGAGAATGAGAGTGATCAAAAGAGTGTTGACTCCAAGGATATGAGGTAAGGTGGAAATAAAATGGCATAGTTTTTGACCATAGAATAAATAGGAGTTTTGATAGCTTGCATAACTATCACAACCCCCATTCTTCAATAACTACATGAAGTGACTTTTTCCCACCAACCTCACATGTGCATTCAATGATTGGATTTAATAGTCAAGAGAAGGTAATTGGATTCTTTAAGGCACATGGCATATTTTGAATGAGTTCTAAGGTTGAAATATGGTATCAGAGCATTTTGTTTCCCCATAGCCCCCCTTCCTCTTCCCCTCCGGTGGAATCGTAGCCCCTATAGTGCTCTTTACACAGCCATCTTGGACCATTTTTATTAATTTTCAACATAATATTTACATAAATTTCGAATTGGCATGAGAAGCCAATCATATGGTCCAAATAAAAATATATATACATCATACATGCCTAGCCATTCGCTAGTTGAACCTTGGCCTTGAGCTCCACACTAGGAATCCATACTAGCATATTTACATCATTTACATAATTTTGATTAAATACATTCCAATTCAAAATTGGGGGTATTACAAGTTTAATGTACAAGCAGTTGTGATTATTATGATAAAAAAATTGATTTTGTTGCATTCCCTAAATGAGCTTCTTCAGTAGAGGCACAACGTGACCAGAGGATGATAGCATAAACAAAAGGTACACTGTCTGGCAAGATGGAAGAAGGAAGAAGATTAGGTTTCCAATGCACTTTAATGTTGATTCTGACGAGTTCACTTAACTAGTAGAAATTAGTCATTTATTTCTCTGAACTCCTGCTCACCTTGTCCAAACCGATTCTCTTCACCCTCAATCAGAACTACATCCACACCCAAACATTGTTGAAATCCACAATGATCCCCTACCCAAAATGATGTTTGGAACTTACCTCTTCCAACACCAACTACAATTTGAACTAGTTGGGAGCTTTTTACCTCATCAATCTCCTCGGCATCCAATAAGTCCAACATCCTCCCTAAGCAACTCTAACTCCCATTTCCATGATAAAAATGCAAAGGTTCCTCCTTATGTAAACCCTAAACACCCCATGGATGATCCATTACAATGTGAGAAGGGTAAAGGAAGAATGTAAATCGAATAAGATGCCTCCATGAAAGCATAATCCTCTCTGTCCAAGATGTAGGTGCAAATTAAATTATTGGAGGAAACAATTGTGAGCATGAGGCCGCCACAACCTTGTCCTACCCTTTCGTTTTATGATTTACATCCTAATATTTTATGAACAACTAGTTTAAATTTTAAATATATGCACGTATATAGTTTCGAATGGTTGTAAATGTTTTGATTGCGTCTGATTTTCAGAACACCACTGATGATTTTTGTAGGTTGTATATGTTGAACTTGCATTTAACATTATCATACATTGGTTTTGAAGTTATTTTGAAAGTGAAGTTATATTTTGTTCATGGTTTAAAATCGTTTAAATTATTATGCATATATTAAATGGCTTGAGTTGTTGTTAATAATATGCACATTATGAGTGATGCACTTTGATGATTTTGGGGACTATGGGTATGTGAATGCAAAGTAAAGGAGCTACAAGGAGTTTTTGAAGATGTTGGGTTATATCCTCAACTTGATAGAATGGGAGTGACAAGGTGAGCCCCGTTTGTTTAAGTTGGTCTTTACTCATGAATCTTATTTGTGTTTCCCAAAGTTCAAGATCTCTGGAACATAAGAGCCTTTTACTTGAATATTTTATAGTTTGATTTATGTGATACCATGTGTCAAGTAAAGTGTGGAATACTTGGTAACCGTTTGGTTACTTGCTTTACAAATACATTAAATATTTCAGGAAGGTGGTTGGTCTTACTTGCGATGCTATGCAAAGCATTGATTTTTTTAATTTATAAGAACTTCTCTCATTTCATAGAGTTAAAAATCAATTCTAACCGTTTTTATGATAGAAGGAGTTCCTGTCGGGTGAATGATTTGAGGGTTTGATTCTATTATTATGTTAATAGGTAAATTTTATTATTTGGTCGTCATGTTGGAAGGTGGTCATTCGAATAGCTCTTTTTTACTAGCCTCTTGATTTGCAGAAGTAACAACAATGTCCTAATAAATCTATAACCTGTTGCAGCCTTGTTAATATAGGGTTCTTGCTTCTTTAACTCCCACCTTGACTAAGCGGTCTTGTAAATGCTAGTATTTGTGTTGGGGATAGTTCCTGATCCAAACTTTCAAAGGAGTTTGTAGATAACTATAGGGACGTGTTTCTCACGTAATGAAGGAAGTTGTCAATAAAATTATTCTTTCTTTAGTTGCATCCATGTTGTCTAGTTGCTAGCAATTTAAATTTTATTTAAATTTATGTTATTTTTATTTTCTAAAAATCACAAAAAGTCATTTCAGTTCTTGTTTAGCTCAAAATCTGTTACATATTTGTTGATTCATCATTCATTTGTTTGTACATTATTGAACTTTTATTCTAACACACTTATATAAAAAGAATACAAACCATTTCTTTGTTTATAATTTTTTGTTATAGATTTAAAAATTTTAGATTTTTGTTTTAGATACTTTACTTGTGTTCATACAGTAAGCCTATTGGATTCACCAATGAAGGTTAAGGCTGGCGAATGTTGTTACACTAAAAAAAGGGTACAATTCCCGTGTCCTTTGGTCTATCCAACCAAGAGGTTGGAAGCATTGATTTTGAGGCATTCCATCCTCTTAATCAATAGGTTGAACTTAGATCATGGGTGATAATTGAATCAAATGATGGAGTCTCTTTGTCAAAAATAGCCTCTTCAAATTTCACTTTTTAACCGTGATGTGCTTACAATTTTTTATTTTAAATAGTTTTAGAACTTGTAATATTAGATTCTGAAGAACCTATTAAGAATTGTTTTTTGGACAACCTATAGGCTCCTCTATACAAATTGAATTGATTTTTTTTAAGATAGTTATGACATGGTGGGATGAAATTTCATTTCTGAATAGTTATGAGATTGCTTGCAGTGCTCTTCATATCAATAGAAAGTTTTGAGTTTTAGCCCATATTCATTTTTAGTGTAGTATGCTCATGCATTATATAATTTATCTCTTGAAATAGAAATTATGATTTTTAACAAGGAAAAAATAATATGATCTTTGAGATAAGAACTATACAAAATTAAAATCTCTCGAAACATGCCACGTTTGTATGATGTAAAGATTAAATAATCTCTCTCTGTCCTTTCCTTCGGTTTTTTTGGTGTGCTTTTCTAGCTCAAAGATTCGATATCCACAATTGCTTTGGTCCAAGTCCTCCTAGGAATTCATAAACTACTTGTTTCCTGCCACTTGGGAGGCCCATTACTTTTGTACTTGTCAACCAATTTGAGACCCGTGATAATTGACCAGTTATACCACATGCCCCTTGATTGCACACAAGGTAACTTGGAGTGGCTACTAGTTGCTTTGAATTCGTGACATCCTAGAGTCTTGTGGACTAGAAGAGGCATGTAAACCCATTGAGCTACATGCAGAACCTTAATACTCAAATAATATAGACAAGAGTAACAATTTCCACAATATGATATTAGGATAACTTTTGAATTACCTTGAGGAACAACTTGAGACTCTAGAAGGAGCAATTACACAATTAACCACAATAACAAAAATGGTCTTAAATTTTAAGCAATCACTTATAACTAGACCATGCATCAAATAGAGAGTGATTAAACAATTATTTGTACATAGATTCCAATAATGGAAGGAAGAGAAGATGTAAAGATTTTCTTGGAATGTCATGCTTGAAAATAAAATGACACTTGCTTCTTTATCAAACTAGGGACTATTTTAAGTATAATATTAGCACTTTCTTTTTTAAAATTTCCAAGAAAAAAAACTGTATATTTGATATTTCAGAAAAGAAATCAAAACATACATTAAACAAGGCTTTCCATGTCAGTATATTTCTAACATGTATTATTTAAGTGTTACCATTAATATAGTTATCATGCTTTTGTGCTATCTATAATAAGAATCAAAAAATATGATAGCGTTAACCAACCTTGTGATCAAATCTAGTGAAACAACCAACCCAAAAAGCTATCTGAGCTTTTTACTTTGTTCTCCTTAAAATACAAAAACTAGAAGATTGAGGTGACTACTTCTGGGAAAATCTTTTTTTCTCAAAATACTTTACTAATCAGTTGTCCTTATGGAAAAAGCACAAGTTCTTTGGAGAGAGAATTTGCAATTTGATTGAAATCCATGTATGTATGTGAGACGGAGATGGCATCGCATGCTTCTTGAAGTTTTTTTATAGGTTACTACCACAAAGTTAAAGATAAGATAGAGAAATGTTTTGAATCACCGACGACAATAAATTTTGGATCACCAACAACCTATAAGTTCTTTACCTCTTTCTCATGCAAATTTAAGTAGTAACCACAGGGCTATTAACTTTGTAGTGTTATTGTAAATGCTTCCAAAATCGAGTTTTAAAATAAAGTAGTGTCTAACATTAAGAAAAATGAGTGCTCCTCCTCCACTTTTGGCGATGTCCTTGTGATAAACATATTATTATTATTATCATCATCATCATCATTATCATTATTATTATTGCAATGAATAATCTCGTAGGAAATCCTTCGAGTACTTTCCCATGATCCATGGATGGTAAATGGGGTAAACCATTGGCCATGTTTACGGAGCCTAACCTTAAGGGGACCAAGAGAGTCGAACCCAAAACCTCCCTGGCTTTTTGGGGAAGAAATCTCATGTTTGGCTCCCTTGAGCTAACCCTCTAAGCTAGTGTTATATTCACTCATGATTGTAACTAAGACATATTTTTGCCATGAACATTAATGAAAAGTTACAATATTTAGATTTTTGTCAATCTCTCAATATATATATATATAAGAGTAATTTCGAAAGCTAGAGCCATTATTCTTGAAAATATATATCACACAAAAATTAACAATATTAGAAGAAGCAGAAGGCGAACATACGTACATAACTAAGCTTTGGAAGTATGTATTCAAATGGATGCAAATGCAACATACCCACCATCACAAGCGCCTATTCAAACAAATCAACCTAACCAACACGACATTTTTCCTCCGCCATATTAGGAACCTCTTCCAATCCAATACCCCCAATCGCAATACCATGATCATCAAAATTATTATCATAGTCAACATCAGCAACAAGAGGCATACAAAGACAAGTTCTGAACTCTATTCATTGCAGGTCTCTTGGATAATGTCAAGTATCGTGAATTTTATAACCTTTTCCGTCAATTCCAGGGTTACCGATCATGTCAACTCAAGCATTTAGAACGTGGAACTTAGGTACTCATCTCTCAATGTTCTGTGTTTTCTTATATATATATAGGCCTAACAGTTAAGAACATGTGTTTCCTACTAGCAGATCATAGGTTCAAATTTTATGGGGGGGAGGGTATGTACACCTATGTAGACTTTAGGATTTGCATCACTGCACAAATGGGGGTCCCTTGTCCCACAAACAAGGGGGTCTCATACACCATATTGGTGTCTCACTTGGCTGTGACCTGAAAAATAGGCTATTATTATTATGATTTTATAATCACTTCTTTCATTTCATATAGTTAAAAATCAAGTCTAACACTTTTCGTCATAGAAGGAGTTCCTATTGGGTGAAAGGATCGAGGGTTTGATCCTATTATTAAGTTAACATGTAAAAAAATTTGTTCAGTCATCATGTTGTAAGGTGGTCATTCGAATAGCTCTTTTTTACTAGCCTCTTGATTTGCAGAAGTAACAACAGCGTCCTAATAAATCTATAACATGTTGTAGCCTTGTCAATATAGGGTTCTTGCTTCTTTAACTCCCACCTTTACTAAGCGGTCTTGTAAATGCTAGTCTTTGTGTTTTTTTTTTTAATTGAAACGGGTTGGTTTTATTAATAATAATGTAAAAATTGAGTGAGGTGTGGCTGAAGCCAACCTAGCTTGTTACAATGATCATATATTCAGCATAATAATGTAAATTAGGATTATACTGATTGAAAATGATAATTGAGAGTGAATTTGTTGATCCTTCATTATAATGATGGTCTTTCGATGTTTTCCATAGCTTTGCAAATTGCTCTGTACTTTGGCTGTGAATTTCATGAATTTGAGATAGGGCATATTGTGCATTCGTGACTGAGTTGTGCGTTTATGTACTTTGCATCCATATGTTCAGTGTTTGCGTTAATACCCTTTGTGCATGCTCTGCGATTAAGCTTTGTGAGCATGTCATGCTTATGCCCAGTATCCATGCTTTGCGTATTAATGTTGCGTTTTGGGACATGTTGGGTATCAGATACTAGATGTTATGTTCTATAGATTCTTGCTTCCTTCCCAATGCCAAATTTTTCAGCTAAGAATTATGAATTTAATGCCCAATATGTCTTATGCGTGATACATAAAATTTGTATGATGGAGTTCTAGTTCCTTGTCTTTGCATAAGCACAAGTGTGGTGCTTAAGGGATATGATGATAACTAGTTTCTTCGTTGGAAAATTCAATACTTCCATATTCTAGGCTTTTTCCAACTTTTGCCTCTGTGTCTTCTTCATAATTTAGATCCCGCAGTATATGGAATGCTCTGAATTGAGAAAATGAATTGGCAATATCATGAATTCGTTCCACGATCCTTTTTAGTGCCAGATTGTTGAATTTTGTATTCGAATTAAGGGCTTTGATGATTATAAGGGAGTCCCCGAACACCTATAATCTATCTATTCTCCTTCATTTGGAAATTTGACAACCTTTTAGCATAGCTAGTGCCTCTGCTAAGTTGTTTGAACATGCTCCTATCCCCCATCTATATCCAGTTCTCGGTGTTCCCCTAGTGGTCAGTAGAACTCCCCCTGCTCCTGCTCCACCAGGGTTTCTTCTGGATGCACCATCAAAATGAAGAGTATCCATAATTTGCTTGTTTCTCCATTCTTGAAAGTCAGAGTCGGGAAGCCTCATTTTCCAAGGCGGTCAGTGATGAGCTCGATAATTCATTTTACTGGGGCTTGGGGCAGTGGTTCCATTCCAGTTTAGTTCTTTATCATTGAGATTTGAGTCTATATTGACTTTGGAGGAGTTCACGCATTCAAGAAGTAATCCTTTGGCTTGTCTGACGACTTGGGTGGGGGAATAAATGGTTTCCTGGAAAATAGCTTTGTTCCGAGCAATCCAAATTTTCCAACAAGTGAATTTGGGGATGGTAATCCATATTGGAAGCCATTTTGTGGAGAGGGGAGAGGAATAGATGCATATCCAATTCTTGAAAAGGCAAGTTGTGATGTTGAAGGTCGGAAGGGTTATATCAAGATCGTGGAGCATATGGTTCCAAAAAAAAATTTAGAAGTGGCAATCCAAGAAGAGATGATCTATCATTTCAGAATTTATGCGGCAAAGAGGACACTAATGTGGCCCAGCGAATCCTCTTTTGATAAGATTTTCTCCAGTGAGAACCTTCCGATGAACTAGAGTCCAAATTAAAAAATTATTTTGGGAAGTCCAAAGGGGTTCCGTACTAGCTTCCAAAGGATTTTTCTTGGAGCTTCATGAGTTTGGAGAGCATTGAATCCAAGTTTAGTGGTGTATTCTCCTTTTGGACCCCATCCACGATCATCTTTGTATTGTAGATGTGTAGAGGCGCAACTGTTCAATTTTTCGATGAGGAGGATCCTGGAAGATTCAAGGTTGGCAAGGATTGGGAGATTATTCCAACTCTGCCAAGTGCCTAGGTTGTTCTAGGAGCTGAAATCGTTCAACGTATTGATACCTTGTTATTCGAGCCAATGAGAAATGTCATGCAACTCATGAAGATTCTGGAGCGGGTTGTTCCCCATTATTTTATCAGAAAAGAGATTGATTTTCATTCCATCACCAGGAACCCAATAAATTTCTTGTATGAATAAATCCCAAGATGCTTTGCACAATGTCTAGACCGAATATCCTTTGGAAGTGGGCTTGTTATCAAGGCATCTTAAGTTGTTTCCATTTAGATATTTCTTTCTGAGCAGTTGACTAACTTGGTTATGTTTGTTATGGAGGATTTGCCATAGAATTTTTCCACCCCTCACCAAGTTTGCTTGAAGGGGATCGCAAATTTGGAGGCCACCCGCAAAATTTGATTGCTTTGTAGTGATCCAGTTCACTAAGTGGATTTTGTTCTTATTATTTTTTCCTCCCGTCCAAAGGAATTCTCTCAGTAATTTGCTGATTTGTTCAGATACTCCTTTAGGTTGCAGGAGGATAGAGGGTTGATATAATGGTAGAGCTAATAAAAAAACCTTTAGTAATATCATTTTCCCAGCTTTGTTGAGCCAATGTCCTCCCCAATTGCTTATTTTAGACTTAGTTTTGTTTATGGTTTCATCCCACATTCCAGACTTTTTATGTCTTTGAGTGATTGGGAGTCTCAAGTATATAAATGTATCCCATTGCTTGTGAACTTTGATTCCAAGGATGGTGTCAATATTTTCTATATAGGCATTGTTTAAATTCCATTCATAGACTGCGCTTTTGTGAAGATTGATTTTTCCTCTAGAGGCGTTGCAATACCAGGTCAGGTTTTGCTTGAAATTTTGTGCAATGATGGTAGAGCCTCCTCCCAATAAGAGAGAGTCATCATCAAAGAGAGTGTGATTGAGAGGCAGGGAATCCGAGGTGAGATTGAGGCCAGGTAGGGAGCCAGTGATGAGATCAGAATTCAATTTACGGCTGAGGGAAACAGCCAAAAGAATGTAAAGAAAGGAGGACAAGGGGCATCCTTGTCGGATTCCGCGGGTGGCTTGGAAGAAGTTGGTGGGACGACCATTGACCAGGGGGGAAATCCAAGGCCCACTTATGCAAGTTGAGATCCATCTTATAAAGGTTTCTCTGAATCCAAACGTTTCCATGACTTTAAGAAAAAATGAATATTTGACACGATCGAATGCATTGGCCATGTCAAGTTTGATTAACATACCTTTTTCCATGCGAATCTTGCTGGAGTGAATGGCTTCTTGTACAAAGATGACATTGTCGAGGATTTCTCTTCCTTCCAAGAATCCTCCTTGACTGTCTGAAATGATTTTGTTAAGGAGGGGTTTCATTCTGTTTTCTAGCATCTTGGATATTATCTTGTATGATGCATTGTATAACGAGATTGAGCGGAATCTGTTGAAGGAGCTAGGGTTCATCTCTTTTGGAATAAGTGCAAGGAATGTGGAATTGGTACAGCCACCAATATTTTCTTTTGAGTGGAAGCTTTTGACCATTCTCATGTAGTCAATTTTAATATAATGCCAACAAGATTTGCAAAAATGTATTGAGTAGCCATCAGGTCTTGGGGCTTTGTCAGGATCAAAAGACCGAATAGTGTTGATGACTTCTTGCTCAGTGAATGGCTTGAGTAGATCAACGTTGTCCTCGTGCGTGATGATTTTAGGGATATGCTCAAGGAGGATTTTCTCTCCATCTTGTTCAATGTTGTTGTTCTCAGTGTATAGATTGGAGAAGTAATTATGCGCTGCAGTTTTGATATTCGTGTATCCTTTAACAATCGATCCATCTTAAATTTTGATTTATGAGATGTAATTCATTTGTTATCTACCTTTGGTTTGCTTGTGGAAGTAATAATTATTTCTGTCATTGGCTTTGAGCTAAGTACTTCGGGATTTTAATCTCCAAAATTCCTCTTCTTTATGGAAAGCTTGATAGGCCTTGATCTAGTACTTGACTTCTTGCTGAAGCGTGGAGCTATCCATTGGTTGTTCTTCCTGAATGATTTGGATGGATTCCAATTCATCAACTGCTTTTTTCCTAAAATTCGAAGGTGGGGGACAGTTGGATTTGGCCCATTATTTTAGAGATTTTTTGGTTATGATGAGCTTCTGCTCCCAAACGAATCCAGGGGTGCCAGAGACAGGGGTCTTCCAGAATTTATCCAAAATGTGCCAGAAGCTAGTATGGTCTAGCCATTAAGGACTGAATCTGAAGGGGATCGAACTGAGATATTCGTTTTCTTGAAATTGGAGCTAGATTGGCTTATGATTTGAAGCCATATTTGCCATTATTTTTTAGATGGTAGTTTGTCCGTCTATCAGAAGGTTTCTTTGGACGAGAAACCTGTTTAATCGAGCCATTATATTTCCTTTTCCCAAGCGCTTGTTGGACCAAGTATATATCCCTCTCTTGGGTTTAATGTCAAGTAGATCCCATCTTTGGATGAGAACTTCTACTTGAGATCTGAATAAATACTTTCTGATGATACCTCCCTTTTTTTCAGGTATGGATAGAGTAATATTCATATCTCCAGCTAAAATTACGTTTTGTGGAGCATATGCATATAG
This sequence comes from Larix kaempferi, assembly GCA_027924585.1. NCBI lineage: Eukaryota > Viridiplantae > Streptophyta > Pinopsida > Pinales > Pinaceae > Larix > Larix kaempferi. Next base: position 11,590,783 of record BSBM01000476.1, read on the forward strand.
GAAGTCTTCGAGGAAGTTCCAGTACTCTTTCTTTTCAGAGTATAGATTGGGGACATACATATTGAAGAGTGCAATCTGATTGTTGCTTTGGATGTGAGTGAGCTCTGTGTAGATCCAATGCTGAGTGGCATAGGAGTTGTGCAATTGGAAGATACCTGAAGACCATAAGCTTGCTAGGCCATCGGAGGCCCCTCTGCCACTTACAACAATTCCGATATTTTTCTTCCATTTTTCTTTTCCTATGGCTAGGACGACCTTTTCATCGAGTATGGTCTCTTGGAGTAGGAGGATGTCAGGCATGTCAATTTTTTGGAGATATTTGACTGCTTCTATTTTGATCGAACTGCCTAAACCTCTGCAATTCCAAGAGACCAACTTCATGTTAAATTTTCAGAATTTACTTCAATCTAATCTAGGATCTTAACTGAGAGAACAACATGTACAGCAAATCTACAGCATATCAATCATGGACACAATAATGCAAGCACACAAGAGACACAGAGTTTACTTGGGGAAAACCATAAAGGTGAAAAACCCCAATAACTTCCCCAGATATAGATAGAGCAATGATACAACCAGAATACAAGAGATAGTCTTCTCCTAGCATCAGATCCTCCTCCTCCATAAGTGCGCCACTCTCCCAAGTGTGAGTGAGAGAATAGAATGTGTAAAATGAGAGAGACACACTCTCTATTTATACACTAACTTGACTTGACCTTTACTCAACTAGGTCGGCCTCAACTTAACCACTTAACATAATGTTGACTGAGCCGACCCCCACTAGGGTGGTCTAATAACCCTTTGACCCACATGGCCTACCCCCAATAGGGTGGTCTAATAACCCTTTGACCCACATGACTTATACAGGGCCGACCCCAACAAGGTGGTCTAATAACCCATCAAGTATAAGTTACGACACTTACAATATAAATGACGACACTTCCATATAGAGGAATAATAACATCTCTATAGGAATACAATATACATATATGTGAAATGCATTTCGAAGTTACATATACATCAACACTCCCCCTTAACTAGGAAGGTATTTCTCGACACAGGTCTTCTAGCACAAGTCTTCTTCTCTGGATCATCGTCACTGGATAATCGTCATCGAGACATCATCATCGTCATTGTTGCTACTATCTCAATCAATCTCTGAATCTAATCGTCATAGGAAGTTCTACAGAACCAGTCCTTTTTCATATTGGATGTAGGCCCACCACTTGCAGGTCTTCGTCATCACTGGACATACTGTGGAATCCTCAGGACTTATTACGTGCGTCACAAAACCTCGAAAGAGCATCCCAGGGTGTTACGAGCACACAGCTCTACCTATAGGATCTCCCAGGGCCATATTATATGTGACCTCACCACAAAACCTCGCAAGAGCATCCCAGGATGTTACGAGCACACAACTCTACCTATAGGATCTCCCAGGGACAGATTATATGTGGTCACCACAAAACCTCACAAGAGCATCCGAGGCTGTTATGAGCACACAGCTCTACCTATAGGATCTCCCAGGGACAAATTATATGTGGTCATGGCAAAACCTCGCAAGAGAATCCCAGGACTTATTACGGGCACACAACCCAACCTATCGGATCTGCCAGGGACATATTATATGCCATAGGACAAAACCTCGAAAGAGCATCTGCCAGATATCCCAGGGCCAGATTATATGCCATAGGCAAAACCTCGAAATACTATCTGCAGATCTCCCAGGGCCAAAGTATATGTCCTCCCAGAGCAAAACCTCGAAAGAGAATTTGCCAAATATCCCAGGGCTAGATTACATGCCATAGGCAAAACCTCGAAAGACTATCTGCAAATCTCCCAGGGCCAAATTATATGCTCATCTGCACAACCTGATCCACAACCATAGAGTATCAACCTGATACTCACCATACATCATCCTAATGTACACATGATCATCCTGATCATCATCACTGCAACATCCTGTTGCATGTCATCTGGAGCAACATCCTGAAGCTCATCATCCATGATCATACAATGCATCTACCTGATGGATACCAAGTATCTACCTGATACATATCATCATACATGATCCACCTGATCATACAGTGTATCCACCTGATACAAATACAAATACATGATACATATCACCATACATGATCCACCTGATCATACAATGCATCTACCTAATGCATACCAAGTATCTACCTGATACATATCGTCATACATGATCCACCTGATCATACAGTGTATCCAGCTAATACAAATACAAATACATGATACATATCACCATACATGATCCACCTGATCATACAATGTATCCACCTGATACATATACAGATACATGGTCCAAGCATCCAACATGATGCATATACAAAATACATACAAATGATCGAACCGATCATATCCAGCATCCAACATGATGCGTACATACATATACATATAAATGATCCAACTGATCATGTCCAACATCCAACATGATGTGTACATATATAAATGATCCAACTGATCATATCCAGCATCCAACATGATGCATATACAGAGCAGTAACTAGAGCATCATCCTAATGCTCATCATCCAACGCTTACATCCACAACCATGTGAAGGATCCTCCTTCCAACATGCTTGGAATGGCTTCTCCAAATGTGTCCATCACTTCTTCCTCAAAGTGTCATCAATCTGAAGAACACCAAGCCTCTCCCTAAAGTACTCGAACTTCACCCTGGCTAGTGGCTTCGTCAGCACATCTGCAATCTGCCCGTCTGTCACAATGTACAGGAGCTTCACAGCTCCTCTCTGCACCATATCCCTGATATAGTGATATTTTATCTCTATGTGTTTCGAGTTGTCATGAAACACTGGGTTCTCGGACAGCTTCACACAACTCTGGTTATCACAAAAGATACCAGTAGCATCCAACGGGAGATCAAATAACTCAGACAGTAGCTTCCGTAGCCATACTGCCTCACAACTAGCTGAACAGGCTGCAACATACTCTGCCTCAACTGTACTCAGTGCTACGTAGGACTACTTCCTGTTGAACCAAGAGATCACACCTGATCCCATACTGAAGCAGCACCTAGATGTGCTCTTCCTATCTGCAGCACTACCTGCCCAATCTGAATCAACATAACCCTGCAGGTTAAACTTTTGATTCGCTTCATACTTGAGCCCATAATCCACTGTACCTTTCAGGTACCTCAGAATATGCTTTACAGCAACCAGGTGAACACTCCTCGGATCTGTCAGGAACTGGCTCAATGTGTTCACCGCAAAGCAAATATCTGGTCTCATGTTCGTCAGGTACATCAAGGACCCAATCATCTGACGATACATAGTGACATCAACTGGTTCAGATGAAGCATCACACAGAAGCTTCAGGTTCGATGCCATAGCCTCGCAGTCCATCATCCCAAACCTCTTCAGGATCTCTACTGCATACTTCCCTTGTCCAAGGAATATTCCATCTGCACTCTACCACACCTCCATACCTAGAAAGTGGTGCATCATACCCAAGTTCTGCACATATATGACTCCCTGTCATGTGTCTCAGAACCAAGTGGCTGCTCCACATACACTTCTTCTTCAACTACACCGTTCAATAAAGTTGTCTTGAAATCCATCTGGTGTATCTTCTATTTCATCACTTTTATATTTCTCTATGCTGCCATCTGCAGCATGCTTGATCTTGATAGATCCATATGGAAGTCATAACAAACTTCCCTTCAGGTCTTGGGACTACATCCCAAACATCATTCTTCATGATCGACGGATCATGGCATTCTTCCCATATCCTGGGAACTTCAATATCTTCAATAGATAATTTTGTTTCTGAACAAATGTTGTAGTTCTTCTTTTGTAGGTGATGGCATACAATCTTTCCTACACAACAAGTTAAATTGCATGATTAGAAAACATCTCATAGTTTTTAGAACAAATTCTTACACATAAAGAAATATGTCATACAGTCATGCAATTATCTTAGCCAATGCTTCAATAGAACATTTATCCATATCCCGTAACTTTCTAGATGCCTTCCAATCTCTACCAGAACATTGTTAAGAGTGTGCACAACTCCCAACATGTCAGCAAAGAGGTTTCATTCTAGATAAGTAGCAATGGAATGTTGTACAGTGCAATAGGCCACTTACCCATGCATATTAGTAGTATATTTTTCATCAATGAAACTATTCTAATATGCATAATACACAACCTAATTCTAGGAACATCAGTATATACATTATTGAACAGTATTATTTAAACAATAAAATATGCAAGTAATGACAATTCAAATACTTATCTTTGTTTGTTTGTTGGGTTGACTCCCTCTCAGTCTTTGCTTCTTTTCTGCAACTCCATTCTTATGTGGATTGTGAGAAGTGGCCAACTCCCTCTGAATATCTGCATCCTTGCAGAAACTACTGAAGTGTGCTCCTTTGCTTTCTTGCAGGAACAACTGAAGTGTGCTCCCTCTTGATCTTTGCTTCCTGGATTACCTGTCCTTGAACTTACATCCATCCTTAATCACTATGAATGCTTATTAGTATCATCATTGTGTTATCCTTGAGGTCTCATACATAATCACACATTTATTAGTATAATCTTAATACTATCAAAACACAATAATCTTAAACATGTATATTCATGATCATTCACAGATAATAAACATTAGTATTCAAGGTTTCAAGGAAGTCTTCTTTTACTCATACACATTCTTATTTGATCATAGGACTCTTCAGGTTAGTTGAATCATCAATCAAGATAAGAGATATAATATGCATAAAACCCATGATTATTCAAACCTATACCTTCATGATTCTTCTGGTTAGTCATATCATCAATTATGGTAAGAAACATAATATGCATACAACCATGATTATTCAAACCTATGACTTCATGAATAATCATTATCAACAACACAACAGTATAAGATCCTAACACAAGGTAGGATTATAGCTTGATATAGGAAAAACATACCTGGATTAGCATGCTAGCTAGTTATGTCTAACATACCCGCATAATGTCTTCTGGTTCTCTTCAGTGACTTGTGCTAGTAACCTGCATGTCTCATAAGTTAACCATTGTAGAACCAAGTTATACATACCTCGAAAGTAGATCTTCTATGTGATCCATGACAATGGATGAATCTTTGTCTTCATGTCACCATGAGCATATGTTCTTGAAGTAGAATATGATTTGACTTTCTTGGTGTACCTTTTGTGTTAGCAAACAACATAAACCTCATACAACATCACAATGCATTAGTACAATCATAAGTGTCAAAACCTTAATCAATGAATATCTTCTATTAGGGTGATACGACAAGTCCAGTAATTAATCAAGATTGTACTGTAATGATATGAAGACAAACATATGATAAACTTAACTGTGAAACATACCTGTAAGTCATACCTATCAAGATTTTGTGTAATCTTCTTATGGAAGGCCTTAGCCTCATCTCCCTCTGAGACAGGAACTTCTTCACTTATGCAGGTGACCAATCCATCTTCTTCTCGGATTAACCCAATCCACTTGATTTGCAAGAACTGGTCCTGGAGCTGGATTAGGGTTTGTCAAAGAAACCCCAAAAATTCAAACTTCAGAAAGGATAGAAATATGCGCCTTGATGAGCTGATCAAGTTGGTATATTCAGAATTTGAAAACTGCAAAGTTTCACCCCTCGAAATTGCCTTTTAGATTTCCGAATTTACTGGGGAGGACCCTAAATTAGGGTTTGAATTTCCTGAAGCTTCACCCAACCAAAATATTTGATTCAAAACTCTAAGCTTCGATTTTTCTGAGGAGCTTCCAGCCGTGGTCACGGATTTCCAAAATTCCAATTTTTGGAGAAGCCCTAATTTTCCATCCTTCCGATCAAAGTCTCGAACTGGGGTTTGATCAAGCCGAGCCTTCTGCCCAACCAAAAAATCTGATCTTGGTCTCTAAATTTCAATTTTGATGAGTAACATCCAGCCATGGTCTCCGATTACAAAAATTCCAACTTTCTCCGAAGCCCTAAATTCTGGAAGCCATGAATGAAGGTACTAAAAAATAATTTTGTTTTGACAAAAATATGTACTTGATTGTTTCTGGTGTAACTCCAAACTTTTCAATCCAAAGGGTCTGAAAAATTTTCCTGAGATAGCCCAATCTGTTTTCTTTCCATCCTGACAGGTCTAACCTCAATTGGATTCTCTGAGAGAGAGTTATGCCAAGTGTCGCAACGTGACCTATTTATGGGATAATACAAGAGAGTGAACTTGTACGGCATGCCACGTGTCACTGGTTCAACTTCGGCCTCTGAAAAACATTTCTGAGATAGTGCCGTCTGTGTACTACCTATCACTTTTTATGAAAGTTCATTTGGATCCTCCTAGCCCAAGTTATGACCTTTTTCCCAAAGTCACCTGATTTTGACTCAGATCTGGAAGAGGCAGAAACCCTATATTGTACAGATCATAAATCACAAAGTACAACGAATTAGAGGTTTTCCTTTGGACACAAGGTACATGGGGATCTAATCTTCGACCTGTAAAAGTTTCAGATCCGAAAACTTCGCCAAAACGGATTTATTGCAAAAGTGCTACGATGACTGGTTTTTTCTATATCAAGCCTTAGCATCGTAAGTGCAACAAGTGTCATACATGCCATATCATGCCTTCTTTCAGGCTAGCTCTGATAACATGTTAAAATTTCAGAATTTACTTCAATCTAATCTAGGATCTTAACTGAGAGAACAACATGTACAGAAAATCTACAGCATATCAATCATGGACACAATAATGCAAGCACACAAGAGACACAGAGTTTACTTGGGGAAAACCATAAAGGTGAAAAACCCCAATAACTTTCTCAGAGATAGATAGAGCAATGATACAACCAGAATACAAGAGATAGTCTTCTCCTAGCAGCAGAGCCTCCTCCTCCACAAGTGCGCCACTCTCCCAAGTGTGAGTGAGAGAATAGAATGTGTAAAATGAGAGAGACACACTCTCTATTTATACACTAACTTGACTTGACCTTTACTCAACTAGGTTGGCCTCAACTTAACCACTTAACATAATGCTGACTAGGCCGACCCCCACTAGGGTGGTCTAATAACCCTTTGACCCACATGGCCGACCCCCAATAGGGTGGTCTAATAACCCTTTGACCCACATGACTTATATAGGGTCGACCCCAACAAGGTGGTCTAATAACCCATCAAGTATAAGTTACGACACTTACAATATAAATGACGACACTTCCATATAGAGGAATAATAACATCTCTATAGGAATACAATATACATATATGTGAAATACATTCCGAAGTTACATATACATCAACACTTCATTATCTACTGTTGTGGGTGGAGGAGGGCCCTCCTCCTGCTGGGTCTCCTATTTTCTTTCTTGCTATTTTGGATCAAGTGTTCTTGTTGAAGGCCATGTCAATAGTTGCTTGAGATCCTTGGGTTTTCTCGTGTTTTGCTTCTTCTTCTCTTAGATATTTGCTTTTTTTTGTCCAAGATTTTTGGATGATTTGTCGATATGTTCTTCTGAAGATACAAGGGAGACTGGTGGGTTGGCTTTTGTTACATCTGCATAGGATATTTTGTTCCTTTTGGGGCTTGGGGTGTTTTGGGGATGAATATCTTTCGGATATTCATGGATTTGGGATGTTATATGAGCCTCCTGTTGCCCAAGGATTTATCCTTCTTCTGGGGCTTCAGGTGTTTCTTGGATTTATGGCACCTCAAGAACTTGTATCTATTCCTGCTATTGGTATCTGTTCATGTTGTTGGTATCCATGGGATTTTGATAACGGTAATCTACTTCTTTGAACTTTGGCCTTTTGATGAGGTTTTTGATCCCGATCAGGAATTTTTTTGTGCGGCTGTCCATTGCTCTTTTTCTCTTCCTTCCTCTCGATCTGCGGGCTTCTTCTTGCATGATAGAGCGAAGTGCCCGTATTCATGGCAATACCTGCATTTGAAAGGGATTTGCTCGTAGTCTAATTCCTGAATATGGGACCAGTCTTCCACTTTGAGGTTTATTGCTTCTAGGAGTCCATGTTCCAGATCTAGTTCAACGCAGATCCTTGCGCATTGAATATTGATCTTTTCGGTCTGCTCTGTCTATGTATTTTCCAAGAGTATTCCCGATAGCTTCTAATGATTCTGAGTTCCAGCAGTGAAGAGGTATATGCGGGAGTCTTACTCAACCCGGGACTGCAGATGGGATATCTTGAGATGGATCAAAGATCGCGTTCCATTTGTTCATGTATAGTCCTTGTGGCCCCATGAAGTATAGTCCATTCCTGAATATTAACTCGCGATATTGTTGTTTTTTAATACGAATGCGAAGAATCCTTTCCACATGAAGTAAGAATTTAATTCTTTTGAGATCTGTGGTCTCCAGTTCTTTTGCACCCAGATTTCAGTGGATTTCAGAGACGGATATAAGCCTGTAAACTGGCCTATTAATGCTCAATTCGAAAGGTTAACAGTTGTTCTACAAGGCTGCTCTATCGGCAGTGCGACGGTGGGTATCTCATCTATTTTCTTGACAAACTTCTGTTGTGAGGCAGAGAGGGGATTTTTCCCCTAAGCAACAACGAGCTTCAAGAAATCGGGCAGATCGGACGGGAAGGGAGGGCCTCCTCCCGAGGCCATAGGAACAGTGGCCAAGCTCTGTTTGTATTAGGCGGATCAAAGACAGAGGGAGCTTGGGGCAAGTGCCCTGGCCGCAGAGGCCTTGCACAGGCGCAGAGCCAGGATCGCGAGGATTAGGGTGTACCGTTCAGCTTTCTCAGTCCCCGATCTCCGATCTCGTGGCATGAGAATTGTTATGTCTCGGCTAGCTTAGAGATTAAAGCTCCGATGGCCGCCCGGTCCTTCAAGTTGGAGCGATAAAAAAGTATTCTGCACATCTCAAAGGATGCCCCTCTCCTCACTCCCGATAAAAATGCTAGTCTTTGTGCTGGGGATAGTTCTTGGTCCAAAATTTCAGAGGAGTTCGTAGATAACTGTAGGGATGCGCTTCTCACGTAATGAAGGAAGTTGTCAATAAAATTATTCTTTCTTCAGTTGCATCCATGTTGATTAGTTGATAGCCCTTTAAATTTTCTTTAAATTTATGTTATTTTTATTTTCTAAAAAGAACAAAAAGTCATTTCAGTTCTTGTTTAGCTCAAAATCTGTTACATATTTGTTGATTCATCTTTCATTTGTTTGTACATTATGAAATTTTTATTCTAACACACTTATATAAAAACAATACAAACCATTTCTTTGTTTATAATTTTTTGTTATAGATTTGAAAATTTTAGATTTTAGTTTTAGATACTTTACTTGTGTTCATACAACAAGCCTATTGGATTCACCGATGAAGGTTAAGGTTGACGAAAGTTGTTACACTATAAAAAGGGTACAATTCCCGTGTCCTTTGGTCTAGCCAACCAAGAGGTTGCAAGCATTGATTTTGAGGCATTCCATCCTCTTAATCAATAGGTTGAACTTAGATTATGGGTGATAATTGAATCAAATGATGGATTCTCTTTGTCAAAAATAACCTCCTCAAATTTCACTTTTTAACCATGATGTGCTTACAATTTTTTATTTTAAATATTTTAAATAGTTTTAAAACTTGGAATATTAGATTCTGAAGAACCTATTAAGAATTGTTTTTTGGACAACATATAGGCTCCTCTAGACAAATTGAATTGATTTTTTTAATATAGTTATGACATGGTGGGATGAAATTTCCTTTCTGAATAGTTATGAGAGTGCTTGCAGTGCTCTTCATATCAATAGGAAGTTTTGAGTTTTAGCCCATATTCATTTTTAGTGTAGTATGCTCATGCATTATGTAATTTCTCTCTCTTGAAATAGAAATTATGATTTTTTACAAGGAAAAAATAAAATGATCTTTGAGATAAGAACTATGCAAATTTAAAATCACTCAAAACATGCCACGTTTGTATGATGTAAAAATTAAATAATGTCTCTCTTTCCTTTCCCTCGTTTTTTTTTTGGTGTCGTTTTCTAGTTCAAAGGTTTGATATCCACAATTGATTTGGTCCAAGTCCTCTAGGCATTCATAAACTACTTGTTTCCTGCCACTTGGAAGGCCCATTAATTTTGTACTTGTCACCCAATTTGAGGCCCGTGATAATTGACCAATTATACCACTTGCCCCTTGATGGCACACAAGGTACCTTGGAGTGGCTGCTAGTGGCTTTGAATTCGTGACATCTTAGAGTCTTGTGGACTAGAGGAGACCTGTAAACCAATTGAGCTACATGTGGAACCTTGATACTCAAATAATATAGACAAGAGTAACACTTTCCACAATATGATTTTAGGATAACTTTTGAATTACCTCGAGGAACAACTTGAGACCCTGGAAGGAGCAATTACACAATTAACCGCAATAACAAAAATGGTCTTAAGTTTGAAGCAATCACTTATAACTAGACCATACATCAAATAGAGAGTGATTAAACAATGATTTGTCCATAGATTCCAAAAATGGACGAAAGAGAGGATGTAAGGATTTTCTTCGAACGTCATACTTGAAAATAAAATGACACTTGCTTCTTTATCAACCTTGGGACTATTTTAAGTGCTTATATTCTCATCATTCTAAGATGGCCAAATGACTCTTGCATATATGAAACTTAATGTTTAAACAAACTGCATAATAAAACAACGGAATGGACGCAACCATAAACTCGTCGTGAAAAAAAAAATACAATGCATAACTTTTATTTTAACTCCAAATTTATCAAGTGATAAGAGAGATCAAATAACTTGAATACAAATCTTGTTGATTGTTGGATGAGGCCCAAGGTGTGCGCAATTTTGCCAAAGTTCACGCAGTTGTGCTAAAGAGTCTCAAGAGTAGCGTAGTTTTGTTGAAGCGTAGCTTGAGGACAAGTTAGTGCAGTTTTTAGGATTAGCTAAGTTATGATGAAGTGAAGTTAAAGTACAGCAGCTTCAAGGCAGTACAAATTCAGCGAAGGCTGGTAATGACCTACTTTTGGGGAAGCGTCTCCGCAATTCCCGGGTGAAGGGTATGGAATGACGCCTGTAAGCGAAACAGGACCTGTCTTCTTAGTAAAAGCGAAAGTACTAAGGACATCCAGGGTAGTTGGAGCAGTTAAGGAAGAATCGTCGGCCTGACAGCTACAGTTATGGCGTTGAAGGCGAGAAGTGCTAAGGATGCAAAAAGGGTACTGTCAGAAGAAGCGACTGTCAGAGGAAGTGGTTGTTAGAAGGGCGTCAGATTCAAGGAAGTGACGGAAAGGACGTGAAGGACAAGCAGAGTAGCTAAGAAGTTACGACGAAGTACAGTTAGCGGGATAACTGCACCACTTTTTAGGGATTAGGGGTACTATGGGGGATTGTGCCCATAACTATTGTAATGACGTGACCTTCGGGCACGATCTATAAAATGGGAGATTTTTTAAGGGAAGGGTTGGTCTAAATTTTGGTCTTGAGTCTTTTAGGGAAGACTAAGTTTTGTAAGAGCAAGAAGAGAGGAAAAGGCTCTGCAGCTGTGTGCGCGGAGACCTATTGTAGAGAAGAGTCTGTGGCTGTTTGCACGGACTGGAACTGTTAACCCTTCCCGTTAGTATAAACAACAATTCCCGTGGACATAGCTCCCATCCTGGGGGTGAACCACGTAAATAAGTGTGCTATGTGAATGTATGAGTGTGATTGCTTATGTTTATGATTTTTTTCATGCTTATAGTTATGTGTGTTTCTGCTTTATATGTATTTCCACATGAATGATGGATGAGAATAATATGTTAAGTATCGAAGACATATATTTGGATGCACAAGTACTTGTGAATATGTTGAATGCATAGTAGCACAAGTGAAACTAATTCAGTGGAGCATGTAAAGTGTAGAATTGTCCCTCAGCACAGTCCCAGAGTGCGCTGTTAAATTGCATTGTGTAGCTTCTCGAAAGCGCAGCCTCACAGTGCACTATAGTATATGAAGTAAATGTGAGGTAGGTGTGACTTCGCTTGGCTTACCATTTTATTATCTATGCATCACCTGGCTGTGGAAAAGTGCTTTTACATCCCCCCCATAACTTTGCCTCGGGTGATACCTTAGTCTGTTCACAGGTTGTTGCCAAAAGGGCCAGTGAAGAAGGGTTTTGTTGGACCACAAATGCGCCAAATACGGGTTTGATCTAAGTATTAAGAGATAAGAGATCCAACAAATGGTTCTGTTGTCGGGCTTGAACCGGTGATGTGGTTCGAATATTGGAATCCCAAGAGAACAGAAATACAGAACTGAGTGGCTAAGACAAAAAAGGAGTTTGCAAGGAAGGAGAACAAACATCTGTGTTTTTTTGACATAGAATGGTTGCAGAGATACCTATTTTCTGACATTTACAAAATTTTCTTCACATTCTTCAGCAATGATCTATATGAGTGGCTATCAAGACTAGAAGAACGGAAGAACTGTTATCAAGGTGGAGAACCTACGAAATGGACCCCAAAATTGATTCAAAGACTTAAAGCAGTGGATAGCCCAATCTCAAGAGCAATAGACTTCTGGCTTGATAGCGTTCTAGAAGGCTATGTGACAGAATTTGATGTGGACACATTGAAGTCTTACAGCGCAGCAGAAGGAAATTTCTTCAAAGGATTCAAAGGTAAGTACCTGAAAAATATCAGCCTATATATTAAGATGTTGTTAGCAGAAAAAAGTGGTTTAAGAATGCAATAAAACTCCTAGGAATTTGAATATGTGATTTTCAGTAACACCGAAAGTGACACTGAAGAAGAAATTTATACTTTGAGAAGTGGTAAAAGATATAAACTTAGCACTAGAAAGAGGTCTTGAGAAGCTGAACCCCGCACTTTCTTAGAAACTGAGATAGGAGAGACAACAAATGGTTCAGTTGCCGGGAGGAAGAGGCTGTCACTTCAGTAAAGTTGCAGGCAATGCAGGAGGAAGTGTTCCCGCTGTTGGAACAAATAGATGAGAAGTTCCTAGAACTTCAAGCAACAGAGGGCATAGTAAAAGAACAAGTTCAAGAAGAAGTGTCGCAGGCAATGCTGGAGATTATCAAAGAGTTTGAGCATGAGGCAAAGGACACAGTTGCGAAGCTCAGTGCAATTCTGCACGACTTCATTGCAAAGTTTAGTGCCCTAGAAGGATCAAATTTTCCCAGCGGAAGTGGATCAAGGACGAACCACGAGTAAGTGTTAAGGGCCTATTGGATGAGGCCCAAGGTGTGCGCAGTTTTGCCAAAGTTTGTGCAGTTGTGCTAAAGAGGCTCAAGAGTAGCGCATTTTTGTTGAAGCGTAGCTTGGGGACAAGTTAGTGCAATTTTTAGTATTAGCGAAGTTATCATGAAGCGAATTTAAAGTACAGCAGCTTCAAGGAAATACGGATTCAGCAAAGGTTGGTACTGACCTACTTTTGGGGGAAGCGTCTCCACAATTCCCGGGCGAAGGGTATGGAATGACGCCTGTCAGCAGAAAAGGACATGTCTCCATAGTAAAAGCGAAAGCACTGAGGACATCCAGGGTAGTTGGATCAATTGAGGAAGAAGCGACGACCTGACAGCTACAGTTATGGCATTGAAGGCGAGAAGTGCTAAGGACGCAAAAAGGGTACTGTCAGCGTCGTGCAGTCAAAAGAAGCGGTTGTCAGAGGAAGCGGTTGTCGAAAGGGCATCAGAGTCAAGGAAGCGACGGAAAGGACGTGAAGTACAAGCAGAGTAGCTGAGAAGTTACAACGAAGTACGGTTAGTGGGATAATCGCACCACTTTTGGGGGTTTAAGGGTACTATGGGGGCTTGTGCCCATAACTATTGTAATGACGTGACCTTCAGGAACGATCGATAAAAAGGGTGATTTTGTAAGGGAAGGGTTGGTCTAAATTTTGGTCTTAAGTCTTTTGGGGAAGACTAAGTTTTGTAAGAGAAAGAAGAGAGGAAAAGGCTTTGCATTTGTGTACACAGAGACCTATTGTAGAGAAGAGTCTGCAGCTGTGTGCACGGACTTGAACTGTTGACCCTTCCTGTTAATATAAACAATAGTTCCTGTGGACGTAGCTCCCATCCTGGGGGTGAACCACATAAATAAGTGTGTTATGTGAATGTATGAATGTGGTTACTTATGTTTATGATTATGTTCATGCTTATAGTTATGTATGTTTCCTCTTTTATATGTATTTCCACATGAATGATGGATGAGAATAATATGTTAAGTATCGAACACATGTATTTGGATCAACAAGTACTTGTGAATATGTTGAATGCGTATTATCGCAAGTGACACTAATTCAGCGGAGCCTGTAAAGTGTAGAACTTTCCCTCAACGCAATCCCAGAGTGCGTTGTTAAATTGCATTGTGTAGTTTCTCGAAAGTGCAGCTTCACAGTGTGCTATAGTATATGAATTAAATACGAGGTAGGTGTGACTTCGCTCAGTTTATTATCTACGCATCACCTGGTTGTGGAAACGTGCTTCTGCAGCACCCCCATAACTTCGCCTCGAGTGAGACCTCAATCTGTTCGCATGTTGTTGCCGAAAGGGCCGGTGAAGAAGGGTTTTGTTGGACCACAACTACGCTGAATCCGGGTCTGATCTAAGTATTATGAGATAGGAAAGACAACATCGACGATGCACAAATTTGTGAAAGAAATTGCACTTTGAGAAATTTGATCCATCTTTATGTTGTGTGGTTATGAGGATGATAAATTTAATCTAGCTAGTATTAAAGTATAATCTTTTCCGTCAGTTCCAGGGCTACCGATAATGTCAACTCAAGCATTCAGAATGCGTAAATTAGGTACTCATCTCTCAATATTCTATTTTTTTCGTATATATATATATATGCCTAATTATTAAGAACATGTGTTTCCTTCTAGGAGATCATAGGTTCAAATTTGATGGGTGGTAGGGTATGTACACCTCTGTAGGATTTAGAAGTTACATCACTGCACAAATGGGGGTCCCTTGTCCCACAAACAAGGGCCTCTCATACACCAAATTGGTATCTCGCTTGGCTGCAACCTAAAAATAGACTATTATTATGATTCTATTTGAGTTTATAAGCACTTCTTTCATTTCATACAGTTAAAAATCAAGTCTAACACTTTTTGTCATAGCAGGAGTTCCTATTGGGTGAAAGGCTCGAGGCTTTGATCATATTATTAAGTTAACATGTAATTTTTTTGTTCGGTCATCATGTTGGAAGGTGGTCATTCAAATAGTTAATTTTACTAGTCTCTTGATTTGCATAAGCTACAACAACGTCCTAATAAATTGATAACATGTTACAACCTTATCTATTCAAGCTTCTTGCTTCTTGACCTCTCGCCTTGACTAAGCAATCTTGTAAATGCTAGTCTTTGTGTTGGGGACGGTTCTTGGTCTAAAATTTTGTTGGTGTCTCTAGATAACTGTTGGGATTTGTTTCTCATGTAAATAAGGAAGTGCCAAAAAAATTATGCTTTCTTGAGTTGTATCATCCATGTTGCTTAGTTGCTATCCCTTTAAATTTATGTTATTTTTATTTCTAAAAAGAACAAAAAGTCATTTAGTTATTGTTTAGCTCAAATTCTATTACATATTTTTTTATTCATCTTTCATTTGTTTGCATATTATTGAAGTTTTATTTCCGCACACTTATATAAAAAAAATACTAAGCATTTCATTGTTTGCAATACCATGTTCGTGTGGCAGAACATATATCGTAGAGCCCGGTCGCTCAATTGAGACGAGGTTAAAGGAGCACAGTGCAGATATACGATATAGAAGAATTAAAAATTCCACCATTCTAAACACTCTCATGCCACCAATCACCATATATGTCTTGAAAATTCAAAAGTTGTAGCAACAATCCCACACTACTACAAGAGAAAAATACGAGAAGCCCTAGAAATTGGAAAATGTGAGAATAACCTCGACCAAGATGATGGTTTAGTTCTAAAAGAAGTGTAGAAACTCATTGTCCACCTATTAAAGAAAAATAATAAATAATAAATCTAACCCTAACTTTACTCTCATTGATTGGGTTGACCCAACAATTGTTTATAATTATTAGGGTGAACATTATTATTTATTTCCCAAATCTACTTGATGATAAAATCATGAGCCTATTGATCCTCCTGAAGATGAACCTGCTTGAAGGTGTTGGAATAGATTTAATAATGAGTGGGGGGTGAATCAGTATTAGCGCAGATATTAGAAGATTTTACCTTCTTTAAACAGATTAGTCCTTACTTAATATTTATCTTCTGTTATGCATTAATAAATAAACATTCACACATATAAGCACCACATCATCAACACATAAGACACGATATTTTTACATGGAAACCCAAATGGGAGAAAACCATGGAATGCTTCTTTATATTGAGAAATAATACATTCAAGGAAGCACCAACTTCCTGTGTTTACTAGCACCAAGTCGAAGGAGGCACCTACCCCATGTGCTTTATCCAACACCAACTGGAAGGAGGCACCGACCCCCTATCGCTTTGTTTTACAAGTACCAACCTGAAGGAATTTGTGACTCCCTGTCTCCTTGTTTTCATGCTCCAACCTAAAGGAAGTTGTGACTCCCTGTCTCCTTGCTTCGTCCTGTTAGAAAAACAGGATCGCAGAGCAATAACAACAAACAGAAATGCAAATATAATCACACATACACATTACAAGAGAGACACAGATATATCGTGGTTCACCCAACTTGGGCTACGTCCACACTGAATTTTCCAGTCCTTATTATTATTACCGTCCAGTAAGATGAAGGGATACAACCTACAACACAACCGTTGCACTTCCTCTTCTCTGTTTCACAGTCTCTCTCCCGATCTCAAAGATGTTTACAATGCATAAAACCTAATACATCAACAACCCTAGCCGTATTACAATGTCTTTCTTTTATAAGGGAAATACAATGGGAAAATACCACGGGATACCCAAAACCATGGGCCCGCAAAACAGCTGGCGAAAACAGCCCCAAAAATTTTCTTCGGGGGCGTTGCCCCTGAACCCCCATTTCTCGGGGGCGCTGCCCCCGGACCCCCCAGCCAGGGGGGATGGTCCCCCCTGGAACCCTCTGGGGGGGCGATTCCCCCCCACACCCCCCCGCTAGGGTGAGTGTACAGTCCACCTACATATCATATAGAACTCGGGTACAAACACGGCTGATACAATATCATCTATGAGACTAGAAGATCTAGCTCCACAACCAACACGTCCGACTGCCCTGATGTCTAATATATTTTATTGTCTTGCCAAACTTCAACTCTGTGCATTTCTTCAGGTATTCTAATGATGATTCTGTTGTGCACTACCTTTGTACACAGACTGTACTCTTTCATTGTGCCGCATACATCACTTGAATTCTCATTCCTCTTAAATCACACTTCGATTGATGACTTGATTGTTGTATTATGTGCTATGTTGAATCTGCAGGTTGTGCTTCTAATTTTGCGTTCTCTTCTATGTGACTGCAAAGATCAACTAATACTATGCTTTTAATTTATAGTTTGTTGGTCAAAGTGAAGCACCAGTAACAGATGGACCCTCACACATTCTGATGTGTCTATTCTTATAAAGTGTTGCAGTTACTCAAATAATCTGCGACGTCCTATGCATCAAATAGTTGGTATGTTCAGTTTAATGCTCTTGTCTCAGATCATCTGCATCATGATGCGCATGTCGATTTCTGCTCCTATTATGTTGTTACGCATTAGATGGAATCTTCACCTTTGCACACTTTCAGTTTTGTTCTTATACATCAGCTAGACATCTACGTAATATCTTATAAACATCGATTTTGTATCTTCTCTTCTGTCTTTACAACATCTATGACTATCGACGTATTGATTGCATTATTGTCCTTTGAGATATCCAACACTTGTGCATTCTTCAGTATGTCTTCCTTTAGGTGTTTGTGCAATTGTCACGGATCTACAACATCATTATGTGCACCATCAAAACTTTGTTATGTTGCATGTGTGCATTCGGCTCTTCGCTACATCATATATTCTGTCCACGAGCCCATTCATGCCCCGAAAAGCAACTAAAACTTTTACGCAAAAGCCTTTGTGTTCTTGCTTCCAAGCTTACTTCAAATCTTCAACTTGCATCTTTATTTATACATGTCCTACACAGATTGTATGTTCGCAAGTTGTTCATGGAATCCCTTCTTCCATACTTCACGAATTGTGCATGTGCCACATGTCATCATCTGCACAACCGATGTGTCATCTTAGATGTATCAAATTCCCACAAGGTCCATAACTTAGTGGAACTCTACACCTTTATTGTGCTCTTGATGTACCATTGCCTTATGGTGTGTGTGCAATCTTCTACTTCGTCTTGGTGTGACCATGACTTGTGCTATACCAACCCTTGTGGGTAATGCGCCCTTGTGATATCAATACTTTGCATAATCTGCGCATTCTCCAACTTCTACTTAGTGAGATTATGACCCGTGCTTCATCATTGCATTTGGGTGATGCACCTTGTGTATAGATACTTTACAGAACCTGCGCATACTCTGACTTCTATTTGGTAGGGCTTTGAATTTTGCCTTGTTGTTCGTCGGTTGTGGAATCTTCTCATATATTAACTTCGACCATTGTACCATTCTAACAGTTCATGCACGTTCCACTTACCGAAAGCATTGGGTATGCTTGCGCACTTTCAGGATTGTCTGACCATCTGTTGTTCCTTTATTCCTACACACTCCCAACCATCAACCCAACAATGCTTAGGCTTGCTTGCATATTTGCACCATTTGTTCAACCAACTTCTTGGTTGTTTGAGCACATGTACCATGGTCCAACCAATTCCTTCAATTTGATGGCATGAGAGATTATGACTTGGTGGACTTGATTTCTTCGCAAGGGCCACAAGATGTAGGATACATTACTTGTGTTTCTTCTTGAACTGGATCTTCATGAAGTATCTTCTGGATCTGCATTATGTATCATCTTATGTACTTCTTCAAACTTGACTTGCAAGATGTATCCTTGATGCACTCTTAGATATACTCCAAAGTTGTATACATGTCTATCATCTTCACCATTTGTACATATACTTCTAGTGCTCATTCTTTCTTTATCATGTGCATAGATTACCTCAAAGTGGCTTCTTCATACTTCTGCTGGAATGTTGTATCCACTTTGGCTTAGGCTTACATTAATGACTCATACTAAATCAGTTGACATCCTCTTTGACATTGGATTAAAGTCAAACATTTGACATCTTTTTTAGTTGACATTAATGACAACCAGTGCTCAACAGTATCCCCACATTGAATGACAGTCATACACTTGACATCCTCTTTAGTCAAAAACTTGACATCAATGACAACCAATTCTCAACAATCTCCCCCTTTGGCATTAATGTCAACACCTTATGAAGTTGTGGCTAATCTTCTTGAACTATATAGTTCATCTGTGTTTGGTCGCATTGCTCCCCCTATGTATGTGCTCCCCCTGAGTTCATTGGGACTTTGGCTATTGTGCTCTTTTTTCAGTACTTCTGTCATCTCTTCTTGAATTGTGTTGCTTCATGTCATATCTGCGCAGAGCCTATCTTCAAGTGTTCTTCTTCACTTGTTTTCACGTCTGTTGTCGTTTCATACTAATTCTTTAATGCCTACAATTATTCTCTTTTCGTGTTATCCTGCTAAATTCATTCATATTTCATGCCTTTGCTTCATGTATCTCTCATCAGCTTCATGCATCTCTCCCCCTTTAACATCAATGGAAAAGAAGTCCATTGTGCAATGTAAATTATTTTCTTTATGTTTTGCGCTTGAAATTGTCCTGACTATTTCCTGGGATAACTCCCCCTCTCTTTTTACTTCCTTATTTTGCAGAGTGTCTGAATGGACTATAGACATTAGATTCTATAACATTGTTTTTGTACAAGCAACCTTTTCTTTTAGTTCTTTTTCCTTGGTTATTAGAATTGTTTGTACGAGACGGATTCAAGCCTGTATGTGCCATTGTTGATTACCTCTTTTATTTCTTCTTGTGGTTTTAGAAAGGACTTTGTGACGATATATGCTTCTTCCTGAAGTGGTTTGAACTTTTCAGTCACACTATGTTGTTCCTCTCTGAGCATGTTGATTTCAACCTATAGCTTTCTAAACTCTTTCATTTTCTCTTGTTTCTCATTGACTGGCAAATTAAACAGACTGTCAAGAATTTTATGTTCAAATTATTTAGTGTTGCGAAAATTCTTATTCACTTCTTTTAGTCGCTCGTTTTCAAATAGATTAGTCCAT
This sequence comes from Larix kaempferi, assembly GCA_027924585.1. Taxonomy (NCBI): domain Eukaryota; kingdom Viridiplantae; phylum Streptophyta; class Pinopsida; order Pinales; family Pinaceae; genus Larix; species Larix kaempferi. The sequence goes on from BSBM01000476.1 coordinate 11,611,030, forward strand.
GTATGGGTACTCTCCTCATGCAACTCCGTGCATTTTAGATTTAGCACTTTGATGTTCTCGAATGCAATATTAACCCTTTCAAGTGCTTTTTCTTGTTTTGCCCTGATTTTTGGAGGTGTGGTAGGTTCTTGTGATAGTTTTACTTTTTTCCCTGGAACCCTTGAATAATTTCACTTACTTTCGACAATTTCCCTTTTAGAGAAGTGTCTTTGATTTCTTGGATTTATGAAAGCAAAAAGAACACTTCCTCTACTGCTTTCTGTAATTTTGAGGCACCTTGTTTTGCCTCTTTTAATTCATGTCTTAGAGTGTCACTTCGTTTGACGACTTCTTTTGCTTTTCTTTCCAGATCTGTTTCCTTTTGTACTGCCTTTCCTTGTTCTTCCTTCAGTTTCATACATTCATCCTTCGAGATTTATTTTTCATTTTGTCTTTTGTGCAAGTTTAATGCAGTGGCTTCGTATCTTCTTCTGATCACTTGTGCAACAGATATGTGAAGCTCATGTAGTTCATTTACATATAAAAAGGCTAGGGATAACTCAATATGACTTATTGAGTCTTGCGTTTCTTGGGTGGAAAGTCCTAAGGCTGCACATGGAATTTTCAAGCCCTGGTGCGGTGGTATTCCCTACATCTCTGAATGCGACTGTGAGCCATTTGAATGAGATTTACTATCCTTGCATTTTCTAACAGCTTGTATGTGATGGCACGGATATGCAAACTTGAAATCCAACTTCAGCATGATCTCTACCTGTTGTGATGTGATATCTTCAACTTCAGTTTTTGTGGCCACACGTTCTATGACTTCTTCTGTGGAATTTCTTATTTCTATGCATATTTTGTCCAAATCATATGTAGTAAGGATACTAGTTGGATTGGGATTAGAGGATTTCCTTTTCTTTATTGCCAATCCTTTTGCATGCTCGATCTCTTTTCTCTTTTCAGTAGCCATATTCTTCCGGGTGGACTTCACATGATTTTCAGTGGGGTTTTATTCCACGATGGGAGTTGCATTGTTGTTCGGCGCAATATCTTCTTCTTTTGTCAATGGTATCCTCCATTCATCATTGTAGCTTGGTTTTTCAACCAAGCATGTGCAAGGATGAACCTATTAACTTGTAATAGCAGTCTTCAATAAAAAGCAAATAACAACTATAAATTAATCTGAATCTAACATGTGCATATAACAATAAACTTGAAAATATTTAAGAACAAGAACAAGAAATGAAATAAAAAATGACTTTTGTATTATAATACCTCAAATGGTGAGGATGTTTGGTGTTGAGCAGCTCCAAGGTTGAGATGCTCCAGGCTCCAATGGTCTCTTCTCCAAGATTGCTACAATGGTCAAAGAACTCAAAAAAGATTTTGATAGCATGAGGATAGAATGATGGATGGATGGAAAGTGAGGAGCCCCTATCATCTTTTTATAGTTTTTGGTGATGGGGAATACCATTGTGGTTTTGTGGAAACCAATGGTATTGACCAACATGGTTTAGGGATCTTTTCCCTCTTTTTCCTTTTTTGAATATTTTTAATATTTTTATTCCCTTTTAATATTTTTGGGGAATTTTGGACCCTTTTTGAGGGTTTTTTGTGTTTTTTAAGGAAAAATATATATTTTGAGGGGAAAAAATGGTGTATTATGGTCTTTTTGGTGACCTTTTGATGGCTTTAGAGGCTCAAATGGTGTAAAAGTGGACAAATGGATCATGTGAATAAGGGAATGAGCTAGTGAGCACTTTTTGGGTGTTAACAGATTGCCCCCTGATGTGTGAGGGCAGGAGCTCATCATATGGCCGATAGACATCATAGTTCTTTTGTGTTTTTCCTGGGGTTTGGAGTAGAAAAGAGACCGGTCGGAGACTGGATCAACGGCCCCTTGGAAGCTGCAAAAAACAAAAAAATTACATGCCCTCAATATGAATGAGGGATAATCTCTGATAATGGACGAGGCGGGCATACCCATGCTCGTATCAAGACATATACATAACTATTAGTCCCAAGAAGGGGGACCTAAATAATACATAAAAAATCTGTTGGTACATCATAATGGTCCAGAGGGGACATAATGCTGGGACATACTCATGGTCATATCATGACTGAACTGAATAACTGATACACTGGAAAAAATGTAACAACCGTTCTGAAAAAGGTATCAGAAGGGTTGATGAACTGCTAAAACTGAAGGTGTCCAACATCTGTAGGGACTCAACAACTGTGAGTCTACTCTGAGGAGTATATGTAACTGTATACTCGAGGGAGTATAAAATTGGGGTACATCTAAATACTGTCTCCATGCGCAACCCAGATATCTATAGGAAAATGTAATTGGTTGTTTCCATAAGTAGACTCTCAAATGTGGAAGAGTCTGGTGGTATCCGGGGTCTTCAACAAATAACTGAAAGGACCAATACCATGTGCGAGTCTCAACGATGCGATCAAGGTGTTTGAAGTCGAGCATGTGAGAAACAACCATTTGGAGAGGCACTGAGGACTCCTCTCGAAATGATTCGTAGGCACTCATCAGAAATGGTGATGAGTCCAAAGCACAGGGACCTCTAGGTCTATCCTCTGGAATAAATTTGGTTGGCGTCGACAGAGGGAGACCAGCAACTACCAAGGCAATGATGTTTCCTTGGTAGGAGCGCGAGGTGTAGAACTGAAGTGTGATAGTATTGATGGTAGGACTGACATACTGTGGGGATGGGAAATAACTGGGGTCAAAGAGTGGGTGGACTCAAACTTCCTTTGTTCAGATAATGATGACATGGTTGACCTGGCAACGTAGGGGACTGACTTGTAGGTGCAGGGATCATAGCTTTAAGGACTGAAGGGTGTGTATTGTAGATTGGATTGACTCTGGGGGGGCCAAGCTGATGGATGTTGTAGAGGGACTCTCAGGGTGACATATTGCAGAATGCTCTGAACAAAGGCGACCAAAATGGGGAAACTGCCATAGGAGTAGACGTGATCTGTTGTGGCGCCGAGAAGCACCATTGGGTCCTTCTTCGTAGTTTTAATGAGCTCCAAGAAGGGATAAAAGTGTGCTCTGAATTGGTACTATCCTGTGGATTATGTGAGCCCAGGACTGTTCGTGCTCATGAGTGCTTTCATTTTTAAGGGGTCTGAAAGTGATAAGAAGACTCTAAATTGGTGGAGGAGTATTGTCTTGTGGATTTATGCAAGCCCAAGACGGTGATTGCTCGTGGTTGCTTTCATTTTTCGAGAGTCTAAAAGCGGTAAGAAGACTCCATTGGTGTTCTTTTTCCCAAGTTAGTCTCCAAGGCCCGAAAAAACATAAAATAATGCAAATGGAGAACTCTTCTAGCCAATGTGGCTAGAGTATTCCTTTTTCGTAATTAATTTACAAGGTCCGGAAAAGGGGTAAACTTATACCAGGTAGACGCCCTTTCAAATACTTTTAGCGAGCATGAAAGGAAGCAAGGTTGCTCGGTGATCTTTTCATTGTTTTAGGAGTCAGAAAAGAGCTTAACAGAAACTCCCTAAGTGCCTTTTTCGTAAAAGGAATTACTCAGCCCGAAAAAGGGATAAAACTATACCGAACAAAAAGGTATTGATGAGAGCGAGAAATGGTCTCAAGCATCGTCATGAGTGCGGAAAACTGAATTCGATGACATAAAGATCGTCAAAAATGGGCAACGTCCGATGTGGCACGCAAACCGAGGTGACAAGGGGTATTTGAAAAAATGCCCAAAAAATCCAGAGGTGAGAGCGAGAAACGATCTCAAGCATCATCACAAGCACGGAAAACTAAATCCGGTGATATAAAATTTGTCAAAAATGAACGATGACCAATATGGCACGCAAATCGAGGCGATGAGGGGAATGGGCAAAAAACGCCTGAAAAATCTAGAGGTGACAGCAAGAAATGATCTCAAGCAACGTCACGAGCGTGGAAAACTGAATCCGGTGATATAAGACTTGACAAAAACGGACGACGGTCGATGTGGCATGCAAACCGAGGCGACGAGGGGCATGTAAAAAATGCCCGAAAAATCTGGGCGTGAGAGCGAGAAATGATCTCAAGCATTGTCACGAGAGCGGAAAACTGAATCCGGCGATACAAGACTCGTCAAAAATGGACGACGGTCGATGTGACACGTAAATCGAGGCAACGAGGGGCCTGGGAAAAATGCCCGAAAAATGGACCTGGTGGAATCGAGAAAAGGAGAGGGCTATTATGAAGTTCTCGCTGTGCTGATTCCAACGGTTTGAAAAATGGACGTCGTATGACACTGAAATCGCTGTTGGAAAAATGGTCAAATCTCTATAAATAGGGTGTGAGCCTAAAGTGACATGTGTCATTGTTACGTGCGAGTTTCACAGAGCAATTGAGTGAGGTCAAAGCTCTTTCTTGATTTGTTGGAGATTCGACCGTTGGATTTTTGTTCCATGAGTTCCAGGTAATCCTTTTCGCCCTAGCCTTTCAATTTATTTGCTTTTTGGTTGGCAGTGGGCCCCCGAAGGCCACGAAATTCCACTTTGGCATTCCAACGTGGAATATCGTGGGTTTCGCGTCCTTTTCCGCGATGAACATTGCGGGTTTCGGCTCGAAACCCGCAATGTTCATCGCAGGTTTGGGGCTGACAGTCGCGATGTTCATCGCGGCTATTTGGTTGATAGTCGCGATGGGTCGAAACCCGTGATGTTCATCGCGGGTGCGCGGCTAAAGGCCTGAAAGTCGCGATGGAATTTTTTGAAAATTTTTTGGTTCTAAAACATTTTCTTCGTTTTTTAGCAGGATGTTGAGGAGGCCGCTAGTATCATGGCGGGAGCGAGAGATGGATGATGATTTGAAGCAGCGGATTCAGACCGACTAGGGTGTCCGGGATGCCTTGGCTGCAGGCGAGCTCCTAAAGTTTGCTCAGATTCCACCAATGCGTTCAGTGAGAGATCTACTGAACAAATTGGTGGGTTTCTGGGTTCTTACAGAGGCTGCTTTCATGGTGGGGGGTGAAAGGTTAGAGATCACCCTTTCTGACATTTATTTTCTTACTGGGTTGGCTCGCTTAGGGGAGGTAGGGGATATCCAGCCGAGGATACCGGCTGGGTTGGATATTGAGGATCTCTTGGAGAGATTCTGTGTGCCGGGGGCTATTGCGTAGAACAACGCATTGAGTCTGAGATCTTTGAGGGAGTGGTAGATGAGGGTGGTTGGTGCTTGCGTTCTGCGTGCGTTGGGTGCTGCGACGCCTCATCATTTGTCTGGGGGGAAAGCGATGATGGTGGATTCTGTGTTGGGAGGGACTTACTATGCCTGGGGTCAGATGTTTTTGGCCTGTGTCCGGCGAGATCTGGACAAGGTCAGCCGGGAGGGGGGGGAGTTTTGCTATGCCTCCTTTCTTTGTTGTTTTTTCTTTGAGCGGGTACCGACCTTACGGCCGCGTGTGTTGGTTCGAGACGGGTTGGTTAGTGAGCCGCGGATGGTGCGGTGGGGGTAGATGATGCCTCGAGGTGGTGGTGGTATCCGGTGGTTCTTTTCGAAGGACATGTATGAGCAATGGGAGAAAATCCCCCTGCTGATTGATGACTATCCATATGCTGGCATGGATTATCGAGGAGATCCAGAGATGCCTCGAGCCCAGGGGCAATCCTGGGGTTTAGATGGTATGTTTTGTTTTGGGTTCTCTACTATATCATGTGTTTAGATGATTTTGATATCAGTATAGTTAGAGATATTTATATGATATTGACTTGGTTCACTTGTGTGATTGTGCAGATATTGGTCCGAGGCCACCACCTGATCATGTAGACTGTAGGGGACGGGCGATGGTGGTCGTTCCTCCACCTGTAGCGGTACCACCTCCACATGCTCGAGGGGTTGTGTGCCCTCGAGATGATGCAGTTGAGGGTGTACGAGAGACTCTAGACATGATTCTAGTAGGGGCCCCAGAGGAGGGGTGGAGGAACTTGGACCGGGACCTTATCGAGCATTGTTTCGATGCTCCTCGGGAGTGGCGTTCTATCCTGCTTAGAGTAGCAGTGGTGATGGCTGAGAGGAGGGCTCGGGATCAGGAGGATCCAGAGGAGCCAGCGGAGGAGGAGCCAGAGGATCCTGGGGATCGTGGTGACTAATTGATTGTATATTTGCCCCCCAAATGCTGATGAGCATATGGGGATGTTCTTTTTTGTACGGCTATATGTTTTTGTATACTGGGTGCTGAGGGAACCTATGACATGTTGACTATATGATTATATATATATATATATATATGTTTGGTATATAGTCGTATGCACGTGGATGCACATCTTGTCTATTTGTTTGCCCATGGAGGCATGTTTGATTTCTGTATGCCCATGGAGGCACATGTTAGGCACGTGGATGCAATATTTTAATTCTTGTATATGCCCGTGGAGGCACATAGTATGCACGTGGATGCAACATTTTAATTTTTTGTATATGCCCGTGGAGGCACATATTTGTTTTTCCCGTGGAGGCATGTCATATATATCTGGTGTATGTTTATGTTTGTATGCCCGTGCAGGCACATGTTATGCACGTGGATGCAAATTTTTATTTTTTTTACTACATGGTTTGATTGGTGTGCCAACCAAGAATGTTGTTTGCCATATGGTATGCTACACTATTGAGATTCCTTGGGACATGTGTGAATGAAATGGACTCAAACTGTCGAATCATTTGTTTAGTGCGCAGGAATTTCCTGAAGAGACAGGGATCGCGTACCTGGTAATCATTGTTGAGTTGGGAAACAAGGAGCTGGGAGTCCAAGAAAATGCTAAGGTGACTTATGCTCATTTCGAGAGCAGCAACCAAGAGACTGGTCACGGCGTCATATTCAGCTTGGTTGTTGGTGACCGCACCTATGCACACTCCGTCGATGTGGATCAACTCATGTGAAGGTGAATATATTACCCACGTTGCGGAGGCGAGATTGGGAGACCAACGGCTTGCACCATCAGCGAAGCCAACGTAGCAAAGTGGAACAGGATCCATCTGTGGTCATGCAGGAAAAACAAATTTTTAGGTTTTTGTATTTTTTTTTTTTGGTAAAAAAGGAAATAAAACTGTACAATGGTGGACTGTGGTGTCCATCCGATTTTCTATGGGTAAAATCGCTTGAGGTACAACCCATTACGGGGGTTGCATAGGGGTTTGCCTTCTAAGTCGGTCAAAATATATGCCCCCTGTCTGAGGCAGGTGTGTACAATATATGGGCCTTGCCACATGGACTCAAACTTTCCTTTTCCCGTTTTGTCATGAGCTTGATCATAGGCAAGTACAAGGTCGCCTTCACTAAATACTCATGGGTGAACATGTTTATCATAATGAAGTTTAGACCTATTCTTTGCGGCTTCGATTGTTTGGAGAGCTGGGCGACGGTCCTCGTCGGCCTGCTCTAAAAGAAGTAAGCGTTCTTCAATCATTGATGTATCGGGGAGAAGCTCTACGGACATTTGTAATGTTGGTATCTGGCATTCAATGGGGAGGACAGATTCCATGCCATGAACTAAATGGAATGGGGTGAAGCTCGTGGCGGTCTTGGTCGACGTTCGGTAAGCCCATAATGTGGGGAAAATCATGTGATGCCAATTGGATCTATGTTTGTCGACGGTGCGTTGGAGGATGGTTTTCAAAATTTTGTTAACGGATTCGACTTGGCCGTTCCCTTGGGGGTAGTAGGCAGAGGAGAAATGGTGTTCAAACTTAAGGAGTGTGGACAATTCTCTCCAAACGGAGTCTTGGAAGTGAGAGCCGTGGTCTGAGACGAGTTGTTTTGGTACTCCGAAACGAGCAATAACATGGTTGAGGAAAAAGCGGGCTACAGTATCGGCTGTGCAATTGTAAGTAGGCATGGCCTCCGCCCATTTGGTAAAGTAATCAATAACCACAATAATGTGTTTGTGGCCGCCGGCTGATGTGGGATTGCAATCCATGAAGTCGATGGCCCATTTTCAAAATGGTCCAGCGGTGACGACCGGATGAAGGGGAGCGGGGGGGGGTTCTTGCCTTTGGGGCAAAGAGCTGGCAGTTTTGGAAGTGTTTGACTGTTGTGATACAATCAGTGAATAATGATGGCCAAAAATAACCGGTGTGGATTACCTTTTGGGCGGTGGCCATTCCTGAAAAATGACCGCCGCGGGCACCGCTATGACAGTCGTTAAGGACTTGTTCTGCTTCGTCTTAGGAAAGGCATCGTCGTAAGATTATGTCGACGCCACGTTGATAGAGGACATCACCCAAGAGGAGATAACGGGGGGCATGGTCACGGATGCGTTGGCGTCCGTCGCAATCGATGTTGGGTCAAAATTTCTGTGTGCGGAGGTATACCAAAATGTCACCATACCAAGGGTCGTCCGACGAAATAATGAACAAATGTTCGTCGATTAGATCAGTTTGGATAATTGGTGATGATGACGATGATGGTAAATTCGTAATGAGCTAAGCGAGTGTTAATGCTTTGGTGCTTTTCGGTGTTTTAAAAGTTAGGTCATATTCTTGTAAGATGATCACCCATTTGGAAACATGGCCTTGTAGAAGGCGACGATTCAAGAGATATGCCATTGGGTTGGAATTGGCCACAACCATGGTGTGGCTGAGAAGGATGTAATGTCGCAGCTTTTGTACTGAAAAGACGACGGCGAGGGCCATCTTCTCTTCATGTGGGTAGCGGAGTGGTGGGCCTGACAAGGTCTGGCTCACATAGTAGATGACATGCTCTTGGCGAGCGGAGTCTTCTTGGACAAGAACTCTAGAGACGACGTGATTTCACGCCGAAATGTAAAGGGTAAAGTCTTTTTTGAAATCTGGTGGAGAAATCAAAGGGGCGCTTGTAAGTGCTTTCTTTAGGTCTGTGAAGGCTCCTTCTGCTTGGTCATCCCATACGAAACAAGTATGAAGACGTAGCAAATGGAGGAAACCATGTACTGTGGTGGCATACTCTGGGACAAAACGACGAAGGAAGTTTGATTTTCCCTGTAGGATTTGCAGCTGTCGTAATGTGCGTGGTGAGGGAAGGTCCACTATGGCTTGAACTTTTAGAGGGTCAAAGGTGATCCCTTTCTCTGAAATGACAAACCCCAGCAGGCGGCCTGTTGTAACGCAAAATACACATTTAAGCGGGTTCAAGCGGATTTTCTATTTGCGACAACGCAGGAAAACCTGTCGGAGATCTTCTAAATGGTCAGATCATTTCTTAGATCGGGCGGTGAGGTCGTCAAGATAAACTTTAATGATTTTATGCAGATCATGAAAGCAATAAGTCATGGCTCGTTGGAAAGTGGCTCCCGCATTCTTCAGACCGAAAGGCATGACGCGATAGGCGAAGGTGCCCCATGGGGTGGTAAAAGCGGTCTTGTATTGATCTTCTTTACAGATTTTGATTTGGTTATATCCGGAGAAACCATAAAAGAGAGTACCTCATGCCCCGCACACTCATCAATTAGTTGGTCAATAAATGGTGTGGGGAAGTTGTCTTTGGGACAAGCTAGGTTGAGGTCTCGGAAGTCAATACAGATGCGGATGGTGCCGACTTTCTTATTAACAGGTACTGGATTTGAAACCCAAGTGGTATATGCAATCGGCTATATGAAACCTGTTGCTCGTAGCTTCTCGATTTCTGCTTTGACGGTTGGAAGCTTGGATGGGTGAATGGGACGTTGTTTCTGGCGAACCGGTGATACATTGGGCCAAGTGTCTATGTGATGTTCCACAATGGTAGGATCAAGACTAGGCATCTCGGTATAAGACTAGGTGAAGACATCTCGAAACTCTTGGAAGATTTTCTTATAAGCTTGGGTTTCTTTCTCAGTGCAAGATGCACCCAAAGAGATAAGCTCGGGCTTTCTGGGGGTGGTGGAGATATCGATTTTTATAATGGGTGAAATGTTATCCATGTTACATTCCTCGAAGGATTCTGGGGCTGGTATTGGATCTTTGAACCAATCGAACTTAGTTGGTAAGAAGTCTTTGGACTCAACAGATAGTTGGTTTGACACGGTGGACGTAAACGCCTCAGGGAGGAAGTATGATCGATGGTGCATATCATCCCAAGGGTAATCCGGTACGGTGAGTGTTTCTAGAATCTCCTCATCAGTGCGAAAGTAGTCGGTCCATAAATTCAGTGGTTCGGGTTTATAAGTAGTTGAAATCATGTAAATGGTATTGATTTCTTCTGAATGGCACGATTATGGAGGGAAAATTTCCTCAACAAGTGGGCCTGATATCTCTAGGTTGGCATTATTCATCTCGTATAGGGTTGCTTTGTAATCTGGGAGATCTGGGCAGTGATGTGAATAATGACCGTAGATTCCGCATATTGCACAAGGGTGGTTTGTGCGCAATGATTTATCACGAGGTTGAGATGGTAATTCTAATTTGACAACTGGAATGTTGACGTCATCGTCCAACATATTCATGTGTTCTTGAAGTGCTGGTAGTTGTGGACATAGATGTGTGGCATGGCCAATATTGTCGCACAAGGAGCACTTAGGGAGTACACGGGTTGGGGGATTCTTGGCTAATTTAGGAGTCACTGGGGGGGTGCGAGTTGTGGGTACACAATTGTAGGTTTGAGGACCTCTGCCCCCAGTGTGGCGGGATTGAGGGGGGACATAAGTAGATGTCGATGTAATGCCCCCTGTTGGAATTGATCGATTTTGGGGGTTCGAAACACCAGGTGGTGGACGATTTTGGTGGTTTGGTATGCCAGGTGGTGGATGGTTTGACATATTCATGGGTTGTACCGGTTGTAAAACAACAGTCGGAGTCGGCGGGGGGTTTGGTGCAGCTAAGTACCATACTGGAAATCCTATTGTTAAACCTGGGAGGTTGAGTGTAGCCATTAATGGTGAGCTGACAACTCCGGAAAAAGGAAACAAGAATGGGATGGTATGGATCGGTGTTGTTCCGGTGTGAGTAGGAACGATGGGTGTTAGTGGTGGTGGTTGAGGTTGTTGAGGATGTTATTGTTCATTGTGCGATAAGGTGCACAAATCGGATACTTTAGTTACCTGGGGAGGGGGTGGTATAGAAGGGAAAGTGGCGGTCATGGGGGTATCCGAATATATCCCGGGTCCGACTGAGGAGATGAATGATGTGGACGCACTAAAAACAGGTTGTTCGATCATGGGAAGAACATTTTCTGGCGCTGCGGAGGCATTGGGGTCATAGTATGTAATCTGGTCGATCTTGACTACGCATCCTCCATGGGGGAACATCATGATGCGGAAAACTGAAGAAGCGACAGCTTTCATCTTATACATGTAGCTTCGTCCCAGAAGGAGATTGTAATCAAGTTGGGCATTGATGACCTCTATATCTATAAGAACCAATTTGCCCCCAAGTTGTATGGGTACGTTCACTAGCAATCCTTGAGGTTGAACTGCACGGCCATCGTATGCTCGTAATGCGGTAGTGGACAGTTGTAGTGTTCGGGATCCAAGTTTCTGCCATACGAAAGTCGACATGACGCAGGTAGAGGCCCCTTCATCGATTATGCATCGATGAACAATGAGGTTGCGAATGGAGAATGAAACTTGAAAAGCTAGAGATGCAGGCATGCGAGGTTCAGCTTGTTCTAAGTCGAAAACCATCATGTTAGAGTCGTTAGGATCTATGGCACCGATGGCAGATAACAACAACTTTCTCTGTGCAGGACAATTCTTTAAGATTTCGAGAGCGGACATAGTAGCGGGGGATTGAGCTAAATCCTCTACAATGTTGTAGTTGGAAGTTGCACGAGTGTTTGAGTTATTGTTAATCCGTCTCAAAGGGAAATGAGGTGCTTTGGGGCCTCCGTCCATGGGCATAGTGGGTATGCAAAGTGGTTGATCAGTTGGGAGAGTACTCGACGATGGGTCGGTAGGTGTGGTCTCCGGGGTGGATCCATATTGATTGCGACGAGTTTGAAGATTGACATCATGAGCAAATGGTGAGTGTTGGACTATGCATGCTGGTAGTCAGCTGCTGTGTAAGTGATTTGTTGTTGTGTTGCAGCAGATCCTTGAGGGGGATCATTTGGACGAGTGTTGACTGTGCCTTGGTTAGGTAAGGGATTTTGCAATATCATGGATTGTTGCTGAGGGGGGGGTGCTGGTTGTGCAGCATGTCCTTGCCGTTGGGCGTCGTCGGTCCAGAGTTGACGCGCTCGATCTAAATGGGGGCAATTATGTGTGTAATGTCCGTAGACTCCACATATGGAACATGGATGGTTTGTTCTCAAGTTATTATTTTTAGCCTGTTTTGGTGGTCGGTCAGGATTTTGGTTGGGGGGAGCAGCATTATTGTTGTTTGGGGGATTAGGTGGTGGTCCACCTTGGTTATGTTACTGGTTATTTCCGCGGTTACGTCCTCTTCCATGGTTTCGTTGACCTCCTTGGTGACGCTGATTGTTCTGGTTTGGAGGTTGGTTTTGCGATGCGTACACATGCCCTTGGGCAGTAGGTGGGTTTTGAGGTCGTGCAGGCTCTGGAGTAAGTTGCGGTGGGTAGTAAACAAGAGGGTTCTTTGATGGCCCTAGTGTTTGTTGCGGTTGTGGGTAACCATGAGTTGCTGGAAGTGTTGGAGCAAGAGGTGTTGTTTGTTGGGGATAATAAGTCACTTGGGCTTGTGGCTGGACCGGAGTCTGGTGGGCCGGTTGGTTATAATATGGAGCTGGCGCATAAGCTGGTGGTGCATGCCCATAACATTGTGGTGGACATGAAGGTCCATGGATGTGATGGGTGTGTGTTACTGGAGCATACGAAGTTGTAGCCCCAGAATTGGATGAAACCCTAGAAAGGGCTGGGGTGATGTTTGTACTCGTCATAGTAAAAGGTTGTTTTGCGCCGTAAGCTGGCCAATAATACTGTCAACGGCATGGGATGCCCCCGGCGCGTCATGGCGGGATGGATTGTCGCGCGGGGCATCATGTAAAACAGTGTATAGATATCCTGACTGGGAATATACGACGTCGAATTGCTGAGCTTTTAAGATAGCTTCTTCTTCTGATTAGGGTCGTTTGGAAGCTACATCTTTGGCTATGAGTGGGAGGAGTGATTTGAGAAACCAGTCCAAAAAGATTCGGTCGTCAAGCTTTATCTTGCAGAGGCTACGGCTCTTACGCCACTCATGGATATGATCGGTGATGTGTGTAGCGATGTTCTATCTACAAGACAAAAGTATTTCAACTCCTGCATCATAGCGTACAGGTAGTTGGCAAAATTGGAGGAAAGTTGAGGCGAGGAACGTAAATGTGTTGTGGGTCCCATGTGGTTGCTCAATGTACCACTTGGCTGCAGAGCCAGTGAAGGTTCTTTGTAAAAGTCTCAGTCTAATGGAATCATCCACTATGGAGTTAGAGGAACACCATAGGTGAAACGGCATGATATGGTTTTGGGGATCCTCCCCAGCTTTTCCTTCAAATTTTGGGATATCTGAGGGAAGCTTGGTGGGCATGGGTGGCCACGTGGGGTTGTGTCTAATAGGATCGTTAATTAACCTGGCTAGGTCTGGTAAGTTCAGACTAGCCATGTATGGTAGACTGGCAGATGGGTTTTGCGTGGTGACTAGGACATAACTATTAAAGGTAGCATTATGTAATGGTCTAGTGCCCCCTAAGGGTATGCTAGTTATGGAAGGGATGTGTCCTCCAACCGATGTGGTGTGGGAAGGGCCTGCACTCCCAAGTGCAACATGGGTTGCAGAGGGGGTAGGAATGGTTCCAGGAATCCCTAGGATCTGGGTTGTGGTAATGAGAGGGGGTGTGACCCCTATGTTGGGCATACCCATAATAGGTGGTGGTCCTGTGTTGGGCATGCCTAAAGGGGGAATGGCCCCTATATTAGGCATGCCTAAAGGGGGAATGACCCCTATATTAGGCATGCCTAAAGGGGTTGTGGTTACCGTGGGTGGCAAAGTAGTAGTAGGTTTTGTTGATGTATCTCCAATAGCACTGGTGAAAAGGGGGTCGTATTGTGATCCATCCATGGGGTTGGTTGGTGGTGTTTCAGTAGGGTGTTCGAATTCAGCCTCAGAATCAGATGTGAAACGAGGCGCGTCAGAATCGGATGACTGTGTTCTATGCCGATGACGTGTCGAGTCAAGGGATAACGCTCTTTGTCTATGACGTGTAGAGTCAAGTGTACCAAATTGAGAGGGTTCACCCTAAAAATGGCGGGATCGTCTTAAATTCTCAATGGTGAGAAATGTATCAAAAAATGTCAGTGGATGGTGGTGATGTAAAAAACTCAAAACCCTAGTGCAACAATGTGTGCAAGAGGGAAGTGAAAAAATAATGTCTCTCAGGCCAATAACCAACCTCAAAAAGCACTTATTATAACAGATGTGTTATAATAAGTGGAGGAATCAAGAAAAGTGGTTAGAATACCAAAAATCAAACAGTTCCTAGAAAAAAGTGGTGCTCACTAGACCAAAGGTGGGTATTGTATCATGCAAACACCTAACTAGAAGTATTGTGAGTCAACAAACTATATCCTCTGCAAGGTGATGAAATCAAAGTTAGACAATATAGAGTGTAGAATCAATAGCTAGATATCCCCCTACCCGGAGGGACACCGGGTAGACAATCCTAAAAAATGGCAACTAGGATACCCCGTTCATGACACGTTCGGTTGGGTGAATCTGCAGTTTGGTTCTATCGTCGTTGTACCCCCATACAGGTGTACACCGAGAACTTCGAAAGGTATCCTTTGGTTACTGAATGGATTGTGGTATTCCACTCAGGCTTCCGGAACCAGTCTGGCTACTTCAACCCTCCTAAGGGAGAGGCCTTCCCGATAAATTGGTTGATAATCATGTCAAAATTATAAGAGATTTTTGGGACCCTAAAAGACAACCACTATGTCTCAGATGTAAATAATTGAGGGGTGTTATTGGAACACCTATCCCCTCAATCCTACCTAACTACAAGATTCTTTTAAGTGCTCCCCAAGTGGGGTTAAAAAAGTTTGTTGAATTAAGGTAGATTTTAAGGCTCAGTTAATTAAAAATGTGGCATATTGGGTGCACGTGTGATTATTTAACTGAAAATGATTTGCCTCACTTGGGCGATTGATTACAAATGAAAAACAAGACGATTCCAATTTGCAAAAAATAAAGGCGTTATCTGAAATGTAAATGCTTTAACAAAAGTAATTCAAAAACTATGGATTTTCAAAATAACTTTTTAAAGCCAAGCAAATATTGTAAGAAATAAATGGATTTCTAAGTGCTTGCTTGGGCAAAACAATTGAGCAAATCTGAAAAATGGTTCGAAAATTGCTAAGAAATGAAATCTACGATCTAAACATAGTGCTGAAAATCTTTCTTTCACTTACTGAAAATTGTTAAAAAGACTTTTTAATGGAGCATATGTAAATAGAAAATGTTTCACTATGGCTGTAATAATGCAGAAAAAATAATGCTGGAAAATAGGCTAAATGGGCAAAAAAAAAAATGCAGCAAAATTTTTTCTAAAAAATTGGCCAAATTCAAAATAACAGCATCGCGGGTTTCTGAGCAAAAGTCGCAATGGGAATCGTGGGTTTGGGCCGCGAAGTGCAGCGTGGAAACAGGCCGCGAAGCCGCGATGGGAAGCGCGAAAAAAAGGCGCAACGCGCAGCAAGGAAAAGGGGCGCAAAGCCGCAATGTGTAGTGTGGCAAAAGGCCGCGAAGCCACGGCGCACAGCGCGGAAAAAGGCCGCGAGGTCACGGCGCGCAGCGCGAAAAAATGTCGCGAGGTCGAGATGAGCCGCGCGACTGTCAGGCGAAAAATCGCGATGCGAAAACGGAAAAATGAGTCGCCGGAAACGAAACCGAAAAGTGAAATTTTGGTCTGTTAAAGGCTACAGAAAGGGCCAATAACTAGGGCAACAATGAGGATGCTGTCTAGTATGGCAGATCTGCTAATTGGAATGGTAAAAACAAGTCAAAAACTAAGATCTAAAGCAAAAATCAAAAATTTTAAAGCTCGAAATCTAGTGGAGTCGCCAAAAAATTGTAGCTTGGTTTTTCAACCAAGCATGTGCAAGGATGCACCTATTAACTTGTAATAGCAGTCTTCAATAAAAAGCAAATAACAACTATAAATTAATATGAATCTAACATGTGCATATAACAATAAACTTGAAAATATTTAAGAACAAGAACAAGAAACGAAATAAAAAATGACTTTTGTATTATAATACCTCAAATGGTGAGGATGTTTGGTGTTGAGCAGCTCCAAGGTTGAGATGCTCCAGGCTCCAATGGTCTCTTCTCCAAGATTGCTACAATGGTCAAAGAACTCAAGAGAGATTTTGACAGCATGAGGATAGGATGATGGATGGATGGAAAGTGAGGAGCCCCTATCACCTTTTTATAGTTTTTGGTGATGGGGAATACCATTGTGGTTTTGTGGAAACCAATGGTATTGACTAACATGGTTTAGGGCTCTTTTCCCCCTTTTTCCTTTTTTGAATATTTTGAATATTTTTATTCCCTTTTAATATTTTTGGGGAATTTTGGACCCTTTTTTAGGGTTTTTTGAGGAAAATATATATATATTGAGGAGAAAAAAGGGGTGTATTATGGTCTTTTTGGTGACCTTTTGATGGCTTTAGAGGCTCAAATGGTGGAAAAGTGGACAAATGGGTCATGTGAATTAGGGAATGAGCTAGTGAGCACTTTATGGGTGTTAACAATCATCCCATTCCTGCACTATTTGCATACTATCACTCTCAAAACACATGAACTTGGTGTCCAACCATCGTTTTCTTAGGTCTCTCTTGGATTGAACAAAAGTATAGTGCAGTCCAAGCTTGAAGTGCATTACGCCCTTGTATTCCCCGAATATACAAGGCCATCTAAGAGGATTTTCTTCCAGAGCATGCTTAATTTATTCGCAGTAAACATGTAAATTCATGTCACTCATTTCCTGTCTTTGCTTATTTGAGGATTCCCACGTGTTTTAAAAACTACTTCCTGGGAAGGGTCTTCGATTTCTATCAAAGAATTAGCTACCTTCCGGCTCCTTCCAACCAACAAATGCAATGCAAATCAACAACCAAGAGTAACGAAATGGATTACCTTTTTCTTGATCTTCCATGCAGTCTTCAAGGAAATCATTTAGCAATAAGGTAGACCAATTCATCTGAGCACGTTCTACACATTTTTCTACTGTTGCGATGATTGTTGTTGATACTTGATCTTGGCGCCCATTTCGAAATAGCTTGCAATCTAGTATTTTGAAAAAGAACTTCACGCCTCGGTCATTGATCTAAGCAACAATAAAACCTCTGCTACCCCTTTGAGTTCCATATTTTTTAGTCATTCTCTTCCCAAGTCCCTTTTTATCAAAGCTTGAGGCTTACATCTTCTCTAGAGGCAGGTAGACCAGTTATTGATTCAATCAGCGCAGCATCAATGGGTATTCTCTGTTGAGCCACAAGTATCTGCTATGGACTTGTGATAACAGTAACTTTGCACACATCTTTGCATAGTCATATTTTCCAAAGTAGGGAATTTCCATCAAGTTCAGTATTCCCGACTTGGATAATCCAATGGCCTAATCATGGAGCACCATTTCTCCTTACTCACACCACTCCATATACCGCATTTTGGTGAGTTCTGGAAATTTTCCAACATCATATTCTACAAACAAGACCTGGTCTATTGCACCATATATGTTTTCCTCAACAGTAGCTCCTTCGGATTCTTTTCGATAAGGAAACTTTGAGCTTTCCAGTTCAGGTAAAACAAATTGGAGCATTCAATTTTCGTGAGGGAATATACTCACGATTGTCCTGATCAGGTGTTGATTTATCCATAGCTTTGTTCTTCTATTGTCTCTTGAATGCCATGGTTCTCAATTCTCAAGCTTTCACTGATAGTTTTCTTGCAACAATCATTTTCAATAGGAACTAGCGTTCTAACCAGAAACATCCAAGGTTTTTGAAGGCCAGTTGTATCGACTATCATTAATGATCTGTAGATTTACCTTGATTTGGTCCGACCTTAGGATGATGGAAAGTTTCCTAGAGATTCCAGTTAGTCACTCCAAATGCATTGAACCTCCCTCTATCATTTATGATGTCGTCGTTTGTGTAATTAATGCCGGACATACCACTGATCCACTAACTCATTGTCACGGTTTATGATATAGCCTGTGTGTCTTGATGCGATGGGTTCGACTAACAATGAGTTAGTTTCGAGTTGAGTTGGAGACATATGTTTCTCTCGGGTCCTTCCATTCATTGAGAGGTTCGTTTGGAGCAGTATCATGATTCTCATTCTTTTTCCTCCAGACCTTTTTATAGAAATGAATTTTTCTTTGACCTTCATCAACGTTGCCTTCAATTTTGTATTCAGACGCTTTGTCAGTCTTCTTTATCCATCGTTTCACAATCTTCCCTGACTTTTAACAGTCCAGTGCCTTGTGACCAATTTTGTTGCACTTATAACAAACCACATTGCTGCGGTATTTTCCAATATGTCCAGTCATTGTGCATTTCCAACATTGAGCGGTTTTGCGTAGATTCATTCCTTTTGTTTGTGTAGAATATAGGTTCATCCTTCTTAATTGCATAGGTTCCTCCATAGTCTTTTCATGGTTGTATTCGAAGACTATGCTAGTTTTATTGTGAGAGGATCTTTGTTGCTGAGAATCTCATTGAGTACCTCAATGATTTTAGCAAAGCTTTATGTTACGATGAGTTGGTCTTGTAACCTTTTTAGTTCCTCCCCCCGTTTCCTGTAATGAGATTCGTTGTTCATCAAGTAATTTCTCAAATTCCAAATTCTTTTCTTTGAGAGAGATAACCTCCAATTGACTTGCTTGAAGATGTTCTTGATTATCATGTTGTTTCTGAAGCTGATCTTTTAGTGACATAACTTCTTTAGTCTTTTATTCCTTTTCTTCTGCAACCCTTCCTAACTCTTCTTTTATGAGGGTGATCTCATTTTCAAGCTTTTGATTATCTGCGCATAACTTCTTCAGCTTGGTTTCCAAGGTTTTGTTTCTCAATCTTACATTTTGGTTGGTCTCATTAACTTCTTGTAGCTAGTTGGTGAGAGTTGTTACCAATTCCTTGGATTCTGCTTCTTTCTTCTTCAAGAGATTTAACGTCTTGGTTGCTATCGTATTTCTTTGTGTTCGGATAATATCCATTGCTTCTACGGCAGGGAAATTTTCTAAACAACTGTCCTCCTATAACCATGGTGCTTCACTTAGAGAACCTTCCTTTCTCATAACTGCGCGTTGATCTATCTTCTAAATGTTAATCTATTACTGAAGAAACCCACTCTAATACCAATTGTTGGAATCGATTTAATAATGAAAGGGGGGTGAATCAGTATTAGCACAGTTATTATCATATTTTACCTTCTTTAAACAGATTAGCCCTTACTTAATATTTATCTTCTGTTATGCATTATTAAATAAATATTCACACATATAAGCACCACATCATCAACACATAAAACACTGGATTTTTACGTGGAAACCCAAACAGGAGAAAACCACTGAATGCTTCTTTATAGTGAGAAAGAATACATTCAAGGAAGCACAACCTTCCTGTGTTTACCAGCACCAACTGGAAGGAGGCACCAACCCCTTGTGTTTTCTCTAGCACCAACTGGAAGGAGGCACCGACCCCTTGTCGCTTTGTTTTACAGGCACCAACCTAAAGGAAGTTGCGACTCCTTGTCTCCTTGTTTTACGAGCACCAACCTGAAGGAATCTGCGACTCCCTATCTCCTTGCCCCGTCCAACCGCCCTGATGTCTAATATATTTTACTGTCTTGCCAAAATTCAACTCTGTGCACTTCTTCCGGTCTTCTGAATGATGATTCTGTTGTGCGCTACCTTTATATGCAGACTGTACTCTGTCATTGTGCTGCATACATCACTTGATTTCTCATTCCTCTTAAATCACACTTCCGCTGATGACTTGCTTCTTGTATTACGTTCTCTACTACATCTGCAGTCTGTGCTTATGATTTTGCGTTCTCTTATGTGTCACTACAAAGATCAAATGATATTGTGCTTTCAATTGATAGTTTGTTGGTCAAAGTGAAGCACCAATAACATATGGAATTGCACACATTCTGATAAAGTGTTGCAGTTAGTCAGATAATTTGCGACGTCCAGTGCATCAAATAGTTGGTCCATTCAGTTTAACACACTTGTCTCTGATCATCTTCATTGTGGTGTGCTTGTCGAGTTATGCTAATGTTCAGTTGTTACACATCAGATGGAATCTTCAACTTTGCACACTTTCACTTATGTTCTTATACATCAGCTAGACATCTGTGCAATATCTGATAAACATCGGTTTTGTATCTGCTCTTCTGTCTTTACAACATCTGTGATTATCGACGTGTTGATTGCATTACTGTCCTTTGAGATATCTAGCACTTGCGCATTCTTCAGTATGTCTTCCTTTCAATGTTTGCACAATTGTCACAAATCTACAACATCATTATGAGTACCATCAAAACTTTGTTCTGCTACATGTGCACATTCAACTCTTCGCTAGATCATTTGTTTTGTCCACGAGCCCCTTGATGCCCTAAAAAACAACTGAAACTTTTACACAAAAACCCTTATTTTCTTCCTTCCAAGCTTACTTCAAATATTCAACTTGCATCTTTATTCATACATGTCCTGTACGGATTGTATGTTCGCAAGTTGGCCGTGGCATCCCTTCTTCCAAACTTCATGGATTTTGCATGTGCCACGTGTTATCATATGCACAATTGATGTGTCATCTTAGATGTATCAAACACCCTCAAGTTCCATAACCCAATGGAACTTTACACCTTTATTGCGCTCTTGATGTACCATTTCCTTATGGTGTGTGCGCAATCTTATACCTCGTCTTGGTGTGACCATGACTTGTGTTATACCAACCCTTGTGGGTATTGTTCCCTTGTGATATGAATACTTCGTGTATTTTGCACATTCTCCAGCTTCTACTTAGTGATATTATGACATGTGCTTCATCATTGCATTTGGGTGATGTGCCCTTCATGTATAGATACTTAACAGAGCCTGCACATACTCTGACTTGTATTTGGTAGGGCTTTGACTTCTTCCTTGTTGTTCGTCGATTGTGGAATTTGTGCATATATTAAATTCGACCGTTGTACCATTCTAGGAGTTCATGCACGTTCCACTTACTGAAAGAATTGGTTATGCTTGCGTACTTTCAGGATTGTTCAACCATTTGTTGTTCCTTTCTTCCTGCTCACTCCCAACCATCAACCAAGAAATGCTTAGTCTTGCTTGCATACTTGCACCATTTGTTCAACCAACTTCTCGGTTGTTTGAGCATATGTACCATGGTCCAACCAACTCCTTCAATTTGATGGCATGGGAGAGTATGACTTGGTGGACTTGATTTATGTGCAAGGGCCACATGATGTAGGATCCATTACTTGTGTTTCTTCTTGAACTAGATCTTCATGAAGTATCTTTTGGATCTGCATGATGTATCATCTTATTTACTTCTTCAAACTTGACTTGCAAGATGTATCCTTGATGCACTCTTAGATATATTCCAAAGTTACATACATATCTGTCACCTTCACCATTTGTGCATATACTTATGGTGTTCATGCTTTCTTTATCATGCACATAGACTACCTCAAAGTGGCTTCTTCATACTTCTGCTAGAATTTTGTATCCACTTTGACTTGGGCTAACATCAATGACTCATAATGAATCAATTGGAATCCTCTTTGGCATTGGATGACAATCAAACACTTGACATCTTCTTTAGTTGACATTAATGACAACCAATGCTCAACAATCTCCCCACATTGAATGACAGTCAACCACTTGACATCCTCTTCAGTCAAACACTTGACATCAATGACAACCAATGCTAAACGGAAGATTCAAAACTTGTCAAGAAACAACTCTTGAACGTGGATCTCCTCTAATACAACAAGAATTAAAACCTGCGTAATAAAAGATGAACAATAATTTCATTGTTTTTAATTTTTTTGTTATAGATTTTAGTTTTAGATACTTTACTTGTGTTCATACAGTGAACCTGTCGGATTCACCAATGAAGGTTAAGTATAATGAATGTTGTTAGGCTATAAAAATGGTACCATTCCTGCGTCCTTTGGTCTATCCAACCAAGAGGTTGAGAGCGTTGATTTTGAGGTATTTCATCCTCTTAATCAACAGGTGTAACTTAGATCATGGATGATAATTGAATCAAATGATGGAGTCTCTTTGTCAAAAATAGCCTCTTCAAATTTCACTTTTTAATCGTGATGTGCTTACAATTTTTTTATCTTAAATATTATAAATATTTTTAAAATTTGTAATATTAGATTGTTAAGTACCTATTAAGAGTTGTTTTCTCAACAACATATAAGCTCCTCTAGAAAAATTCAATTGTCTTTTCTAAGATACACTACCAGGAAAACACCCTTTAGCGGAGGTTTTTGCAAATGCTCCTCTAAAAAGAGCCCAAATATTTGTTTATAGTGGAGGTCGCTAGTGAAGTCGAGCGGGAGGAGGTTTTAGAAGATGTTTTTATTCAGTGCTTTGATGCATACAAAATGCATTGGTCTACCTCGAGTAAATACACACTGGTGCATAATAAAACAAATCACACCTCGAAATCCCCATTAAGTAGAGAGAAGAAAAAATATTTTCAATTTCTACAGCCAACAAAGACCGGTGCGTTTAAACTATGACGACGCACTGGTGCGATCACATAAATGATGCATCTATTCAGCCAAAAAAATGTTACCCTCTTGCCTGGAAAAATATGTTTTCAAAAAAATAATAAAAAGGAATTATGGTGTGTTTGTATATTTAAACACCACTGGTGTGGCGTGTATTTGGAAGCACTGATGCAACGTGTAACTAAAAGAAAAAAATGGATGGAAATTTTTTTAATATTTTTATATTCACTAGATGTGCGTTTAGCTCACTCAAACACACCAGTACTTTGTATACAATACACACTGGTGTAGGATAAAATTTTAAAAAAAAATACTGTATGGAAAATATTTTATATCGTTATATTCATTAACAGTGCATTATTATTTTGAAAACGCACCGGTGCGTAATATCATTTAGAGCATCAAAGTAGGGTAAACAAAAAAACTTGAATGGAATTTTTTTTCATATTTTCATATTCACTAGCAGTGCATTTACCTCACTCGAACTCATTAGCGCGTTGTATAAGATATGCATCAATGTAGGGTAAAAATTAAAAAAATAAAAATTGTGGGATGAAAAATATTTTTATATCGTTATATTCATTAATGGTGCGTCATTATCTTGAAAACGCACCAGTGCGTAAAATCATTTAGACCACCGAAGTAGGGTAAACAAAAAAACCTGGACAAAAAAATGTTTTTTTATAATTTTATATTTGTGGACGATGCTTTTATATATTGGAAGCGCACTAGTGCATCCATAAAGAGTGCACTGGACTAGGGTAAAATTAAAAAATGTGGGACATATTTTTTTTAAATTCATTTTCGCCGCGGTCATTTCATCAAATCGCACTGGTCCATCTGGTTGTCCAACACATCGAACTGTAAAATAAAAAAAATAATACCGGTCAAAAAAATCATTTTTACCATCCTACAGTGTTATTGACCAGTTAAGCACTGATGCTTTAGTTGCCTCCTTGAAAAGCCCTACCATCGGTGCTCCACATGGGAATTGCTCCCTTTCGTTGCTTCATTGGTAACTTTTGAATTTTTCCAAACGGTGGGAAAATTTTAAATTTTTGTCTATGTGACAACCATTCCTCCTCGACGCACAAGTGCCTAAGTAATGTCTTTTTTTCCTTCTAATTCAAATTTTTAGCGGATAGAAATTGAAAATTCACCTTAATTTGTTGTTTTTTTCAAAATATAATTTGTGTGATGCATTTGAATCATTTGGATCACACTGCAATAGACGGTGCACGCTGTAAATTTACAGTGTGCACCGATAGTAGTGCGTTATCAATGTATAGCACATCTCATTGGCAGTGCACTATAATTTTTATGACACACGACTAGAAATTAAAAAAAAACACTTGTTCACATCATCGGTTTCCAGTGTGTTTCATAAACAATAGAGCACTGTGATCGGTGAGGTTAAATATGGTAATGCACCGGTACTTGTAATCACCTAGAGCACTACATAACTGATGCTTTATATATTTTAGATGCAGCGTCACACTAATGAAAAAAAAATATTTCAATATTCACCATATCAACCAGTGCATTGTTATAATTCATACGCAACGCCATGTTGATGTTCTTATGTTTAACATACGCATCGGCTTGGCCGTTGAAAAAATAGATTCACACTTTTTCATGTAATTTTCACAAAGGGACACATCAATTATGGTGTGCTCCAAATACTTGTGTGCACTGTTTACAGTGCGGTGACGTGTTCATACTGCATTAGTGTTGCCTAATGAAGGATGAACTGATTTTTAAGATTTCATAAATAATGGCGATGCATTTTAGTATCACACATGCACCGTCTATGGTGATTTTTTGTATCCAATAACACCAATGGGGTAAAGTTTAAAAGCACTAATTTTACATTTTTCAAATGAAATTTTGACACTCGATGCACCAGGATCAACGCAGTGCACCGTTAACAGTGCTTATGTTGTCTATAACACACTAGATGTCATAGTTGTTTAGTTTTAGTTTATTCATTTGCATATTTAGTGCATTAATATTATTGTAGTGCACCATCCACAGTGCGCTTATATTGCAAAGAGCACCGCGAGCAGCACTTGATTGTTATATAGGCATTTTGCTTGTTAAATTCATTTATTTTGAGAAAAAAAATTATTGTTTGATATTAATAAATAAAATGATCCTCTAATGAAATCTTTGATGTTTTTTTATATACATGTATGTGTCTGTTTATGAGACTAATGGAAGTATATGTGAATCAGAGACGTCAACAATGAGAGCTGCAATAGGACAACATGTGCGGGTTGACCTGTACAATGTTGTACGAGAGTAGGATGCTAGAGAGAGGGAAATATACTTGTACCCTAGACCCATTATAACACAAATACGAGACCTCTTGAGGGTTTTCGGCCTCCTCAAGTTCTATCAGGAGGCTACATCCTAAAGGGGAGCTTAGTTTTTTTTTATGCAATTAATCCATCGTTGGGATCAAGGTAGACAGGCCTTTCAGTTTGGTCCCTATTTGAGGTTTAATTCCATAGAGGAGGACATATAATTCATCATTGGGTTATCCAGGAGATAGAAGGATTTTCCCCAATTACCTGATGTCCCACCTGGTGTCACAACTGAGAGTCAACTTGTGGAATCTCCAAGATATATCAAGACTATTTCATTGACCCTACTCTTTTTCAGGTTTCTGGAGGACATCTACGGATTACTTCTTTTGGTGTAGAAGAGGTTAGGTGCCTCTCTCTTTTGGTTACGATGGTGGTGAACTTCACAACTAATGGGAAATGCATTAGTGTCCCTTTATTGTATCATGTAGATTCTTTAGTGCAGAGACCTAGATGCATTAGGTGGTCTACCATTTTTTTGTGGCAATTTTGTTTTGCTCTGGATTGATGCCATGCATAGTTTGAGAGGAGGATTAACTTACCTTTTGCTTCAAAGATTTTTTGTGTATTTTTCGAGAGGTTTCCAGTCACGAGGTCATCATTTGACTGTCGCCCTCATAAGGAGATGACCGAGGTGCAGATGCATATGTGGAGATAGATGTTGCCTAAGAGGGGCCAACCGAAGTTCCCAGCGAGGATCACCTCAGAGGTATTGAAATTACTAGCTAGGATGATAATACATTGGACCTTGTGCCATATCCTTACGCGGTGTTGGACTAGAGAGGATGTCACAACATATTTTTAACCCAGGATGAGCCACCAGATGATAGAGGTAATATTAGTGTTATGTTTAAATTAATCTAGTTGCATTTTATTTGTAACATCTCAAAAATCACACAATAAAAAAATTTGTATTAATGTCGCAATTACATGAATATTGGTTAATTGAAAGAGTAATGATAACTTCGTCAAGATGTTGATTAGTTAATCCTATACTCAACTTTGACCAAATTAAGAGTTGTAATGCATCCAAGACATAACGATGTTTACATCTGGAAAGACTCTAATGAGTCTCTTATTGTTTTTACTTGTATCCATAGTAAATACTTATTAACTTGTCCTTCAATTCTTATCTATGTTATGATAGAGTGTAGATTGTATTGATTTGCACCGGGGCTTTTAGTTTCTTCCTAATTACCCTGTACATTTATATATTCATATTAAGTCCCCTCTTAATCCTCGTGGTAGCAGTATCATACCACTTGTGACTTAGCACACCTGTATATATTTTCATTGTTGTTAACACACACACACATTGTCACGTCCCCACCCATCATACCAGTGCAATGGAGAGGATCGTGAGGCTAAAACCGGGCATCCAACCCCATAAACTTATTTCCTAAGCATTCACATAATATAATGGAGATATGAAGATGCATAAATATTTTTAAAAACACAGCGGAAGTAAATCATGTGCAGAATTAACACACATCCAGCATTTTCATGATAGCCATTAAGTGTAGACATTGCAAAAATAGCAAATGAGAATACTTATCTTTAAACCAAGTAGTTCCTGAGCAACCAGCTACGCTTCTACAACGTTCCACCCAACCGTAGGCCATTGTGCTCCTTAATCTCTCAGCACCACTGCCACCCTCGAGCTGGGCATGATCTCCACAAGGAAAAGGGGAAACAGGCTCTCACATAGCCAAAGATATGCCAGAATCAGCCAAGCCAACTAGCAGTTGGGTTTCTCAGGCTGCTAAGAGATGGGCAGAGATGAATTGCTAGGCTAGTGGCTCAACCATGGAGCTATGGATACTTCATTGGTCTCATCAAGCCAAATCTGTCCTCTCCCACTCTTGAAGCTCCTGCTCACAGGTTCAAATCCAAAATGGGATGCACTTAACAACAAAACCACAATTACTGGGCATGAGGAAAACGCTTTCCACAGTGGGATGCATGAGATGGGATTTCAACTAACTCAGAAAAAACGTGGGAACACACAAAAACGAAAATTGGAAGATGGGGAACAACCCTGGGAAGCCAAATCCGTTTTTAGAAAAACGCCCTTGGACATTCGGGGGCAAAAACGACCTCCATACAGTCCCCAAATCGTGGCCCTTCTCTCCCAAGCTACTGTATATGCAAAAACGAACTCCCAGGCATGGAAAAATGCAGGATTTGGATGAAAAACGTGTAGGGAAAGACCCAGCTAGCTCCAACTGCGTGAGTGGATGGATGCCATGGGTGAAGAATGGCTTTGGGCCCAATTTCGTGGGGGTTTTCTTGCCCAGCCAACCAAAACTCGATTTCCCAGGTTGTTGTCTTGCTCATACACGAAAATTGACAGCCCTACCTCTCCCATCCCAAGGCATTTATTGTCTCAACCAATTCTTGGAAGAATTAAATGGTTGGGTGCATGAGCCCAAATGGGTAGTTGAGAGTTCATGGGTTTCCTAAATGAAATGGCTTAACACCATGGCTCAAGGGTTTGGTTATTTTCCCTCCCTATTCCTTGTAAAGATCATGCCCCCATCTCTTTGTTGCATTGCATAGCTAGTTGTGGGTTTTTCATTAAAATTGCATATTTACATGATGTCCGATTTTACATTGTGCACCGCTAGCACAAGAACTCCATGCATCTAATCTAATTGCCGATACATGAACGCTAAATCAATGGTGGGGCCTTGGCCTTGAGCTCCTCACCATGATTAAATATCAATATTTACATCATTTACAATATTAATGCAATAGGGTCAAGGTGGGGACGTTACAACATATTGATTGTTAATATATCCATTTGAATGTATGTTATCCAATTAACGTTGGTTAACAATATTAACGTTATAATGCATTGTTTGGACCAACAACTATGTAAATAGTTGAAGTCCTTAGCATATAAACTAAACACTATTGATATAGCTCAAGTGATAACACATGAAGGGTTAACATGTGGTTCATGGAGGCATACCCTAAGGGCCTCACCTCTTGCCACTTGTAGTCAATAGTTAAACTGCTAGCATGAAACTATACGAAAGGGGTCTATCACCCAACCACCTTCACATACCTACCACATTAAATGATGAAAGGGATGGATAGTTGAAATCACATGGCATTGTGTTAAACATGCAACGTGTATTGCTACGTCTGGCATTAGAAGTATTATGCTTTTAATGTGATGGTACGAAAGCATTGAATCCTCAATTGACTTGGTTAAGTATTCGACATTCTAGCGTACTCGTTTCATTTCAAGAGTAGGGAAAGGGGGCTTGCCCCTGCTCTACGAGTGATTGAAGCCTGGAGGTGGTTTACCAGGGCTCGGCTCTGCTCCATTGTCTCTATGTTTAACTTAGATGAGAGTTGGTGAGCCCTAACACAAGGGACTCGGTCTGGTCTATGTTTAACTTAGATGAGAGTTGGTGAGCCCTAACACAAGGGACTCGGTCTGGTCTATGTTTTTCTTTTGAGGGTTCTGATGTAAACTCTCACCGGTTGCTTATGGTGGAGGTAAACATTACAACATTCATCGAAGGAGAAAACCCATCGACCTCCTTGATCATTCTCAGGTAATAGTTACGCTTTCTTTTCCTTCGAAGGTTTACTAGTTATAAATATGTATATATTGAAACTCGTGTTTGTGTTAAGGGATTTTGCACTAACTCTCTTTTGGTTACTTGTAGGTGACATCAGGCCTTCCAACTAGAACCAAGGTTGCACCGTGTTGAACAATAACAAAGGTCGTGGCCACAATGGGGAGGTCACCACTCCTTGGGACTTGTATACATTGGGTAAGTGATGATACCCCACTTCTGATGCCATCAACAAACAGAGTTTCTTGCTTAGTGCAGAGTTAATGAGTTAGTTTAGGGTGTTCGATTCTTTTTCTTGAGTCAAATTAACCAACCAAGATGGTCGTGCCACTCAGGTTAATAGTATAACCTTTATTGTGAATGTTTTGATAATAAACGAGTTTGAACTTATAGATTCACCATTAATGTAATGGATTTATCAGTCTTATAATATATATAGATATTCTATTGTTAAAAGGCATTCATCGGTTTATGGTAGTTTCATTGTTTGATAAATGATGCCATTGTATGTACCTGTAGATGAACGAACAATAAATAATAGTAGTGCATAGTGAAATATAGTTTTACTTTCTTTACAGTTTGGTTTATAAGATTTATTTCAGGTTTATGCCCTAAGGTTTCGACCCCCTATTTAGTTGAGAACATTAACAGAGTTCTTAAATGTTTACACAATAATTACTAGTGATAACCCGAGCCCGTTGGTGTTGTAGCATTGTACATGATTTCTCGAAATATATATAAAGTGTGTTTTTCAACACAGTTATGTTGTCATGTTCACAATTTATTTATTTATTAAAGTGGGTTTGACTAGTTGAGAGTAGACCATCGATTCCTTTAAAGGTAATCTTAGCCTTGTTTGTAACTAATAGTTTAAAATTATTTATTTATGTAATGTGTATTTTAAGTCAATAGTTCAACACTGACTTCAACTATGGATTTATTAATAAGTTAACTATAATAGAGTTTATTTGTTTTAGATTTGAAGTAGATTCTAATGTAATATGTGTATATACCCTAGGTAAAGGTTTGTCCAAGAATCCTGAGTATAAATTTGACATAAAAAAATACATATATACCTTGTATAAGGGTTTCGAAATAACGATACTTCTGAAAATAATAAGAATACTCCCAAGGGGTTCTATTAAACGAAATATAATATTTACGAAACAATAATATGAAGCTAATAAAGACGTTTGTGTAACTGTTTGATTTTGACATTTATTATATTATTAATAATTGAGTTCTTGTATTAGAACAGTAAATAAAATATTTTTTAATATATGAGAAATAACATAATGCATATATATCCTATTTAATTATAAAATAATAAAGAGAACAATACTAAGTCTTTATATTAAAAACAATAACCCGTGGGTGTAAAATCATTAACATATAGATATATCATTAACAAAACTTCGCATAAAAGACATTTAAACACTATTAATCAGTTCTATCCTATAATATTTTAAATAAACTATAGCAGAGGTTTCAACTCTCTTTCTGTTCTAAATACAAGTGATGATACAAAAACTATTAACTTCTACCCAAAAGTAAGAACAAATTAAAATCTTAATATCAAATGCAGAAGAAAGATAATATAGATTTGTTTTCAATAACAATCTATTACACGAACCATAAGTAAATCTCAAATAGAAATATCATGTATAAATAAAAAAACATTAAGAAGATAGCCTAAATCAAACAATACTAATATAAATAATAATAACCAAAGTACTTATCTATTTTTATGACCAAACTTGTTAAGGAACAACCCAATTCCTCCCTACCATAGATTCACAATTCAACAACTTTCAATCCTATGGAATCACCCCTGATCCGAGCCAGGCAAGCTAGAATATAATGACTTAGGGAAGATGTTGTTGATTCTTGAATCTTGATTACTGTAGACTTTCCAACTTGACCTCTTTAATCAAATTTTTGGTTCCTATATAATAAAATCAAAATACCCCCAGATGTGGGTGTAAGCAATGATATGGCCATGGATAAAAGCACCACCCGCCCATCTGGCAGTGTGGCTCCCCCACCTGGCAGCGGCTCTCTGCTAGCGCCCTTTCCCTAGCTACGAATTTAAGAAGGTTTCATATTCCAGACTACCTTGAATCCTCGCACACGGCTGATTTAACTCACATCATGCTCTAGTGGCTGGCATTCATGTTGGCGCATTTATCTACGTCCCATCTCCATTACTGGATCCGTCTTTCCATAATTCTCTCTTGTGCGAGTTTTGTATGCTTCCTCTCCAAGGTTCTTGATATGAAGCTTCCTCTGGATGCTTTGGTGGTCATCATCTGCTTCTGTTATTCTCTGCCTCTTCCGACTACTAAAAGCTCTGCTCCGTCTCCGTTCTCCTGCGAACTTGCTGATAGTGCCATGACTCGTCCACGTGGTACCTCCAAGAGTGGAGCTGGTCATGGCATCGGCAAGATTGTCACTTCCGTGGAGAAAGATAAGAAAGCCATCAGTGGCTATGATGATAATGTCATTGTTCCTGTTTGCAGGCTGCTCGATGAATGGGAATCACATAGCGTCACTGAGATTCTTGCCTTTGGTAACAAAGGTAATCAAATCAATTACTACTGGTTGATGAAGAACATGTTAGGCACCCTGGTTGAAGAAATGTTGGCTAACTGGAACATGGACAAGGTCTCTCTAATGGATACCAGGACTCACATGGCCCATTTGGATAAGATGCTTGCTGCTCTGGAATCCAGCTTGGCTGGAGGTAAATACTCTTTCCTTCGCAATTCCGCTCCTCCCCACAACTATGGTCTTGAATTTTGCACAGAGGGTCCGGTTGGCAAAGTGAACATTCAGGTTGATGGCGCAGCTACTGCAACAGATTCCCAGGCTACGGACAACTCCCTACATGAGTCCCTTGGCGTAGCTACTGCGGAAGTCTTTGCTCCTATTAGGGGCTCCACTTCAGGGCCGGGTTCTCCTACTGTGGTCGTCTTACACGGGGCCCCTCCCCCTGGGACCTCCTTCCCTATACCCTCGACTATAAACTCTCTGCACTACAAGAGGGTAAGGAAGTTTGAAGACGATGTTGTTACTCCGCACAAGACAGAGCCTCTACCTCTCAAACTCTCGGTTCAAAATTGGGATGAAGAATTCTTCGGTAGTTTCCCCATTATCGAAGACAAACCCAGTCCCCATAACGTCGATGCCAGCACCTAGAGCTGCTCCGAGTGAGCCCAACTCCTCTTTTTGCGGTTAGCGTTTCTGGTTTTCTTTGTTTTGGCTTATGGTTTACTGTCAGGCTCTAGTATGTTTATCTGATCTGGTTCAGTCCATGTTTTTACTGGTAGTATGTAATTATTTCAATGTCACTCAACCCATAGGTGGGAAGGTCTACAGAGGCCTTTTTTTAAACTTTCTACTCTACGAGAAGCTTCAGAAAGCTCTCAGATCTACAGACTCTCATGTGCATGTAACTTTTTTTGTACTATAATATATTTTCTTTATGCAGTTTACAAAAAAAATAAAAAATCAACATAACCATAATTCATATCCAGAATTTGTATCCATGCCACAAGAACTTGTTTGGGTCACTGAGCACTCAATAGGAAGTCGGCTAGACCTTTCCCATGGCATGAGGTGATTGCCTCCTGCAACCCTCTTGTCTATTGTTCATTTCTTACTTGATTACAAATTTTTCAGGTTGGATCTATTCTTCATTTTTGCTATTCTCTTTTTGTTGAATTTATGAATATCCTTAAGAATGATCAACCCTTTTCCTCTCTTTCTTTTCTTTTATCTTTTATTGGCTAGGGAAAAATAGTTAGGGTTTCTTTTTCTAATTTCTCCTATTTATTTTATTTCATTAATCTTCAATTTTTCTTAAGTTAGGCTTAATCTCTTTTCTTATGTTTTCTTATATTCTTTCTAAGTCATATCCTCTAGCAAGCTTGGCCCCTCTTATAACAAGTTGTCCCATAACAAGTTTGGAATATAAAAAATAACATCACTTAGTCAAAACATAACACCATTTGTCCATGATGTCTAGAGTTACAAATTTAACATCAAAATATATATCCAGGTCCCAAAGACTTTATTTACTAGGGGTATAACTTTGGGATATTACATTATTGTCTTAATGCAAATGAAATTTATTCTAACATTTTTTTGTGAAATTGTTTTATTAAATTTTTTAACGAAATTGTCTAATTATTGTTGTATATTATATATTTTGCATATATTGGAACCTATGATGGAGAGGAGCCTCCACCGATGTAGGCAAATGAGGATATGGATAATCCTGAGTTTCCTTGGTTGCCCAGACCTGGCCTGCAACATTGACCAAATGCTAGATTTTGGGAGGACATGTTAGACATGTTATCCACATTGTTGGCTTGACAAGGAGTCCACCTTGTATATGTTCTGGAGATCATGCGAGACCTTGACCTAGTAGAGATGTGGAGGATTATTCCTCGTCATATGAGGGGTTTGATGTGTTATATTGTCGATGCAACCAACCTTATAACTACTAGGAGGGATGGCCATGGTAGCCAGTCTTCCTCTATATCTGATGAGGGTAGCGATCCTCCTGCTCCTCCTTCTCCTCACCATGATGACAAACCACTATTTACTCCTCCACCCCCAGCTAGCCCACCACTGTCTCTGACTCATCCATAGGTTGACTAACCACCCTCTTCTCCTTAGCAATCCAACCATCCACCATCTCGTACTCCACTCGTCTCACTTCTAGATAGGATGGTCACAGCAGGTGAGATACATCTTCAAGGAGATATCTATGATGCTCTCTAGTCTACTTTTTGTTGGCAGAGTTAATGATGCCTCTAGCTCTGTTGGTGGAGGTCTTGATGCCTTTGTCTCTACTGGAAGAGGTAGCGATGCCTCTGGTTCCAGAGGTAGACCAACTATCTCATAAAAATTATTGGACTTGAGATGTATATTTGGCATGTATCATGAGTTTGATATTATGGTTCATATATATATATATATATATATATATATATATATATATACCATGATATAAAACTCATGATACATGCCAAATATATCTTGTATCATGACTTTGACTTTGAGAGAGAGAGAGAGAGAGAGAGAGAGACCATAATATCAAACTCATGATACATGCCAAATATACATCTCAAGTCCAATAAATGCTACGAGATAGTTGGTCCACCTCCAAAACCAAAGGCATTACTATATATATATATATATGCCATCATTGAATTAAAATTATACACAAGTTTTCAATATTAATAGCACAAAAGTGGTAAATGATTCTTAATATTTAAAAACAATATTTAAATTGAGATTATGTGCACTCAAAATGATAGCTTTGAATCATGAATTGTGTTTTATAGGGATTATGGGGTATTAACATCAAGGATTGTATGGGTTAAGGATTTAAGGGGTTGTGATTTAATTAATAATAGTTAGGGTTTTGGGTATAAGGATACGATTTTATATGTATTATAGGGATTATCGGTTGTATTATGGGATACAATGGTGATGGATTAAGAGTTATTATGTGGGTTATAGATTTTATAGGTAAGGGTAATATGGTTGATATGGATTTTATTGTAAAAATATAAGTAAGTTTGTATCATGTTTATCATTGTTTTAGTCGACCTTACATCATTTATTTTCATTTTGCATTGCAATAACATTTTGTTGTGTTGATTTATTGTTAGAGAAGTGGAGTTATTATTAATAATGATTTAATTAAAACATGTTTCAAGGTTGTAATAACAACAATCCATTTTCATGATTAACTATGATTTTCGTCTAATTACATGTAAAATTTAGATGCAAATGTAAATTAGAAGTTTACAATAAATTAGTATAAACAAATATTTGTTATAGGGGAATGGAATGCATTGTATTATTAATTTTTTTTATTTTTGTTTTGCTAATCTCCATAGAAAATTTATATTAAAATACAAAAAATAGTACATGCACAAGAAGTCTGAGAGCCCACTTGAGCTGCGTATTGAGCCAAGACAACTAGTAGAGAACCAGAGTATAACTGCATATACCCAAGGCTACACAATAGACTATATCTAGATACCTGCTAAACCAATTAAAGTATGAGTTAATTACAAAAGGCCTCAAGCGACGGCTACACAAAAAACTACAAAATAACCAAAAATTCGACATGTCCCGTGGACAAAATGCCAATTGTCTATCAACATGCAATTGACAACTAACTAAGGAGAGAAAGGAAAAAACAATGAAGTTACTTCGACTTGCAGATGGTGTCTGCATTGTACGTAAGCTCCTCAATGATTGGGCAACGATAATCCTTAGAGATGGAGGTACTGTCAGGAACCGATTTTGCTGGCAGAGGTGTCGCCTTCAGGAATGAGGAGAGGTTCACCATGCCTTTACCTTCCACATGCTTGCGCTTATGTCCATCGGTTTAAGCTATGTTTGCCTTGTCCACAAGCTACTAAGTATCCTTGCCTAGCTGAGGTCCTTGCTGCCCTGTCGGCTTAGAAACTTAAGAAGTAGCTGGAGAGGCTGAAGAATGAATAGCTGGAGCTAGAGCAGGGGAAGGAGAGGGGGTTGGATTATTCCCCTGCAAGAAATCCCGAGACTGCAAGAGAAGCTTGGCTAATGAGTTATTGACCAACCAATAATGCCCTCGCCTGATACGAGCCCTCTAACTTACCAATTGCTGCAAAACCATTTCTTCTTCCCAATCGTCCAGCATTGTCCTCAGAAGGTGTGGGATGGAATTATCATAGCCATTTTCTGTTGAACCACCACGGCCTCATCTGCCATGACACCCTTTGCCTTTGTTTCCACTATGGGAGGTGGCACGAAGTTTGCAAGCCATTATTCCAAACTTGACCAAATACAAATTGAGGCACTAGAAAGAGAGCCCTCAACCTCCACTGGTAGCCAGCTGAGACTAGGAGATAGCCCAAATAAACCACAAGACCATAGCGTCTAAAAAGAATGAAAACCCAATGAGAGTTGGATTGCGCTAGACACAATAAAAATGACCAATGTGACTCAAAAAGGAAAATCTGCCTAGATTTCCAATTCGAAATGCTTGAAAATTGGAATCAACCTTAATAAAAGGTGGATAACCGACCTTCCGAGGGGCCATTAATTCGCATAGGATAGACATCATTAACCAGGTAGACCGAACAACTCGATTCAGAGCAAAAATGATTGAATGCAATAAGGTCACGAGCATTGGAGAGGGGATCTCATAAATGTGCATGACATGAGGTCCTAGTAGCTGTCACATGGAGGGGAGTGGTGGTCTCTGTGTCGGCATGATCATGCTCTGCCAATCAAGAAAAACACCCCCATCAGGAGAATTTAAAAAAAATAATTAATCTAAATACAATTAAGATATTAGATGTCAAATCTTTCTCTATTTTATTTTATAATATGAGTTAAAAAAATTCCTTATATTAATTGTAACAATATGACAATAATTGAGCTATAAGGAAGAAGTTATCATTGATGTTTTTTTATAAACACCTCTCACAATTTTTTAAAATAAATATGCATGATGTTTATCCACAATATAAAATTGGAGGAATTTGTTTTTGATAAACATCTAACAATCACTTCTAACATACACATCTATCAAGCACACCTATTAAACATATTTAACATGACCTAACATACACATCACCATCCCCCTGATGCGAGTGGTGACCATGTGCTTACACGTGAGGGACATGCCAGGTACTAGGCTATCCCTCGACGTGTGGATGGGTGGGCTGGTGGAGGGGTTAATGCATGCTGAGCAATACTTAATGAGTATCTTAATTACTTTCTGGTTGTTGGCTCTTCGAGATGGAGAAGTGATGGGGTTCAGGACAGAGTCCATTCATTCCAGGAGGATGGCGAGACAACGCCCGCATGCGGAATGCATAATTTATATGCCAATGGGGAATGAGTTGAAGCTTATGTTCATGTATGTGGTTTTATGCTCTCAATTTTAGAACTTGGAGGTCTGCAATAGCAAGAGAACCGATGCTGGTGAAATCATGGCTATGCGTCAAAAGGGTAAGCCCATAAGAGGAAGTAGTGGTCGGATCCCTTCAAGCCATAGGTGGTCTGGTAATTATGGGAGTGGAAGCTCCAATTCCTTCTGAAACTGCTATTGTGTCGGGGAAAAAGATTAGGAGATTGGAAGTGGATGATTTGGTCATGTCGCTGAAGTGGGAACCTCTGTCGATCAAACTTCCAGATGCAGAGTCCATGAATTCAGAATTCAAAGGCTGCCCAATCTTCAAAGAACGTGAAGACTCTTCTCATGGTGCACATCCTAGCTAGTCGGTGCTCTGGTGCTTTATGCACTTCCTGTGTTTTTCAGTGTTTTTGGTTTTATGTTTTAGATAGTATGCTTTCTAGTATGCCTTATAGATATTGGATAATGAGTCCGAATTTTATTGTTGTCTACTGCTACTTGCCATGTGTTTCCCTCTGTTGGGAGGGCCTTGTTTTTTGAACTTTATAGTCCTGATAGTATTTTTTCTTGGCTGGGATGGTGGTTTCACCTTCTCAGGTCACCATGAAGCACGGCGGGAAAATGACTGTAATTTTGTCTTTTTGTTTTTTATATAATATATTGATACTGTACAACTTTACAAAAAACAAAAGCATGCACATCACCATTGACATATAAATAAACATCAACATCAACATGAATAATAGTTAATTTGACGAGGAACGCAATCGAGGCAATCAATAAAACATTTGGCCAAATAACCCAAGTCATGCAAATAGCTAGAGCATGGACAACAATTTTAGCGAATAGTGATGATCAATATATTGGATGTTAATGCAAGCTGTTGTATATTTTGAAATAATTGTTTGTGAAAATCAAACATTTTGTATAATGTACTGAACATAGTGTCCAATTCTTTTTTTGCAAGTAAGTAACTATATATTAATTATCAGTCAAAGAGTTACATTTGTCTTCAAACCATACTGGTCCCCATTTAACACAGTCATTCTCCCATCCCACCAAAACATAGACCTTATACAATTTCATGACACCAAAAATGCCCCTCCCCTGCAAGGGAAAGCATGGCAAATACAGACTACAAAAACTCCTTTAACCTCCAACTAAATAGAAGACAGATATATAAGCTACTTGGCTTGATACCGAAACACATAAGGACTACCTACTACCAGAAGACTTTACCTCAATTTTTTTTGTCCATAATTAAACAACTTACATATAAAAACAATCAAGGAACCTAACGATTCACACCTGTTCCACCCAATTCCATGTGTTGAGTTGCCATCGTCGATCTCACCTCGTCACCATGCCATGATAGGAATGGAATGCCAAGACGATGAGTAATTACATCTATCTTCTTGTGCATCAGACAGGTATCGGCATGGTGTACCTTCAGAACTGAGTCGACACCTTGTCACCTTTGCTTTTCTCTTCTCACTCTAATAAGACACGTCCCACGAGGCCCTTGACCACCCGTAATAGCGCAACAGACTGCTAGTACAGGGCCAACCTATATCAAGTGGTGCTTGGATCCTGAATCCAACTTTCTAAGGCAGAAAATCCTCCACAGGCTTACTTTCCTCCAACTCGTCCCACAACTCACGTTCAATTCCATCAATCTCATTTTGAATTGATTAGGGGATTGAGGTCTTGTATAACCAGGGCGCCTGAGCAACACGAAGTTGCTTTGATTTTCTTTCTTTCGGCGTTCAAACCTCGAATCCATTCCCGCTTCCTTGGTCTCCATCTTCCTCTACCAAGCACCTTAAGTGATTTTTCTGGTGTTGCCTTCGACCAATCTTTCCAAAACTTAATATCTTCTAGCTAATTCTCAAATCCCAAGCATGGAAACATCTCTTAAACCTCCTCTCATGAACGTCGTTAATGATGTTGATGATAACATGATATGTTCTCTCATCATTACGGGACATCGTACTTATGGAAGATCGAGCGTTGCACAGACCAAACATTCCCCACACCCAAACTTCTCCTTGCATTCGCTTCCAAACTCTCCCACCAGATTTCATAACTCCCTATGCACTACCAACTCTCCAATAACATAGAAAATTCCTCGCATTAATCCTCCATCGCTTCGCGTGTGCCCACTCCTCCCTTCATGTGGCCACAACTTATGCCACATGCATGTTGGTATGTCAACACCCACCCACATCCGGGTAAACACAGTGTCCAAATTGAAAGACAACAGGTTATTAATAAGTGTAACAATTACATATTGACATTTTGATTATTGTGGACCTTTATGTTGTCCCATTTTGTATGACAAAGGGCCTCTTATTCATATATCATAAAATAAAGTTTCTTATTCTATTGCATTGTCCAATGTCGTTGTGAAATGTTACATCGCTGCCTAAAGATATATATGATTAAATATTACAATAGATGTGAAAACTAATGATATAACAAATTAATCCAAACATCATATCGAAATGCAATAATTATAATTCAAATTATATTAATACTATTATAAAAAATATTTCAATTTATGAGGAACAATGGAATTAAAAAAAAATAAAAATAAAATATAGGTATTCCAATGCGATGTCACTAGTCAGTGTTCACCAAAGAGAAAATGATTACCAGTGCCTTTGATCATCTTAATCGCACCGGTGCGTCTGGGTAAATGTAGCACCGGTGCGTTTAAAACAAACGTGCACCAATGCAACAAACTACTCATTGCATGACGTCGTGCATTTTTATTATTACACCTTGGTGCTTTCTATATAAGTGCACCAATGTGCCAATATATTGTAACCGCACCTTTGAATGTAAAAAATGCAACAAACGTCAACACTCTAGTCATCTTCACTGATGCGTTTTCCTTCCCTTACAACACTGGTGCATTATAAGAGTTCATAAGCACCGGTGCTGTATTTATTATAAAACATCGACGCATATAGTGTTATAAAACACCAGTGTCATTAAAATTTAGGTACGCATCGGTGCTTGTTTGTGTTTAAATGCATGGATGCTCTTATACCAATAAAGCACACTTATGAAAAAACCTCTGCTAAAGCCTTCGATCATCGAGTTTTTTTAGTTATAATAAATTTCCACAAAAACCTTCGCCAAAACATTCATTACCATTAGCGGAGGTTGTAGAAGAGTTTTTTTTTTGACAATTTTGGCCAATATTGTAACATTGAAAACCTTTGCTACAGGCACTTTTTCCTGTAGTGAGAGTTATCATATAGCGGGAAGAAAATAAATTTATTTATTTATTTATTTTTATTTTTATTTTTATTTTATTTTTTATTTTTTATTTTTGAATAGAAATGGATAGTTATAAGAGTGCTTGTAGTGCTCTTCATATCAATAGGAAGTTTTGAGTTTTAGCCCATATACGTTCTCACTGTAGTATGCACATGCATTGTGTAATTTTTCTCTTTTGAAATAGAAATTATGATTTTTTACAAAGGAAAAAATAATATGATTTTTGAGATGGGAACTATGCAAAATTAAAATCTCTTAAAAGAAGTCGTGTTTGTATGATGTAAAAAATAAATAATCTCTCTCTTTCCTTTCCTTCCTTTTTTTTGTTGGTTTGATTTTCCAGCTCAAAGGTTCAATCTCCACAATTGCTTTTGTCCAAGTCCTCTAGGCATTCATAAACTACTTGTTGCCTACCACTTAGGAGGCCCATTACTTTTGTACTTATCACCCAATTTGAGACCCATGACAATTGACCAGTTAGACCACATGCCCCTTGATGGCACACTAGGTACCTTGGAGTGGCTGCTAGTGGGTTTGAATTAGTAACATCCTAAAGTCCCGTGGACTAGAGGAAACTTGGAAACCAATTGAGCTACATGTAGAACCTTAATACTCAAATAATATAGACCATAATAACATAGTCCACAATATGATATTAGGATAACTTTAGCACCACCTCGAGGAACAACTTGAGACTTTAGAAGGAGCAATTACACAATTAACCACAATAACGAAAATGATCTTCAATTTTAAGCAATGACTTATGACTAGACCATGCATCAAATAGAGAGTAGTTACATAATGATTTGTATATAGATTTCCATAAATGGAAGAAAGAGAAGATGTAAATATTTTCTCAGAACATCACACTTGAAAATAAAATGACACCTGCTTCTTTA
Source organism: Larix kaempferi (assembly GCA_027924585.1). Classification (NCBI taxonomy): domain Eukaryota; kingdom Viridiplantae; phylum Streptophyta; class Pinopsida; order Pinales; family Pinaceae; genus Larix; species Larix kaempferi. The sequence goes on from BSBM01000476.1 coordinate 11,651,754, forward strand.
TCGAACTTGGGACTATTTTAAGTGCTTATAATCTCATCATTCTAAGATGGCCAACTAATTCTTGGATATTTGAAACTTAATGTTTAAACAAAATGCATAATGAAACAATGGAAAGGACACAACCATAAACTCGTCGTGAAAAAAAATCAATACGATGCATAACATTTATTTTAATTCCAAATTTATTAGGTGCTAAGAGGGATAAAATAACTTGAAGTGCAAATCTTGTTAACGATGTACAAATTTGTGAAAAGCTTTGCAGTTTGAGGAATTTAATCCCTCTTAAATTTGTATGGTTTTGAGGATGAGAAATTTAAGCTAGTTATTATTAAAGTATATTATTCTTTTGAGTTTTTTATTTTTTTATAATGTCAAATATGATATCATCATTTTTTTTAAATTTCGGAGAAAAAAACTGTATATTTGATCCTTTAGAAAGGAAATCGAAATATAAATTAAACAAGGGTTGCCAATTCAACGTATCTTTCTAACATGGATTATTTCACTGTTGCTATTAATATAGTCTTCCTCTTTTTATGCTATCTATAACATGGATAAGAGAGCATGCTAGAGCTAACAAACCTAGCGATCAAAGTTAGTGAAACAACCAACCCAAAAAACTATTTGGGATTTTTACTTCCTATCCTTAAAATACAAAAACTAGAAGATTGAGGTGGCTACTTCTAGGAAAATCTCATTTTCTTGAAATTCTTTATTAATGAGTTGTCCTTATGGAAAAAGCACAACCTCTGATTGAAATCCATATATGTATGTGAGATGGAGATGGCATCATATGCTTCTTGAAGTTCTATTATATGTAACAACCACGAAGTTAAAGCCAAGATAGAGAAATGTTTTGAATCACCAACGACAATCGGTTTTGGATCACCAACAACTTGCAAGTTCTTTTCCTCTTTCTCATATGCAAATTTAAGTAGTAACAAGAGGGCAATTAACTTTGCATGATTATTGTAACTGCTTCCAACACCAAGTTTTTAAAGAAAGTAGTGTCTAGCATTGAGAAAAAGGACCACTCCTGCTCCACTTTTGGCACTATCCCTTTGATAAACATAATATGATGATGATGATGATGATTATTATTTTTCCAATGAATAACTTTGCGGGAAATCCTCCGAGTACTTCCCCATCATCCATGGATGGTAAACCGTCAACCTTGTTTATAGAGCCTAACCCCGAGGAGACCAAGAGAATCGAATCCATAACCTCCTCAACTTTTTGGGAGAGAAATCTCACTTATGGCTTGCTTGAGCTAATCCTCTAAGCTAGCGTCATATTCACTCATGATTGTAACTAAGACATATTTTTGCCATGAACATTAACATAAAAGTTACAACATTTAGATTGTCGTCAACCTCTCAATTATATATATATATATATATATATATATATATATCCATTGAAAAAAGTCTATAATAACTTGATATTTGAGATTGAATCAAAGTTATAATAGCAATTACATATATAGTTCTTCTATCAAGAAGTTGAAGGTAAACTCTAGAGATGCATCTCTACCAAGATAACAAAAGCATAAAACTAGACAAAGTCTATACAAAAAGAGACGATCTGCCTCTCGATACTAACCATCAAAACTCCTTAACATAAACTTTACTAAACAATCCAACTCAAAACAGTGGACCAATGTGACTGAAAATAAAAAAACTGTAAGCAAGATCCAACTAATAAACTTTGAGGGATCCTTCAAGTACTTTGATAAAATCCTCAAATTCTTCAAAATAGAGGATGCCCTTAGAAGCACCCACAACTCTTTTTGATAAAAGATCAGCTCGCTTGTTGAAGTTCTTGTAAATATGTGAAAATGATAATTGAGTAAAAAAAGATTTGAGAAGCTTTGATCCTATCATACCAGTGATCCAAAATGGCCACGTGAATAGTAGCTTTGTCATTTGCCCAATAGTTTTTAAGTCTCCATAAATCTGTAGAGATGAAAAATCATTAAAGTGAGCAAAATAAAATAGACCCCACAAAGCCATAACTCAACCCGCAAGTGTTTATTCATGTTCCAGCCCCATCCATAATAGGAACTGATCCCTCTTAATGACCGTGATCATCATGCCACCACCACAATGCCCCCCAAAAAAGCAGCTCCATCCCTAAAAAAACCAGTAACAAGTATCAAGAAAGACATGTTCATAAATTACTTTTTGTTTCTTTACCCCCTGTTTCTTTTATATATATAATATTTATTTATTTATAAATATATTTTACATATATAAGATTCCAAGATTTTCTTTTAACCTTCTCACTGATCGAGAAGTATGTATATAAAGATGTATTTATATACATAAAAGAGTAATTACAAACCCCCTGTTTCTTTTATATATATAATATTTATTTATTTATAAATATATAAGATTCCAAGATTTTCTTTTAACCTTCTCACTGATCGAGAAGTATGTATATAAAGATGTATTTATATATATAAAAGAGTAATGCCGAAAACTGGAGCCAATGTTCTTGAAAATATATACCACAGAAATTAACAATACCAGAAGGAGCAGAAGGCGAACATACGTACATAACTGAGCTTTGGAAGCCCGGATTCAAATGGATGCGATGGCAGCATACCCACCACCACAAGCGCCTGTTCCAACAAATCAACCGAATCATCCATACTACACATTTCCTCCTGCTCATCCTCATCCTCCGCCAGCACAAAACTTTCCTCCGCCATATTACGCACCTCCGCCGGTCCAATACCCCCAACAGCAATACCATCATCATCAGAATTATTATCATAGTCAGCAGCAGCAGCAGCAGGAGGCATACCAGGACGAGGTCCGGACTCTATTCATAGCAGGTCTCCCGGATGACGTCAAGTATCGCGAAGTTTATAACCTTTTCCGTGAGTTCCCGGGCTACCGATCTTGTCAGCTCAAGCATTCGGAGCGCGCAACTCAGGTACTCATATCTCAATGTTCTGTTTTTTCTTTTTTTTTTTATATATATATTTCTTTTATTTTATATATATTTTTAAATTTATATATTCCCTGGCGGTTTAGGGGATTTTGACTTGAAGGGTTTCAACCAAGTGGATAAGCCACGGCACAAGTTTGTTAATTTAAAGTTTGGGGTATTGGTTAGAGCGCAGTACCAGGCTATGCTCACAGCTTGTTTATTTATATGGGTTTTAGCTTAATTATCTATCCAGTGAAAGCTTGGCCTGTTAAAATTAGGGTTAATGCGACGTGTTTATCTTATGTCTGAACGAAACTTGGAACTTGGATTAAGTAACCTCGTAATTGATGGGAAACATTATAAATGTAGTGCAGAAAATGGGTGGAAACTAAAAGTTTTTTTTTGCATGACCCTGGGCCTGTGCAAGAGAAGTAAAACGGCGATCTGAGTGTCGATGGGTTTTGAGCCTGCAATTCATTTACTGCATTTCTCTGGCCTATCTCTCTTTGGTGTGTGTGTGTTATGAATTTGGTGTTTTGCTCTCTGATCTGTGGGTACATACTCGAGCTTTACCTCCCCCTTTTGAATCTCGTCTCGAATGAAGTGATATCTAATCTCATTGTGTTGGACCTGTCATGAATCATTGGATTCTCAGAGAGTTTGATACAACTTTGATTATCACAATAAATCATCATGGGATTCAACTCCTGATCAAATAATCAAGCAAACAAATTGGAAATCTAGATGGCTTCATAATTAGCCGTACTGGCTGCCATATACTCTGCCTTTGGTGAGTTGAGTGCCACGGAAGCCTACTTCCTGCTAAACCAGCATATCATCGCCGATTCCAAGTTAAAGAAAACACCCTGAGGTACTCTTCTTGTTTGATGCACTGTCTGCCCAATCTAAGTTTGTATTTCCCTGCAACGTCACCTCACCATCTTCTAGATATATCATCCCATACTCCATTGTGCCCCTCAAGTATTTGTGCACATGTTTTGCTGCTACCGAATGCTCCCGCCTCAACTCCAACATGAATTGACTCAAGGTGTTCACTTCAAAACATATATCTAGCCTAGTGTTGACTAGATACACCAAGGAACCTATTCGCTGCATGTACAACACGGGATCCACCATATATGCATCTGAAGTCTTTACTTTCTTTATATTGGTGATCATAGGCATGGCCATAGGTTTGTAGTCCTCTATTCGAAATCTCTTCAAGATCTCGATTGCATACTTACCCCGCCTAAGGAAAATCTTCCTTGGTCTTTTTGCAAAACTTCCAACCCCAAGAAGCAATGCATCATGCCAATGCCCTTCATCTCGAACTCGACTTCCATATTTGCCTTGCACCCTTCAATGAGCTTCTCTGAACCTATACGAAATATAGGTTGGGATCTTCTACACTTTTGGTGTAGACCATACTTAGTAGGTATCCGTTGATCCTAGAATACCATGCTCTTAGTGCTTGCTTGGGTCCATACAAGGCCTTTTTTAGCCTGCACACATGGGACTCCTTCCCACTGATCTCAAAGTCTTGAAGTTGCTCTATATACATTTCATCCTCACTTATCCCATTGAGGAAAGCTATCTTCACATCCATTTGACGTATACTCTATCCCATTATGGAAACTAAAGATATCACTGCTCTAATGGAATTTTACTTGGAGATTGGAGCACAAGTTGCCTTGTAGTCCACTCCCTCTTTCTGGGAGAACCCTCTTGCATCAAAACTCGCTTTGTACTTCTCTATGCTGCCATCTAGCACATGATCGATCTTGTAGAACCGCCTGGAAGTCACTACTGATTTCCCCTTTGATCTAGGCACAATGTCCCATACATTGTTCTTCATGATGGAGGTGTACTCCTCCACCATGGCATCCCTCCAGATCAGCTGGTTGACTTCCTTTTGAAAACTAGAAGGCTTGGAATCTATGATGTTGCTCCTCAATGCCATGTAGTTTGGAAATTTCTTCTGAGGTATGCTCTCCTTGAATGTGCTCATAGGAGTCTCAACATGCTTTTGAGCATCCCTCGATGTCTAAGTGAACCATCAAGGTCTACTGACAGAACTGGTAGGAGCTGGTGGCTCCTCTGTTGTGTCTGAAGGCTATTTCCTTGAACTGGAAGTCGTTGGTGACCTTGGCTCAACCTTCAGAGCTTCTTGCTCCTCATCCTTTGTCACTGGAATAGGCTCATGAGACTTCCTAGATGCAAAGTCTTCCTCAAACTTTACATTCCTACTTACAATTGTCTTTCTCTCCCTTGGAATAGAGATCTTGTAGGTCTTTGAAGTCTCACTATAACCAACAAACAAACCCTTCCTGTTGGAGGGCTCTAACTTGGTCCTCTTTTTGATTGGTATATGGATATAAACTGGACAACCAAAGATACAGAAATGGGTCACCTCTGGCTTCACACTAGTGAATGCCTCCTTTGGTGTCTTGTCCTCCAAATTCTTGTGAGGACACCTGTTCTAGATGTAGATTGTTGTGTTGCATGCTTTTGCACCTGGAAACATTGGCAAATATTGGTCATTTATCATGGCCTTAGCAACTCCTATGATGGATCAATTCTTTTGCTTTGCAACCTCGTTTTTCTATGGGTTGTACGGAAGAATGAACTCCCTCTTGATTCCTGCATCCTTGCATAAATCCTTGAAATCATTGGAGGTATCCTCACTGTTATCACCTATTTTGTACAAATAGTTGAAACCTTATTGAGCCGCTAGTGTTGGAACACATTAGTGTTCACTTCCAGAGTATCTGGGTTTCAGATTGCAGCAGTTAGCCAATTTTGGCTAGCTGGTTTTGTTTTTAGTCGATATGACCATGGCCCCATGGGGTTTGTAATAAAGTGTGCTAGTAGGATCTGAGTGTCTCGGTTCCCCATGACTTGATTAAGCAACTAAGGTATTCCAGGGAGTTTTTTCCCTTGTCAATTATACTTTGCCTATAGCCGAGCTATAATCGATGAGGTTTTCTCCCGCTCCTCCAAAGATGGAATGCCCGATTTTGAAAATTTTAGCCATGGGGGGTTATTAGAGTCCAACTAATGTATATAAGCCTACTAGACACTATTAGAATAGGTGTTGGTCATGTCCCAAGTCTCTAGGACCCTCAGAAAAAATTTCGAAAAAATTTTACCGGGTCCGTCGAAATTTGGGTTTTAAATTTTAATAAATTTCTCTATAGTTTAAATAGATAAATTTCAATTTGTAATATGTCAGTCATCCGGGATCCGAATTCAGTGATTGAAGGCTTTTGACTTAAGCCAAAAATCATTCATGATCCCCGGACTAGCTAACCCTAAGTTGCAGACAATTATTTGGCCTCATAATTAATATTTTCTCAAAAAATAAAAAAAATGAGAAATATTAATTAGAGTATTCAAAAAATAATAAATTGGAGATAATTTAAATATCTCCAAAAAAGGCAAAATTGAATAAAGTAAAAGTCAAAATGACATGGCAAAAAGCATTTATGATGATTGGAATCTTCACCCACCTGATTCAGATCAGTTTCGGAGCACTGGGAGTGATCTACAGTTGAGAAATTCGCCCACCTTCATGCAAATTCGTTTTTGTGATTTGGCAATTGATTAATGGGTTGTTGGATTTTGAAATCAATGCATGTGGGGCTCCTTCCTCAAATTATGGGCTCCTCTCAAGTTGCAACTCCTTGAAACTCGACTTATGTGATTGTATTTTGCCCCAAGCCAAGATTTGATTGGTTTGTGATTGGAATTTGGAGTTTTGTCAAGTGTTTTTGGCTCTCCTTGTGCCAAATTCGAATTAGGGTTTTAGGCTAGTTTTTTGTTATTTAAAGAAGCCATTTGGGCCCTTTTCTTCATGGAGATTTTGAGCATGAACACTCTGCCAAAATACTATTGTAATATTTGTTTGATTTTTGAATAATATATTGACTTTGGAGGTCCACACAAGTGCTTTGGGGTTAGCTTTCACATTGCTTGGTGATATTCTTCTCACCCTATTTCTTATCTCATGTTTTGCAATATTTAATATATGTTCTATAAATCATAGAAGTGTATTATTCGGTTTAACTTGTTTAAAGTTCAAGGGTTTTGCAGGATTCATATAAGGCGGAAAATGACTTGGAGATCAAGTTGCTTTTTGTATTCCAATGGTTATTAGCACCTAATCGAGGTTGTCTTGCAGGTTTCCAAAAGATTCATTGTTCAAAGAAAAAAAAACACTTCTAAAGAGCTCTAGCCTCTCCCTCCATCAACAAACTTCTCCAAACTTTTTTGGCTACTTGTTCCAAGCTTACCTCTTCAAGCCCATCCCCATTAGATTAGCCTCACTCACCCATTCGTTTTGTTCTTTCTCTCCTCCTCCATTCCATTGCTTTTTGCCCTAGATCGACCTCTTCACCCATTCGTTTTTGCCATCCTCAAACTCTTTCAAGTCTCCTTCCATTCGTTTTCTCCTCATTGGCTCCATTCGTCCACCTTGAAAAAATACCCCTAAACACACACAAAAACCAAAAACGATATGTTAGAGTAGTGTTAGTTTCTTTTTTAGTTTGCAAAGTAGCTTGTTAGAGTTAGATCTTAAGTGTTTTTTCCATCTCATGCATTGAAAAATTTATCTTAGAAGCATTCTAGATTGAAGTTTTAGTTTCCATTTTAAAGATAGAAAATTTTTCATAAAAATTTCTTAAAATTTTTATACTTTAGATCTCTTTCCCATCATGTTTAAGGAGTTTGTTGTTCGCTGGTCTGTTTTCCCATACAAATATTTTCAAACAAAAATCTCATACTTTTTATGTTTTAGGCTTTAATTTTCAAGTTTGGACTTGGTAGATTCCAATCTCATTTGATTTTTGACGTTTAATGGGTGCTTGTTGAGTATATTTTTCAAGCTTGTGTAGGTTTCTTGAAAGAAGAGATAAAACTTGTGAAGCACATTCGAAGAGGAGCAAGCATATTTAAGGAGAAGATCCAAACCAATCAATAAACCAAAACACAATCTCCTTTTTGTACTAGCCTACAAAGGCTTCCAGGTTTTATTGCAATCATTTGTTTATCTTAAGTTTCTCAGAAAAGACCTTTCAAGGGTTAAATTCCCAAAGGCAATTGTATAAGATTAATAAAAGTTCAAGTGGAGGGGTCCTCCACTTTTTGGGTTTCTTCCCCATTTGGGGAAGAGTGTTGTGGTTGATTAGCTTGGAGATTTTATTTCATGCTTTAGAGTAGTATTTATTTCATTTTGTCATACTTCTCTTCCAAGTTTTGACCGGAGGTAGTATCCTTGGGATTTCATCTCAAGGGCAGGACCACATAACTTTGTGGTTACTCCTCTCTCCCGTTAGTTGCCTTGGTCGAAATCTCAGCTAGTTGGGAAGTTCTCAAGTGCTAGCGGTTCTTAGTGGTCGACCTTGTTCGGAGGAAGACCCCACCTTAGATTAAATTTGTTGGTAGAACACTAAGTCTTTTTATCTTGTTTCATTTTGCAAGTAGCATGCTAGTTGTCTTTTATATCTGTTGAGCTATCATATGGTTTTTTTTTACAACTGCTTTTACTTGCAATAAAATAAACAAAGCCTCTTGAACTTGGCCAAATCCAAGTCAAGAGCACTCTCTGTCGGAGAGCATTTTAGATTTGCATTTTCCCCTTGCATTAGGCATATTAGATTAGAAAAAGTCTCTTGAACTTTGGTCCTAAGACTAAGTCAAGAGCGCTCTCTATCAGAGGGTTGAATGGTGCTCTTAATAAATAAAACATTTCAACTCACATTCCCCATAATTAATTTATTTTTGGTCGATTATCCAACACCAGTATGCTCTGCCAACCTGCAAAGGTTGGGCTAGTACTCAGAAATTTGAAGGACTTGCTAAACTTACAAGTGATAACATACTTAAAACTTTACCCAAACCAAAACCAACATCAAATCACTGAGGTTGCTTCCTGAAACAGGTGGTTCCAGGAATCCACTGTCAGACTCGAGGGTGGTCAAGCCATTGTACACTTATCCTCTCTGCAATCTGGGTGCTCCCGACCTATCATCTAAGAGGTTGCCAGTATTTGTTCCTGGTTAAGGTTCTACCCTTTTGATATCCTTGTTCTTAGCTTTAATAATCAAGACCATTAAAATTTACAATTTACCAAGATAATTTTCATAACGATCTCACGAACAACATTCTTTCAAGACCCACACATTTAACATCACAATCTTTGTTTTTATTTGACTCCATAAGGCACCGGTTACTTCAAGGTTTATTTCTTAATCAGGACCATTTGTCCTTGTGATTATTTCATATTGTGAATGCTTTCATTTGATTACAAGGCTTGAAATATACTGTTAATCTTGTTACCTTATTTAGCAATGTGGATTGCATCATTATCTTGTGTTGTGATATCTTTTAATTTGGTCTCATCACATAATAACTCCTAAACAACACCCATCCGCATCATTCACACTTAAAATATTATAAAATGCAAGAGCCTTAGTGAAACTCTTTGTAGGGACTACCCCCCTTGGCTTCGTTAGGAGCTAGCCTAAACGGAGGAGCTGGGATTCAGGTGACAGTACCTGGCTCATTGCTTGCCCCTAAGGCCACACCTCTCCCCACTTCCAGTGAGGGAGACAACTTTCGAAAGATTTCTGCTGCTGGTGTGCAGTTTGGCGGACAACACTCACCACTGTTGTTCGATCTCAAAACCCTTGATCTTCTTCCCTGTCTGGTTCTCCACTAGAGATTTGAACCCCTGAAACTTGCTAAAGACCTCATTTTTGGTCTTTAGAAAATACATCCAAGTTTCGTGAGAGAAGTCATCAATGAAGGAAACATAGTGCATTCTTCATGTGGTTGATGCTATTGACATCAATCCACACACATCCGAATGCACGAGGTCTAGAATCCTTTTAGACTTGTGCTCGTTGCTTGGGAAAGCAACCTTGGCATGCTTGCCAAGTGCACACCCTTTGCATACACCCTGCTACTCAATGATGAACTTTGGAAGGCTTGTGACTTTCTCCCTTAGAATAGGCAATAGTGCATTGTGATGTGGGTGCCCCATCCTCTTGTGCCATAACTCACACAAGTTATCTGTGTTATGCACTAGAAATTGCCTTCCCTAACCCCGATCAATTGAGTTGATTCTGGGCTATACTCCTTTCGTCTTATAAGGGCTTGCTAGTTCTTGAACTCTACAACAAAACCCTTATCTTCCATGACGAAAATTGAAAGCAAATTCTTCTTGAGACTTGAAACAATAAACAAATCCTTAAAGTCTAGAGTTACCTGACCGGAATTGGAAAGTAATGGTACTAACTCCTGCTACTGGATACTTGGCATCATCACCAAGCTTGACTTGTACTCTTGAGATGTGCTCTTTTAGACTTGAAAATAACTCATGTGTCGATGTCATATGCCCAAATGCTCCATTGTCCACTTCCAAACATCCTTTGGAACCTTGCTAGAAAAAGGCAAGATACCATCGAGAAATCCTTCTAAAACTTGGAGGTAAACTCGTTCATTTGAGTTTCAGCTAGTTTTTCATCATTTAATTCAATAGATCTAGGATCTTAACTGAAAGAACATGTACAGCATATCAAGCATAAGAGACAAGAGACAAGAGACAAGAGACACAAAACATTTCACCGGGGAAAACCAAGAAGGTGAAAAACCCGCAACTTCGTCAGAGATAGAATAAGCACCAATACAAGGATCACAATGATCAAACCCAAGAGATAGATATCTTCAGCAACATACTCCTCCTCCACTTGTGCACACTCCTTCTCTCTCTCACCAATGCGAAGTGAGTGAATGAGAGAATGTGTAAAATGAGAGAGACACACTCTCTATTTATACACTACTTCACTTGTCTTTTAACTTTAACTAGGTCGGCCCCAACTTAACCACTTAACATAATGTTGACTAGGCCGACCCCCACTAGGGTGGTCTAATAACCCTTTAACCCACATGACTCATACAGGGCCGACCCCATCAAGGTGGTCTAATAACCCATCAAGTATAAGTTACGACACTTACAATATAACTTGCGACACTTGCAAGTACAACTGACGACACTTCCAATTGGAGGAATAATACATCTCCGTTGGGGATACAATAAAGTACAAATACAATATACAAGTGAATATCTTCCGAAGTTACAAATACATCAACACTCCCTCTTAACTAGGAAGGTATTCTCTTGACACAAGTCATCAATACATATAGGCACAAGTCTTCAATTCTGGAGCTGGATCATCATCACTGGATCACGGAGTATCATCATCATCACTGTTGCTGTACTCGACATCTCGATCACTGGGCTATCTCTGAATTCTTCTCGTCATAGGAAGTTCTACAGAGCCAACCCTTTTTCATGCTGGATGTAGGCCTAGCCTCCTGTAGGTCTTCATCATCTCTGGCCATACTATGGAATCCTCAGGACTTATTACGTACGTCACAAAACCTCGAAAGAGCATCCCAGGATTGATTACGAGCTTACTGCTCAACCTATCGGATCTCCCAGGGCAATATTATATGTGACCACCACAAAACCTCGAAAGAGCATTCCAGGACTGATTACGAGCGTACTGCTCAACCTATCGGATCTCCCAGGGCAATATTACATGTGGTCACCACAAAACCTCGAAAGAGCATCCTAGAACTGATTACGAGTGTACTGCTCAACCTATCGGATCTCCCAGGGCAATATTACATGTGGTCATGGTAAAACCTCAAAAGAGCATCTCAGGATTGATTACGAGCGTACTGCTCAACCTATCGGATCTCCCAGGGCAATATTATATGCCATAGGACAAAACCTCGAAAGAGCATCCTAGGACTGATTATGAGCGTAATGCTCAACCTATCGGATCTCCCAGGGCAATATTATATGTCCTAAGGACAAAACCTCGAAAGAGCATCCTAGGACTGATTACGAGCGTACTGCGCAACCTATTGGATCTCCCAGGGCAATATTATATGTCCTCCCAAAGCAAAACCTCGAAAGAGCATTTGCTAGATTTCCCAGGGAACTATTACATGCCATAGGCAAAACCTCGCAAGAGTATCTGCAAATCTCCCAGGGCAAGATTATATGCTTATCTGCACAACCTGTCCACGTCCACGGAGTATCATCCTGATACTCGTACATCGTCCTGATGCACATCATCACATGATCAACCTGATCATCGTCACAACATCGTCCTGATGCATGTCATCATCGCATGATCAACCTGATCATTGTCACAACATCGTCCTGATGCATGTCATCATTGCATGATCATCCTGATCATCGTCATAGCATCGTCCTGATGCATGTCATCATCGCATGATCATCCTGATCATTGTCACAACATCGTCTGATGCACATCATCGCATGATCATCCCGATCGTCGTCACATCATCGTCCTGATGCACATCATCTGGAGCATCGTTCTGATGCTCATCATACATGATCATCCTGATCATCATAGCATCGTCCTCTTCAGATCATCTCATCGTCCACGGAGCACAGCCCATATGCACATCATATAACACTTACACCACCAACATGGGAGAACACATCTACCACCATTCGGGGAAGGCTCCAACCCTTACTTTTTCACCATGGGAGAACACATCTACCACCATGTGAAAAATGGCTCAACAATTACATCACGACCATGGGACAACACATCTTTAACCATGTCAGAAAAGCTCATGTGCATCTGCGTCTTCTGGACTCATCACTTCCCCTTGGAAGGAACCTCTCTCTGAAGTACACCAAGCCTCTCTCTGAAGTACTCGAACTTCACTATGGCTAGTGGTTTGGTCAACACATCTGCAATCTGCTCATTTGTCGCAACATACAGGAGCATCACTGCTCCTCTCTGCACCATATCCTTGATATAGTGATAGTTGATCTCGATGTGCTTCGACCTGTTATGGAGCATTAGGTTCTCAGACAACTTCACACAACACTGGTTGTCACAGAAGATACAGGTAGCATCCAACGGGAGATCAAATAACTCAGACAGTAGCTTCCTCAGCCATACTGCCTCACAACTGGCCGAATAAGCTGCGACATAGTCTGCTTCGGCTATACTCAGTGCTATGCAGGACTGCTTCCTACTAAACCAAGAGATCACACCTGATCCCATACTAAAGTAGCACCCCGAGGTGCTCTTCCTATCTGCAGCACTGCCTGCCCAATCTGAATCAACATAACCTTCCAGGTTAAACTTTTGATTTGCATCATACTTGAGCCCATAGTCAATTGTACCCTTCAGGTACCTCAAGATATGCTTTGCAGCAATCAGGTGAACATGTCTCGGATCTGTCAGGAACTGGCTCAAGGTGTTCACCGCAAAGCAAATATCTGGTCTCGTGTTCGTCAGGTACATCAAGGACCCAATCATCTGACGATACACCATGACATCAACCGTCTCTGATGAAGCATCACACAATAGCTTCAGGTTCGATGCCATAGGTGTGGCCATGGCCTTGCAGTCCATCATCCTAAACCGCGTCAGGATCTCTACTGCATACTTCCCTTGTCCAAGGAAGATTCCATCTGCACTCTGCTACCCCTCCATGCCTAGAAAGTAGTGCATCATACCCAAGTCCTTCATCTCGAACTTGGCAGGAAGCTTCCTCTTCGTGTCGGCAATCAATCTATCCTCACCTGTCACAAACAGGTCATCCACATACAATAGGAGTATCACTGGATTGCCTTCCTCAACCTTGTAGTAAAGGTTGGAATCCGCTTTACTCTTGGTAAAGCCCAAACTGGACAGGAAGCTGTCTATCCTCCCGTACCATATCCTAGGTGCTTGCTTCAAGCCATACAAGGCTTTCTTCAATCTTCACACATATGACTCCCTGTCATGTGTCTCAAAACCAAGTGGCTGCTCCACATACACTTCCTCTTCGACTACACCATATCCATCTGGTGTATCTTTCACTTCATCATTGCAGCCAGAGCAAGTATTGTTATGATGGAAGTGTATCTGGCTACAGGAGCAAAAGTCTCTTCATAATCTATCCCCTCTTTCTGGGAGAAGCCGCGAGCCACAAACCTCACCTTGTATTTCTCTATGCTACCATCTGTAGCATGCTCGATCTTATAGATCCACTTGGAAGTCACAACAGACTTCCCTTCTTGGGACCACATCCCAAACATCATTCTTCATGATCGACTGGTATTCCTTGATCATGGCATTCTTCCATTACTGCATCCCAGATCCTGGGAATCTTCAGATTCTTCAATATCTTCAATATATAATTTTCTTGAACTTCGTTGCTGGAACAAATGTTGTAGTCCTTCTTTTGTAGGTGATTTTACACGATCTTTCCTACAAGTCAAATTCAATTGCATGATTAAAAACTTCTCATAGTTTTTCAAAAACACATACTTATGCATAAAGACATATGTCATACAATTATGCAATTATCTTAGCCAATGCTTCAATACAACATTTATCCATATCCCGTAACTTTCTAAATGCCTTCCATCTCTACCAGAACATTGTTAAGAGTTTGCACTACTCCCAACATGTCAGCAAAGAGGTTTCATTCTAGATAAGTAGCAATGGAATGTTGTACAGTGCCATAGGCCACTTACCCATTACATGCATATTAGTAGTATACTGTTCATTAATGCAACTTTTCTAATATGCATAATACATATCCTAAATCTAGGAACATAAGTATGTATATGATTGGACAACATCATTTAAGTAATCATATATACAAGAAATGACAATTCAAATACTTATGTTTGTTTAGTTGTAGGGTGGACTCCCTTTCAATCTTTGCTTCTTTGCAGGAACTACTGGAGTGTGCTCCCTCTTGATCTTTGCTTCTTGGATTATCTGTCTTTGAACTTATATCCATCCTGGACTACTATGCACGCTTAAGTGTGCACTAGTGTCATCATTGTATCATCCTCAAGATCTCATACATAATCATACATTCATTAGTATAATCTCAATACTATCAAAACATTATGATTTAAATATGTATGGTCATGATCATTTCATACATAGGTAATAAGCGTTAGTATTTAAGGTTTCAGAAAAGACTTCTTTTACTTGTGCATATTCTTATTTGACCATAGGACTCTTCTGGTTAGTCATATCATCAACATAATATGCATAAACCCTTGATTACTTAAACTTCTAACTTCAAGAATAATCATCCAAAAATATAAGATCCTAACACAAGGTAGGATTCTAACTTGATATAGGAAAAACATACCTGGTTATCATGTTTGCTAGTTATGTCTAACATACCCAAACAATGTCTTCTTGTTCTCTTCAATGACCTATGCTAGTAACCTGCATAACTCATAAGTTAACCATTGTAGAACCAAAATATACATACCTCGTAAGTAGAGCTTCTATAATGGCTATGGATGAGTCTTTGTCTTCATGTCACCATGGTCATATGTTCTTGATCTAGAACTTGATTTGTACCTTTCATGTTGGCGGACAACATCAACCTCATAAAACACCACAGTGCATTAGTACAATCATAAGTGTCATAACCCTAATCAATGAATGTATTCTATCATTCACATGCATTCATACTTTTATAGGGTGATAAGACAAGTCTAACATTAATCAAGATTGTACCAACCTCAATAATATGAAGACAAACATATCATAAACTTAATCATGAACAGATTTCAAAACATACCTGTATCTCCTCAAGTCATACCTGTCGAGATTGCTTGTAGTCTTCTTATGTAAGGCCTTAGCCTTATCTCCCTTTGGAACTGGAACTTCTTCACTTATGCAGGTGTCCAATTTATTCTCTTCTAGGATTAACCCAATCCACTTTGATTTGCTGAAACTGGATCTAGAATTGGATTAGGGTTTGTCAAAGAAACCCCAAAAATTCAAACTTTGAATTTCAAACTTCTGATTGGATGAAAAGATGTGCCTTGTTGAGTTGATCAAGCTGGTATACTTCAATTTTGAAAATTGCAAAATTTGACCCCTCAAAATTTCCTTTGAAACTTCCAGATCTTCTGGACAGGATCCCGAACTAGGGTTTGATAAAGCCGATCTTCTGCCCATCCAAAAGGTTCGATCTTGTGTTCTAAACTTCGATTTTTCTGAGGAGCTTCCTGCCGTGGTCACACATTTCAAAAATTCCAACTTTTGCTAAAGCCCTAATTTTCCATCTTTCTGATCAAAATCCCGAACTAGGGTTTGATCAAGCCCGACCTTTTGCCCAACCAAAAAATTCGATCTTGGTCTCTAAATTTCGATTTTGATGAGGAGCATTCAGCCGTGGTCTCCGATTCCAAAAATTCCAACTTTCTCTGAAGCCCTAAATTCCCGTAGCAGTGACAAGCCAAGAATGAAGGTGCTCAGAATCCAATTCTATTTTGACAGAAATATGCACCTTATTGTTTCTGGTGCATCTCTGAAATTACGAATCCACAGGGTCTGAAACTTCGGCCTGTGGTGGCTTGACCTATCTTCTTTCCAGCCCCACAGGTCTGACCTCAAATGGATTCTCTGAGAGAGAGATATTCCAAATGTTGCAACATGACCTGTTTATGGGATAAAACAGGATAGCGAACTTGTACAGAGTGCCACGTGTCACTGGTTCAACTTCGGCCTCTGAAAAGTGGACCTGTGAAAGTATAGTCCATGCCCTACCTGTCACTTTTTACGAAATTTCATTTGGAGCTTCCTAGCCCAAGTTGTGACCTTTTTGCGTAGGTCACCTGTTTATGACTGAGATTTGGAAGAGGCAGAAACCCTAGATTGTACTGATCATAAAATAGAAAGTACTGCGAATTAGATGTTGTGCTTCAGACACAAGGTACATGGGGATGTTATCTACGACCTGTGAAAGTTTCAGATCTTGAACCTTCGCCAAAATGGATTTATAGTGAAAGTGCCACAATGATTGGTTTTTGCTATATCAAGCCCTAGCTTCCAATTTGTCGCAAGTGCAACAAGTCTCATAAATGCCATACCATGCCTTCCTTCAGGCTAGCTCTGATACCATGTTAGTTTTTCATCATTTAATTCATTAGATCTAGGATCTTAACCGAAAGAACAACATGTACAACATATCAAGCATAAGAGACAAGAGACAAGAAGCACAAAACATTTCACCGGGAAAAACCAAGAAGGTGAAAAACCCCGTAACTTCCTTAGAGATAGAATACGCACCAATACAAGGATCACAATGATCAAACCCAAGAGATAGATATCTTCAGCATCATACTCCTCCTCCACTTGTGCGCACTCCTCCTCTCTCTCACTAATGCGAAGTGAGTGAATGAGAGAATGTGTAAAATGAGAGAGACACACTCTCTATTTATACATTACTTCACTTTTCTTTTAACTTTAACTAGGTCGGCCCCAACTTAACCACTTAACATAATGTTGACTGGGCCGACCCCCACTAGGGTGGTCTAATAACCCTTTAACCCACATGACTCATACAGGGCCGACCCCATCAAGGTGGTCTAATAACCCATCAAGTATAAGTTACGACACTTACAATATAACTTGCGACGCTTGCAAGTACAACTGACGACACTTCTAATCGGCGGAATAATACATCTCCGTTGGGGATACAATAAAGTACAAATACAATATACAAGTGAATATTTTCCGAAGTTACAAATACATCAACAATACCAACTCCTGCTACTGGATACTTGGCATCATCACAAAGCTTGACTTGTACTCTTGAGATGTGCTCTTTTAGACTTGAAAATAACTCATGTGTCGATGTCATATGCCCAGATGCTCCATTGTCCACTTCCAAACATCCTTTGGAACCTTGCTGGAAAAAGGCAAGATACCATCGAGAAATCCTTCTAAAACTTGGAGGTAAACTCGTTCATTTGAGTTTCAGCTAAGCCTGCTACCTGATGTTGCTATTGCTTCCCTTTAACCTTCTTCTTCTCCAGACACTGTGATGCATAGTTGTGCTTATGACATCTGAAGCACTTGATTTTACTCAATTCCTTCCTTGGCTGTGAGATTGACTCCCCACTCTTTATCTTATTGCGGGGTCCTTTACCTTTGCTCTTCTTTGTTTGACCAAATAGGGCATGGTCATTGTCACCTCCCTGTTTGTTGGCCTTTGACTCTATCCGAGTCTCCTCTTGGATATAGTCATTCCACAGTCTTTCCCATGAGTGGAGATTCTCTCGAGCACAAACACCCGGGACAGATGTTTCCCATTGAGATGGGACCCCATTCAATTCTTTGTTCACTAGCCCTTTGTCTCCAACCTTCTCCCCAATTGCTGCAAGTTGACCATGAATATGTGTGACCTTCATTAGGTAAATGGTGATGGTGTTTGATTTGGTCATTGTTACCCCTTGACATGTGTGGGGTGACTTGATCATTATTTCTTATGTGATCTTCCATCACATCTAGCAGTCTCTTGACACTTGACAAAGACACTCTTAGGTTGCTCAGACCACCATCATTTGTGCTAGAGATAGATGGGGACATCCATTTGACACCAGTGTTATGACATATCCTCCCTACTTGACCTATGGTAAATGCTTTCTTATGTGTGGACATGACCATAGGTATGGTGTTACTCTATAATGGCTCATGTATCCTACATATTGTTTCAATAGCTTAGGGAGCATCATGGTGTGGTTATCATTCTTCATTACATTAAGTGTATGGCCTTTCTAGTTAGGTGTGCCCCTAGGGATCTAAGCAAGTGTGACCCTTATTCATGTCATTTACAACATTTTACCTAACCATCTTTCATATCATGTCATTTCACTAACCATATCACATGTTTCCATCATTTCCCCCTTTCGCCATTAACTTATTGCATGTCATGTTCTAAGGTCACTACATACTATTCCTATGTGAGCTATCCCCTCTTGCAAAAGCCATGATCCTTATGTCCTAGCTTATCAAAGCCAAATCCAAAGAAAGGAATTATATGCTTCAAAAAATAAATAAAAAGGATCTTAAAAAATGGCACAAGGAAAGGGTAACTCTAGAAGAAAATAATTCCCTTCCAAGGCACACAGATGGAAGAAAAAATCATTAACCCCTAGCTCTTGAAAGCTAAGGGGTAGAATTAGAACTCAAACACCTCTTATGATAGTTAATTTGTGAATGCTTTTCCCTAACATTACATTTAATTTACCTTAGTTCATGTCCCCTTCTTCTAGGTGGTGTGCCCCTTTCTTAATACACAAGTGTGGGTCTTTGGAGGCGTCCTTCTTCATTTCCTTGGCATGTGTGAGAGGGCCAAACCTCTATGATCACTTGGGATGAGTTGGAATGAGCTTTGACCAAATTATTCTCTCTTTTGTTGGACATTTGAACCATTATTCTCTCTTTTGTTGGACTTGGCACATAGTTTGTGGAGTTGGTTAGAGGGTGCTTTAGGGTTTTTCACCTCTCATGGATCCTTGAGACACCTAGCATTTTCTTTGGTTGAAGCGCTCCATCTCTAGAGCCTTCCTTCATCATGGTTTCACTATTCCTTGGTGGCTGAGTTGCTATTTTTGACTTGTCAATCATTTGGATAAGGTTGTTACATTTTGTTAGTTGGGTTTTGGACCAACTATTATTGCTACCCTAGGGCACTCCTCTCTTTTGTCCACTTGTATTGAAGAGTGAGTTGTTAATTTTGACTTGTCAATGAGGTTGTCACATTATTGATTTGTCAAGATCTAGGGTTGTTAATCTTGACCATATCTTCTAGAGTTTTCTACCTCATTGAGATGTATTTCACTTCATTTCTCTCACTTTTTCTAGTGGTGTGCCCCCCTCACATGGTCAAAGTGGTCAGAGTTTTGGATTTTTAGGGTTACAAGTTCTCACCATGTCATTTGTGAGGATTTAGCAACTCTCATCTATATAACAGAGACTCCTCATTATTTTCTCGGGCTAGAACTTGGAGATAATAGAACATTCTCTTGCACTTCTTGTCTATTTGTCATATGTTAAGTTTATTGGGCTAATTTTAAAAGTAAGTTGAGAATTGACGGTGAAAAATATTTTCTGTATACTTGTTCTTCTATTAATGAATCCATCATAAGAAAGGTTGCTGGTTTTTTCTTTTCTTTGAAGGAGAGAGGGTTTTCCCAGGGTGAAAATCATGGTGTCTACTGTGCATGTTATTGAGATGTGATGTGTTTACTTTCTGTTCTATTTAGTTTATTGTGATACTACTCAAGAAATTAATATGGTTGATACTTTCATGTGTAATTGTGTTAAAGAAAAATTAAAAAAAAACACATACATAATTACCTATTTATGAAAGTAGCTAAAAATTCAACATGGTATTAGAGCTTGGTACTGATGTTTTGCCTTGATTGGCGCAAGAAAGATCCTGGATATGGAGCAGTGTACAAGTTGATGGATGATTGGATGATGAACATCCTTAATTGGGCATCAGATCGTGAAGTATATCTTTCGCAGACAGTGTCTTCTGGGAAGTTGTGTTAGATTATGGTAACTTCGGGATGTCCTCCATGACTCAGATGCCTTGCATGGAGGGATATTAGTACCATAGGCATCAGGATGGAGTAGAGAGTGAGATGCACTCTACTCAGTGGCATGAGCCCAGCAGGGGCTGCATGCGGAGCTTTAGGGGAGATTGACCTATGCATGCATGAGTTTTGCATGACCTGCAAGCATTCAGTGAATGCATGCAAAAGTGACTTTTGCATGCACCGGGAATTAGGGTTTTGGCAAACCTAATTCATCGGTGAGATTATTTATAGAGGCAGGGGGTCCCCAGATGGGGTTACTCAGTTGCATTATCAGAGAGAGATACTACCAGAGTGAGGAGGACGAATTTGTCCATGTGGGGCGACTTTCTGAGATAGGGAGGAGTTGGTGCAGGAGCTAGGAAGGTCAGATCTGAGCTAGATCAGTGACCTTCAGTTCCAGAGAGACTAGATCCTCAGTACTGTGAGTTGAGAGAGCTCCACAGTGTGATTACTGATTAGATTGGAGGAGGCCGAGTTTGCTTGGAGGAGGACGTTTTTCCTGAGGAGGAGAAGCTCGTTGTGAGCTGGATCGTCTGAGTTGGAGTCCGAGACTTTCAGGATAGCCTTGCCTTGAGATTTCAGGAAGGTTAGAGATGATCAGAGCTCAGATCTGTTGAGATCCGGAGCAGTACGAGCATTTGACATCCAGAGGAGGAGGGCGCACTTGTGCATGCAGAGAGGGCCGATTTCATCAGTGGGCAGTCTTCAGAGAGAGCAGATCAGAGTAGGGTGATCAATAGAGGGCAGATCCATCAGAGGTACCGTTAGAGCACTCAGATCCAGATTGGCAGTTAGGGCACACTTCATCAGTGCATGCATCAGCTGGATGCATGCAAATTAGGGTTTGCCCTAGTCAGAGGGATTGAGTTACCGGTCGAGGTAATTTTTTATTGTACTGCTTCTTTATTCTTCTATATGCTCTAGGCTCGAGATTAAGAAGATAGCCCCATAGTTAGCTGGTTTCTCCCGAAAGGGTTCTAGGGTATATCTGTTGTCTATTGTGATTGATTGCTGTTATATGTTGTTGGTAGATGTAGGTCTAGTGGTTTGAGTTTATTTCTTTAGGAGCATATATTGATTTAGAGATTCATACCACTTGAGGTCTCAGACTGATACAGAGGGAGTAGTGATCTTTGTATCAAATATTTACAAGTTACAGCAGTGAAGAAATCTTTTCTAAAGGATAGACCTACTGAAAACAAAATGACTTACAGAGATTCATATTTTACACAATGATAGAGGACCAGTACTAGAAAGCATTGTATCCGGGACAATTAGGCAAAGTAAGATCACCTAGGAAATAATTCAATTGGTGGGATTGTCTGCAACACTTCCAAACTATGACGATGATTGCCCTATTTTTTGAGGGTTAAGTCAGTTGGATTGTTTTGATAACAATTAAAGGCCTTGCTTATTGGCACAACAATATATTGAAATCTCTATCAAGAAGCCAGAGGTTTCAGTTGATGAATGATGTGTGTTTCGGCTTTTTGTGCATTCCAGGAAAGAAACAACAAAGATAGCCCATGCTATAAGAGATGCAACTCCTGAAATTGACAGACTTGGACGCTTTCTGAAGAAAGACAGTTCCAACCAAGAGAATCTCCAAACAATAATCGAATCCGTGAAAAACAATGATATGAGAAGACCTATTGCCGTATAGATTTGCAACCCATCATGTAGGGATGGCCAGTGCAGATCAATCTTTGATTTCATGCAGATGCTTAGTCATGCAAGAAGGCCCGAGTATGATTCCTATGGAGAAGGAATAATAATAACTGGACATAGTGAATTACAATATTACCTTTCTCTTATGAATCTGCAATTTCCAACTTTGAGCTAGTTTGTATCAAAGCTAGGAGATAATGTAAATGAAGAGATTGTACGGGGTACATGGCTAGGCTACAACTATCTTTATATTTGTAATCCAGTCTATCTGCTGACAATACATTGGAAGAGAGGAGAGGAGACTTGATTCAGTTTGCAACAACTATCTTGGATAGGTCCTTGTATGACTTGGGATCAGACATTTGCGTTCGAGAAGGAGTATTGTACAGTTGACAATACGGTTAGACTTTGGCTTTGATATGTGACAATGTTAGATCTGAGAACTATGAGATGTGCTCATTTGTAGAGTTCCTCTCATTGTGTAGAGGATGGTAACAACTTGACTTACTGAGATCATATTCTTGGTTAGAGTATTTGTTTTTGATCTATTTTGGATAGTGAGATTCATTCTTGAGCTAGGACTGTCAGTTGTATGAGGACCACGGATAGAGTAACTCCTTGTTCAATATGTCAGTTAATGTTTCTTCTCCCTTTGGGCTTCATGAGTTTGGGACTCATAGGGAGAACCTGACAAGTTTCCTAGATCAAATCAGATGACAGTATCTCCTGAATTGTGTTACTCTGCCTGGGTGCAGGGATAAAGAGGGAGTGGTCAGTTATTTATCTCTCATCTTTCAGAGAGATGGTTACCCCTGTGTGATACCTGCAGATTCTACTCTTTGAGACAGAGTTAGATTGAGATCGTTGGGATGTTACCCTCACGTGGTGGTAGCCTTCCAGAGGTACATAGGAGCTCACTCGGAGGTCATCTATGAGGAGCAAGAGGCTCCGAAGGGTGTGGTTTACTATACTTCAGAGGTTCACCCGTTCAACAGTCAGAGGGAGCTAGCAGAGCTCTTTGGTTACTTGACTACGATTTGAGATGCTACTATGATCAGGGCAAGGTTTGCATAGCCTTTTGAGACTCTGCCAAGGGCAGAGAAGCCTGTTGCTGTCAGTCAGAGATCTTAGAGATCCTTGAGGTTGTATGAGACACATCATCGATTCCAATCCTTTCAGTAAGTTGGTATGTTTCGACAGATGTTTTTGATCAGTCTATTGAGGAATATGATGTGTGAGATCTAAGGAGAAGTTTATGAGAATTCCAGACAACTTCGTGAGCTTGAGCACGTAGCAACGAGCAGCATTGAGAGGACTCCCTCACAAAGTGAGTGGACTATGAGGAGTCATATGTCCCCAGTACACTTCAAATGTACAATGATGAGTTAAGATTACATCTGATTGAATGTGTGGATCTCCTTTCTCATCAGTTTGGTTCAGTATACAAAGTACTGAAATGCCTTGGTTGCAGATTGCTAAGACAGTCTGGGCTCAGAGGGAGCCTAGAGATCCATTCAGTGATAGAAGGAGAGCATGAGGCCATTCATGTTAGTTTTATCTCTATTCATGTTAGTTTTATCTCTATGAGATATCACTGATGGCTGAGGATCACTTGAACTGTGATCTGCACAACAGAGACAGTCGGTTCCTCCAGTATAGAAACAAACTTATGTGTACTTTGCAGACTCCCAAAGTATGGTATTTGAAGATACCTGGTGAATTCACTGAGAAGTAATGCAGATGAGATAATTCGTTGATCTTGGTGTTGACTTGTTCTTCTTTGGAAAAAATCAAAGGGAGTCAGTCTTTGCTTATGAGATGGAAGACCATTGCCCATTCGATCAATTGCTAAGATTAGTAATGAGAACCACACATGAAATCCATTCTCTGGGAGAATGGAGGCACCTGGTCAATTACCAAGGAGTTGATACTTGATCATCTTTGATTTAGTTTGGGACTGAGGATCAACTTGATGTAGTCTGAGGACTGAGGTAGTTGGTCAGTTACCAAGTTGTTGAATTTGGTCAACTTGATGCAGTTTGAGGACTGAGGCACTTGGGCAGTTACCAAGGTATTGACATATGTCAACTTCAGCTTGGGGCTGAAGAACCTGGTCAGGGACCACGACCTGGTTAGGAACCAGGAAGTTGATGCAGATCAACGTGAGAAGTCCTAGAATGGGTCTAGGTAGATGATGTGTGACGTACTCCTCTCCTTGGTCATTTGAGATGGTTGAGCTATGGGACCTCCTCAATGGACTAGCCACCCCTTGTTGGAGTAACTAGCATATGACCTTGGTGTTATTAGGGAGAACGATATAATCACATTGTGTAGAGATGATTACATCATCGAGTATCATTCTCTGGGAGAATGGATGTAGTTTAGAGCTGAGGTACCTGGTCTGTTACCAGGACATTGATGACACGTGAGATGCATCAATGCGTGTGTGCTGACTCAAGCTACTTCTTTGATCTGTCTTGGAGCTTGCTTGACATAGATGACTCTCTCGCTGAAAGGGAGTATTGATTTTTGGGTAGCATCGAGAGCCATTCTCCAGGAGATTGGCATCAGCCTGGGGCTGAGGACCTAGTCAGGGACTAGGATGTTGATGTTCTTGTTCAACATAAATAAACCTTTCTTATGAAGATTCGAGAGGACAAGTTGACCACTGAAGAGAGAAGAAGACCTAGTACTTAATGGACCCTAAGTGGTATTGTGAAGTTGAGTCATGTGGGCTCAAGATAGAAGCACATTAGAAAGACCTTTCTTGTGAGCATCTAGATGGCATGTGTGGTCCTTATGGACCTAAAAAAGACATGACAAGTCATATTGACATAAAGAGAAGTCAGTGCCATAAAGAAGAGACGTTCCTTATAAATGATGATGTACTTGAGTTGGCACGAATGGACCATGGAAGGGGCTAAGAATTTGTCAAAAGGTGACTTACCCAAGAATGGTGGTTTAAAAGCCCTCAATGAACTTAAAAGGACCCCAACTAATGTATAAGTTGTTAAAATCCCACAATAAAATTATAAGGGACCTAACTAATGTATTATTTGTTGACCCCTTGACTTATGGAAGTCACCCCTTGGATTACTCAATGATGAAATATAAAAGGAAGCTCTCTCTTTCACATGACAAACACATTCTATCATTCATTATCTTTGTCAAAGAATTCGGGAAACTGTTGCTAAGTCTTCTCCTCAGTGATTGAGGACCTACCATCTTGTGATCAAACCCTAGAAGACTGATTTTACTTCACAAGTCTGCCGTCTGCACAAGAGAAGGTCCGCCGAGATATTTGAAAGCGCTGCCAAGGTCGGATCAATCCCAAAAAGGGTTAACATTGCTCAGTAGGGTTACCATGATACTAGACCCTAATTTCCAGCAAGAATTTTAACTGGTTTTTATCCCAAAATCGCCGGAAAAGCGGGGCGTTTTGGTTGTCTTTTATCCTACGCGCCGAAGTTCTGTTAAGCCCTATATAGGGTTACCGTGACACTAGACCCTAGCATGCTGACTGTGACCCTAGCGTGCTCCAAGAAGGCAGTCGTTAAGTCTGCTCAAGTCCAACAGGGGCTGCCGTCTTCCTAAGTAGGGCCACAGTGACACCAATTAAGGCTACTGAGATTAGATCCAGTCCTCAATAGGGTTAGCATTATTCAGTTTGTGGCTGCCGATGTCAGATTGAAGGCTGCCGTGACACCTGGTAAAGCTGATGAGAGTTTAAGAAGGCTGCCATGATGCTAGGCAGGGCTGCCGTGACTCAAAGAGGGTTGTCGAGAACTCAATTAGAGCTGCCGAGTTTCCTAGCAGGCTACCGAGGGTTGCGTATGTCTATTCAAGCCCTTAACAGGGCTGTCTTGAGGTCACTGAGGGTTAGTTCAAGACCCTAGCAGGCTGCCGATACACAGTAGTTGCCACCAAGGGTTGGATAAGGCCCTAAGTAGGGCTGCCATCACTCTTTGAGGTTATCAAGTGTTAGCTTCAGCCCTAACAAGGCTATCATTGTTCAGATCAAGGGCACCAAGGTCAAACCAAAGACTCAACAAGGCTGCCATTGCTCAATTCTTGCGACTGTGGACCAGATCAAACGCTTAACAGGGTTGTCATAGTTTACTTCAGATCATTGGTTATGAGATCAAGCCCTAATAGGGCTATTGTTGGATCAGACTCAGGTTGCCTTCACCTATAGCAGTTGGACAGTGGGCTGTTACAGAATTCATCTCTGTTCTGTCAGTAGGGAAAGAAAAGAAGAGATAGGGCTGACGTCAACATCTAGAAGGGCTTACATCAGCAGTTATGAGTAGCAGCTCCTATTCTACAGTCTCTTGCTTTAGATGAAAAGATAAGTACCTG
This sequence comes from Larix kaempferi, assembly GCA_027924585.1. Lineage (NCBI taxonomy): Eukaryota > Viridiplantae > Streptophyta > Pinopsida > Pinales > Pinaceae > Larix > Larix kaempferi. The sequence goes on from BSBM01000476.1 coordinate 11,678,194, forward strand.
GTCTCTATGTTTGTTTACCCTCATCTGAGAGGGGTTTGAGGTTCATGGTCATTTGATGTATACTTGTTTTTCTATTAATGAATCTATCATAAGAAAGCTTGCTGGGATTTTTTTCTCTGAAGGAGAGAGGGTTTTCCTTGGGTAAAAATCATGGTGTCTACTGTGCATGTTATTGAGATGTGATGTGTTTACTTTCTGCTCTATTTAATTTACTGTCATACTGCTCTTAAGAAATTAATATGGTTGATGCTTTCATGTGTAATTGTGTTAAATAAAAAAATACATACATAATTACCTATTTATGGAAGTAGCTAAAAATTCAGCATTATAGGCAACAACTGACTCCATACACGCATTTGGAATATTTTAGATGCAAGGCTCTGATGCCTTGTTAAACTTTCATGGCATGATAAGCATATCTTCCTATCCTCAACCTAGGAATTCGAAATTGATAAATTCCTATCAAAATAGTGGAATTTGAAAGCTAGAAGTACAAACACATAAGTTTTAAAATAATAAAATATGAATCACAAGTACAAATTTTGCAATGCTCGATCACATCTATCCTCTATTAACTGGAAACATAAACTTACAATAGCAACTAGCTCACCGAAAATCTAGGTAACCATCTGAGTGGTTCGCTTAGTCTCTGCTTTATAGGATAGGAGAGATTATGATTACAATGTATGTAGACATCACAAGTAAATCGCCTAGGTTGATTGTGTCAAAAACCTAACCTTAATCACCTAGAAGTACACCCAACATGCAGGGATAATTCTGCCTATCTTAGCACATCCACTATTAGGAAAGTAATGTGATTTCCAGCCATTGAACCTGTGCCCTCCTAGAATAGATCAAACCTGCCATGCATGAGCTTTTCGTAAATTTGGAGAGTCTCTCCAAGCCATACGCCTAGTATTAAGATTGCAAAATACTAACTTAAGTTAGCATACTAAATCTGGAAACTCTTGAAGGATAGCGCACGCATACTATAGGCATGCATACGCCACTACCACACTACCTACTTATCTACTGTCAAGAGGTCTAGTGTTGCACCGTAATCTAATTGCCATCATTGTTGTTCCATAATCTGCCTATCATCACTGTTGCACACAGAGATTGAGGCAAGGACAAAATGGAGTTGTGTATGCTGCGTTGCTGTTGAATTAGAACAATGATCGAGGCAACATGTAAAACTAACCAACACTAGCTAGGAGGATAAGATTGTTGGTGCAATGTTACAAATATCGTGTTGGTGAATATATCGCTGAGGTTCCAAAAAGAAATTATCGGTGAAAATGTCGGCAAACATCGACAATATATTGACAAACCGAAACGTGTGAGAAAACCCCAAAAAACGACTTTATGCTAAACCCCCGTGGGCGGTCGATGTTTCCCTGTCGACTCGCGATTTGTTTTTCCAAAAAATCGCGAAAAAATCGGTAAAAAATAAGGGCGATATTTTCCCTATATATCGCTGGGCAGTTGACCTCGCGATATATCTCGATGTCGCCAATAAATCAGCGATATTTGTATCAGAGTGTTGGTGGCCTGGATAGTTTGCAGGGAGCAGATGGGTTTTATTAAGGGTGGATTTATCTTAGATAATTTTATAATTGCATGGCAAGGTCTTTAGTGGGCTTGGGAGTTGGGACACTGGTCAAAAGGTCTTTGTTTTAAAAGTTGGTTTTGATAAAGCTTATGATAGAATTGAATGGGACTTCATCCTCAACATGTTGGATTGGCTCAGATTTGGTTATTTTTATCATCAATGTGTGGAGACACTCTTCTCACGAGCCTCTGCCAGAGTTGGTGTGAACAGTGTGCTATTAGAGTCTATGTTGCAGCGTTCTGTTTGTAAGTTTGTGTTCATTGGTGTCATATCCCTGTGATTGCAGTTGATGGTCTTGGTTCCCTGTTGAAGGCGCCATGAAAATAAGGGCAAGTTAGAGGTATCTAATTACTAGACAGTAACTAATTCCTTAATACTAAATATCCATTTTCAGATGATTCGGCTACTGAATCGATACACCAATTTGTTGAGGGTACTATGTTATGTTTGTATACTCTTGCAGAAGCCACCGGGGCGGTTCTTAGTGAGAAGAAAACAAAGGTTTTTTTTATTGGGCAAGAGGACCCCCCACTCAGGCTGAATCAAAAGTGGAAGTGCATAAGACTTGGGCTGATCATTTGGTATTTGGGAATCCCTTTTGGCTTTCAGGTTTCTCTTGTGGATCAATGGAGGTGGATCATGGGCTAATTAAAAAAGAAGCTTCATACTTGGTCTATTCTCAACATGCCACTTGCAGGGAGAATTACAATTGTGGATAAAATTTTAGCAATAGGACCTTGGTCCCCGTTTAAATAAAAGTTGAGGGATTGGAGATCTAGTGGTGCGATCAAGTAGGTGTCAGTCTGTCAGATCATTTCCAAGGCTTGTGCTTCCTTCGAAAATAAAGTTTGGGGGTTGCTGCTGCTTCATCAAGGATTGACGATCAAGATTAGGCTGTACAAAGATGTCATTACTCATTTGACATGTGCATTGTGTGGTAAGAATGAGTGAGTTCAGCATGTTTTTTGGAAATGTTGGACTGCTAGAGTCTTTTGGGATTGTTTTCACACTAAATTCCATTCCCTTTTGACACCCTTGCTCTCATGGAAGTGGCTCTTCTTGGGGGACACTTGGATGGTCAAGGACAACTGCAAATTGTTATGGCATTTGGTTCGTTTGGTTGCAAATGGTTTTCTATGGAAACATTGTTGTAAAGTAGTTCAAGGAGGATTCTCAGCCCTTTAGTTTATAGGATATTTGAGGAGTTCTAAGCAAGAGTTTGCCTTGCTTCTGAAGTTAATATCAGTGCATTCTTTCATTATGTTGAGTCCCTTCCCTCCCTGTAGGGGCCCGAGCTCATATGCGGGCCTTTTTGGCTTTTGTAGACAGGGACTTTCCTGACACCACTGTTGTCTGTGACTCTGCATCTTATAACCACCTTGAATCCTCATGTACTCATTTGTCCTCTGAACTGATACATGAAACATTTATTAAAAAAGAAAAGAATAAGTTTGCTGTTATGAGTTCTAGTCTCTGAATTTTTATTAAATAGCTCGGTAGGCTGTTGCTAGCTCTCTCCCACAATATCACTGTGATCTTGAGATACCAAAATCATTGTTGTTTAAATGAAACATAACATCTTGTTTCCTAGCATAACTGTTGAAGGTTTAACATAAGGTCTCGTTGTACTTTATCTTCCTCATTTTTAGTTGATTAGCTGATACTCCAACAAGAAAGACATCAGTAGGAACTGCAAGGATGAGATTTGGCATTCACTTCAATGCATAGCGACGAGTCAACTGGTGACATCGTTTCCGTCACAAGGCCCCCGAGATGATGACACAGGTTTCAATAGTTGACTCAGTGCACTAGAGATAAATTGCTCTATGTGTCATCATGATTCTGGTTAAATAATTAACAGATGGTTTAAACTGTATATCTTTCTCAATAATATTATTAGTTATGAACCATGGTCAACTCTCATTTTGCACTTTATATGTCTGTTAATTATGGCCTGTTTCTTAAATGCTATGAACTTTAAAGTAAACGATGGCTGATGAACTACTCTCTTTTACATTATAGCATGGTTGAAGTTTTGAGTCAGGGTAAACATGGTAAGAATTTTAACTTGATTTTCTTTGTTGATGTGAGATGAACAGGTGTATGCATTTACAGTCTTCACAGACCAGCAATCTGCCTTGGCAGCAATGCATGCACTAAATGTAAGAACTTCAGTATTCAAATACAAGGAGATATTTTAAACCTTTTCCAGAAGAGTGATAGGCATGTATGTGTTCTTTGTTTTGGGGGTCTCAGTTTCTTTTGGCTAAAAGTAGATTAATCAGATAAAAATTGCATTAAAGATGCTTTGGTTCTTTCAAGAAAAATAATTGTTCTGTAGTAACTGGAAGACTTTGTTGCATCTTTCTCTCTTATGTTACATTGTTGATTCAGATTTCTTACTGATAGAAAGTTTGCTAGGTCCTTGAATGGGTTGGATGAATATTATAGTTATTTTACTTGAATTGTGATGAATTTTGGAAAAGCATTAATTTCCTCGAGGATTAAGCTGTGAATAGGCATAGTATAATGATGACCATGCCCATCTATCCAGTGACAAAATAACTCTTTTATATCATCACGATCACTTCTATTTTTTTCTGAAGGAAAACTTCATGGGATCCCCCCTTTCCCTGGAATATCTGGATGGAGGGTGGGTCAACCGCCAGCCACAACAGCGGCTGGTAACCCTGAGGGACTCAACCAGATTTGAACCTGTGACATATGGCCTCCCTGTTGGCAACATGCTTTGGGTGGATGGTTCAACCGATTGAGCTAACCTTGGGGCTTAAAATGTTTGGAAATATCTTGTCCCACTGTCAAGCACTTGAGAGCAAAAATGAGATTCCTGGTCCCTTGCCAGCCCCAATCGGCCGTCTCCTGTTAACAACAGCTGTACTTAATGCAGTGCTAGATAAATGAAATTTCAGGTTATAAGTGTGGCAATGAGCAAATAAGACCACCATATATCATTGCGATTTATTTTTGTGGGTACTTGGAGTTCTCATATGAATAAGATGTTGAACAGAAATAGTTGTCTTACAGATATAGTTGTATGCTTTATTTTTCCATTTTCATCTTTTGAGCCTTCCATTGTGAATAGCAGCTCATATATTTTGTATGCAATTGGTATGATTGGCCACTTGAAACTATAGTAACTGTAACAAGAGATTGTGTAGATCAATAAGCTTCATTTACCATTTTTTCAGACTAGATCTTTATATATTCTTTATAATATGGTGTATCCTAGATATGAGCTGAATGTGGCCCTGACACATCATAGAAGTCTGATACTTTTAGCTTTAGTTCTCAGGCTTATGTGAATGACGATTTGAGAGAAAGAATCTTCCGGATCCATTGCAATAGATTTTTGAATTGAGGTTTGGGACCAGACTAGTGTGGTCCATCATCAGGGAATAGATGAGAAGAAAGGATAAGGAATTTCTGATCAAGTAGTTTAGCCTTTAAATAGAGAAAGGAATGTCCATAAAACCTAAAAAGTTAACGTTAAACAAAAAAGAAGGGAGAAGGACCCATGAAAAACAATAAAAATATATAGAAAATTGTAATGTGAAGATAGTAAGTGATAAAAATCTAATAAATTAATCAGGGTGGAATTAATAATATAATAAGAGAATTAAGATTGGGGTTAAAAAGTACAGTTATCACATATATAGTAGCTGGGCTACCATATTTTATTTTCAGATTCCAGTCCCATTTTTCAGCCAGTTCCCTTACACTTGAGATGCCGAGATGAGCATCTACATTGGATCACTATTTGATTATGGACAACAGTATATTCCTATGCCATGACTGAGTCTCAGGAAACTCAGATTTGATGACTGATGTAGCCATTTAGCCATTTACATAGCAGTTGGTATTGTCCAGAGTTGCAGCAACAGTTTCTCAGTGGACAGATGATGGTTCAGATTGGTTATTCATAGGTATATGACCCAGCAGGTATTATCTTGTGTTATGGTTATTATTGCTTTTATACTCATTCTTGTGGCATGTCTTAGCATTTAGTATCATGATCTGGCGATCATATAGATATGTGGACCTGGTTGTATTGATTATATATATATATGTCCCCACTCAGACTTAGAAGTTCTTGACCTATACTCATTGGTTTTACCCTCCTTAGGGAGAATAGAGGTGATCATTCCCACTATCTTTTGGCTTGCTAGTATTGGTCTCATTATTCACTTTTTCCACCAATCCATTACCTTCCAGTTATGATGTTACCTTGACTTACTACTTGACTAGTGGCATGGAGGACCTTCCCCCGCTTTAGCCTCTTTGTTGGATGAGCTTCCCTTGTTGTTTTGTGTCTCGGCTCTGAGTTGCCTAAGTTGTGTTGGCTAGACTTGAAACAAATAGTGCTACCATCAGTACAGTGTATATGGAAATGAAATGTATATCTTATGTGAAAGCCCGTTCATGGAAGCGTGTTTCTGAACACACATGAATGAAAGGCAAGCCTAATGAAATTGGCTTTGAAAGTTAAATGTGAAATGTAAATCTATGGAATTGTGTTTCTACACACATAGATCATAAAGCCTTAGTAAATGTAAATCCAAGAATGTGTTTTTGAACACACACGGATCAAGGCCATGGAAACTGAAAGGCCCAAAAAGCAATGGTTCGAATAAAGTTATATCTAAATGATTGCTGGCCTCACTTGTATTGATTTATCCCTCACTAGCTTGCGAGTTATCATGTGAGATGGAGTAAGGGACAGCTCGAGTTATGTCCCCTAGAGTCTCAAGTTACGGTTTGCCGGGCACCTAGTCATGGCGGCTCTAGAAAAGATCCTCACGGAGCTGTATCAGCTTGGATGTGAGTTGTAGGCATCTGTCAAGGTTGAATAAGCACTTCTGAAACAACTTACCCATTTGTGAGACACTGCCATCCCCTGTGTTACTACTTGTCCAGCATATGCTAGAGTGTGTATCCCCTTTCCATTTCCAAAGTGTCACAATGTCAAGTCAGTAGTCATCCTTTAGCCTAGCCTATTGATTTTTAGCCTTCACCCTTCACTAGCAAATTGATCACAGCTATAAAGTGAGTATGGTCTTGAAAGTCTAGTCTGAGTCATAATAAATATTGAAAACACTTTATATTTGGTTTTAGATCGCCAGTGAATTGATTACTATTTGTTATAATTACTACTTGAATGATTTGTAAAGCATGTCTTAGCCTCTAACACTTGCAGCAACTTATTTTCAGTTTGGGCCATATTATTGGTCATGTTGACTTGGTCAAACCTAGTTTGACCAAAGTCAACTACAAGACATGAGGTGGATAGACCTTAGATGATGCAGATGGATGATATATGGTCTATTACAGGTCACTAGATGGTTCCATGCATTGGTTACAGGTATATGATGATGATTTGTGATTTTCAACATATTTGATCATTTACAGATTATTATTATTTTATCTGTCTGGATATATTGGAGATTTTTTATGATCATGCAGAGATCCATAGGGTGTATGAGTACACACCTCTAGTGGATTTGGGCTCTCTGAGTCCAATGAGACAGTTGGTTTTTAGTTCCGGGCAGTTACAGTGAGTATTTTCCTCAATTTACCATTTTGGTGCATATTTGCATGTTAAATGGCCTGACAGAGCAGAGTGATGGTATGATTGGTTTGCCTATGGCGCTACAAAGGGGACATGCAGTGTAGCCACTTGGTTTTACTATATTGCTTTGTTCCCGGACACATTGGTGCAGTCAGATTTGGCCCTAGGTGACCAGGAAGAGAGTTACAGGCATTTTGATTCTTTCCAGAGGATTTACAGAGGATAAAAAATGGTTAAATTGGCTACTGAAGAATTCGATTTGGGCTACTGAGGCAAGGAAATGGCATGGGATGAGTTTTGATGATGAGTGTGATGTCTTCCACCCCTTCCACAACAGTTTCAGCATTCAATAGGGCCCACACCTATCTCTCTGGCACATTTTATGATTTTTTGGAGCCTTTGGAGGCTCACGACTTTCCCAGAGGAGCACGATTTGGTGCTTGTGTTGGTCATTTGATGTTATTGTGCCATGGGGACACACTAGGGGTGTTAGACATTACCCCCTAGACCCACCATGAGCTTTATTCATATTTATTTTATCTCATTGAGTGGGACCTCCTCTCCTAGGGTGATTTTGTCCATATATTGTTATATTTTTGAGTTGATCCATGTACTTTATTGTTGAGCTCATCTCAACCGTCGATTAGAACATTATGATCTTTTAATCTTAGCCATCCATTCAAAAGGTGGTTAGGGTTTTGGTATCTCTCCATCCTATTTAAAGGAGAGCATTTCATTGTAAAGGGTCTTTGGCTCTTGGAATCTTGATAATAAAAACTATTTGCAGACACTTCTTGGATCTCCTTTGCATCGATATTCTTAGATGGTGATTGGAAAGTCTATTGCATCCTAGCATTTGAGAGTTTGTGGTGATATCTATATTTTTCATGGAATACTTTGTCTTGTCTACAGGAGGGCGACTTCACTTGGGCGTCTTTGCAGGGCTTCCTCAACTCGTTCTCTTGGCATCACTTGTATCAGGGGGTTTTCATTAGTATCATTGTGATCTATGATTTCATCTTGTTATTTCCTCTTGTTGCATTTGTCTGTTTCTCTTGATGCATCAAATCTGATATGGTTGACATTTGTTGTGCAGGAGAGAGGGCACATTGGCTTCCTTGGGCAAATCGATTTGCATAGAACACTCACTCAAATCTTCTCAAATTGACCGGGAAGGCATAGATCATCATCATCAAGGTATCTACAAGGTTTTCCAGGTAAGATCTACATGTTTGTTCATTATTTCTTGGTTCTAATCCATTGGCATTTCCATTTTACTGTTAAAACCCTAAGTTAAAATAATCGGAAAATTCCTTGGCAAAGTGGCAAAACATTCTGGGTTTTCTGTTTCAAGCCAAACCCTAGGTGGGTTCTCCAAGGCGTCATCCTTGGAGGACTCCAAGTGGCCCAAATTCCTAGGCACTGATCTCCTTAACCCATGCGCATTCTCTGAGGGAGGATGTTTTGCCTGTAGTTGATGCCCTGTCTAGAACTTGCATGCTTTGATACTGTCATACCTGTTAAACAAGTCTATCAAGAGGTACTAGATAGCCCCATCCCATTCCTAACCTCCCTGCATTGGACACGATTCCCAAGGCAGTGGATATTTTTATCATTTGCTGGTACCTTGATTCTGGATCTGTTAATTAAACCAATAAGTCACTTGTACAATCATATTGGATGAATTTCATATTTCATAAGCCTCCTGATCCAACCCATAAATCACCTTTTGAATTCATCTATAGATCTAGGGTTTGCTATACCTAACACCTTACGTATTTCACCGTGTCTGATTTGATCTGGTGTCTTGGTTTGATCTCTCCTGTCGGGAGTAGATATGGGTCTCCCCCATTGTTGTCTTGGGCTAAGACAACATCAAGTGAAGATTGCCTCGATTGGAGTGACAACCATCCATTTGGTAGTCGAGGCTATCTTGGTTCACCTCTTTGGTTGCCCATCCCCTCTACCATCCTTACAGATCCATCTATAGGGGCAACAACAAGTTTGGTGATAACAAGTACCTTTAAAGTAAATTGGGAGATGAATAAACTAAATATAATGAAATATAAAGATTTTAATTTTTAAATTGGGAGAGGAATGGACCAAAAATCTAAAGAAAAGGAGTGAATATTATATTATAGTAGTAAAACTAGAAAATGCAAAAAGAAGTAAAATTAGAAACATGTTTAGAAAAATAAAATAAAATTAGTTTAACAAGTGAATTAAATAAGAATAAGGTTCAAGAAGTTGAGAGAGGAAAAAGAAAAGCTAGAACAATAGAATGATATAGAGAATAATTAAAAAGTAATAGGGTAGTATAAACTTATAAAGATATAAATCAAAATAGGGGGATAATAAAACGTGAAGGAATAGGATCAGTGAAGGAATCGATAAAGAAAGAGAGGGGGAAATTAGCTTGTTTTGGCTACAGGTAGATTAATTAGAGAAAGATGCATTAAGGATGCCAAACAAACATATTTTAATCATTGTCTTTGCACCACATCACCACTATTGGGGCCCACAAATGACCAGTAACGACTATAAACCTTTAAAGCATCAATTTAATAATAAAAAATTAAATAAAAAACATTATTGAATAGGCTATATTCTCGACTATAACATGAATGCTTGAATGGTTTAAATTTGCAACTTTCTTGCATTGTGAACTAAAAAAGGCCTTGAGTAATTTTTGATATTCATGTTTACTTTTGGAGTCACAACTTCCATGGTTGTGATTTGCTTGGATTGAAGTATTTGGTAACAGATCTATAAAGGCTTTAACTTTTGATGCATGCATGTTTGAAATGGTTACAAATCCTTTGGTCTCCGAGAGGCTGCATAAAGTATGGGAGTTCATCCTAGATGTCTCTTTTCTTCCTTTAACACATTCTAATACCATGCCAGAAAATGAATGGAATTGGAATCGTCCAGTCTGTTGCCGCCTAATACACACCTGGGGGGGAACGCGACAGGAAACCTTCAAGCCGCTCGATGTGTCCTTGGGGGCAAGTGAGAGTCAAGTGTTGTCACCTGATTACTCGACTCCTCCGTCTAGGCTTACTCCTAGCGAAGCCAAGGGGGGTGGTCCTGTTATCACACCATAGTAGCAGGGCTACTATTCTTGCTTAGCAGATATTTGCACATTCTAGAGCTTCCATTATTCAGAGCTTGGCTATGATGATTGTATATTTTGAGATCACTCATGATCAGAGCAGTGTATTATTCAGACTTATGTTAGACCTTGTGTCAAGGCTAAGCCTTGAGAGTTCAGATTTGATGACCGATGTGACCCTTTATCCCATACAGTTTCAATTCAGTGCTTAGAGATGTATTGCAGCAGTGTTTCAGATGATATATGATGATTATTCTTGTGATGATGTTGTATGACCTATGGATGTTTTATCATTGACTATGGATTATTATCTTGTTGATTTAGTCATGTTCACAACATCTGCTTGGTATATTATTCCTCCTGTGGCAAACTGTTTAAAATGAACTATAAATTATAAAATGGACATTTACTTGAACATTTAGGTTGTTTGACAAAACTCACTGGTTTACCACCTTACATAGATAAGGTTTTTCTTGACACCAGTTGTCTGCTAGCTTAGGCTCCAAATTCACTTGACTCCATCCATACATGACTTTACTTATTTGACTTTAAACTTTGACCTGTCTTATTTGACTTTCTGGTACTGAGGACTTCCCCATTTTCTACCTCTGTGTTTGGACCGCATCCCTGTATGTTTAGTGTCTCGGCTCTGAGTTGGTGACAAAACTTACCTTTGGTGAGTTGGATTGTAGGCCTAAATCATTCTGGTCGGTTGTCCCGATGTTTGGCATTGGCTCGAACTCCCCCTAGTCACTTGAGATGTTGTTGGCTAAAACTGAAAGCTCATGTACTACTTATGGAAACTTATAAATTCGCCCATGGAAACTAAAAAGGGCAAGAGCGATGAACTGCTAAAAATACTCCTCGAAGAGTATAAGAAAGGTCCAAAAAAGCAATGGTTCTTAAAAGCTATATCTAAACAATTGCTGACCTTATATGTATATGAAAACATGCCCTGGATGCAAGCTGCAACTAGTTGTGCTTATCAGCACACCTGAGATCCGAAGGGTTATGTAGGCCAAAAAGGCCATGAAATGAAATTGAATGATCCTAATGAACCTGGATCAAGTTGATGTAGACATGATGCCTAAGTTGAATAAGCACTCTCTAAACAACTTATCCATTTGTGAGGCACAACCATCCCCCGTGTTATTTTGTCCAGCACAGAGTTTGTAGCTTTCCCCTTCTCCCAGTCCAAAGTATTTTTGAGTTGAGTTAGACAAGTCAACCCCTTGGCCCAACCTTGTTTCTAGCCTTCATCCTTTACTAGCAGTTTGACCATGTCCAATGAGTGAGTTTGTCATTTAAACTATTGTGCAAGTAATTACAAATAACAAAGGAATATGCTAACATGATTAATGCCACTGAATGGATGTTATACTTTGAGCTAGGGTGTGAGAATGATTAGAGGAACATGTCTTAGTCTACTGATATGATTTTTCCTTGGTTATATATGGACCTAGTCAAACCTAGTTTGACTATGGTCATTTCTTGGGATCCGTGATGATGTGGACCACATATGCTTATAGATGATGATTGACGGACCCACATACTCTTGATGATGATGCCATATGATGGATATATGATGCAGATGATGATTGATGCAGTTCAACAGTTTTATTTATTACTTTAGATCATCAGATTATACACTGTCCATATATGGTGGACTCTACAGCTGGCCCATTAGGGCAACCCATGGTGTATGAGTACACATTCTTAATGGATTTGGGTCTTCTGGATCCAATGCGACACATATCTTTCAATTCCGGGCACTTCTGACAGTGATAGATGCAGTTTTACACTTGTTGACCAGATTTGGGGCTGATTTCCCAGCCTGAGCAGCAAGGGCCATGAGAGGCCAGTTCACCTAGGGCGCTGTATAAGGAGGGGGTGGTCCAGCCACTTGTTATTACCATTTACCCCCCCTTCTAGAGAGCCTGGTGGGCTCAGTTGGACAGCGCAGATGCCCTAGGAGGCAGTTTTGGCACTTTCACAGATACCGAGGCAGTTAAAAAATGGGATAAAGTGGTCACCGAGGAATTCGATTTGGGCAATTGAGGCAAGGTTTTGGCACTTAGTTTTCACAGAGGTCTTCCAGGGTGATCCCACTATCTTCCAGCCAGTTTTCACCATGTGGGTAGGCCCACAGAGATCACAGGAGGTCTTTTACTGCTTGTCTGTCACAGATTTTGAGGACAGATTGGGTCATTTATATTATCTTGGACATATTTTATTATTTTATTGTGCCTCGGGGATGAGCTAGTAAGGATTGATGCCTCCTAGCCCCACCATGTGCTCCATATGTCATCTCCTAGTCATTATGAGGTGGGCTTTGGTACTTTTACCCCCTCTAGTGGATGACATCACCCTCCATGAGTATTTTTAGACTATGACATCATCATCTTTTTGAGTGATCCATGTGTTATGTTATGTGGTTCATCTTAGCCATTGATTTTATATTGAGATCTTTAAATCTCAACCACTCATTTGATATTGTATTGTAAAGTGGTATAGGGTTTTGGTCTTTATTATCCTATATAAGGAGGAGACCCCCTATTGTATAGCTCACCTTTGGAGCTCTGGAATATTGGAATAGAACACTTCTTTGTGGAGCATATCTCTCTTGTCTTGTGGATTCTCTTGCATCTTGAGTATACAGTATCTCTTCTATGTATCATTGTGGATTTTGGTGCTTCTACTAGTTTTCTTGCAGGAAAGTCGAATTGGTGGAGAGGAGGGCGATTTCTTGAGGGTTATTGTTGGAGGGATCCACATAGTCTCTCTTGGGTTGATCTTGGTGAAAGGGAGTATCATTATTGTATCTTTGTGACATAGTTGATGCTTGCTATTACATCTTTCCATCATTTTCATAATCATCTTACTTGGCTTGTTTCATGCGATCTTGTCTTGTAGGAGGAGGACGGTTTGGCTATCTTGGAGGAGGACGTTTTGGTTGGAGCTCTTAGATCTCACTCTTGAATATACACATAGGAGAATGCTATCAATTTGCAAGGTGGCCATAAGCAATTGAGGTAAGATCTACAAGGTATGTGCCTCTTTCCATCCATTCTCTCTTCATTGGTCACAAACCCTAATTAATCAAAATCCCAATTTTGGTTTTTCTTAGATCTACTTAGATCTAGCCTTGCTTTTGAAAAGATCTTAAGAACCCACCTCTATAGCATCCACCCCTAGTTGGATCTATAGTTTGGTGGTGATTGGGTTAAAATTTACACACTTTTCAAGGCAATATAACTCTCTTGAGGCAAATCGCACTTCCTTGGGGGAGGCTTATTTGGTTAGATCTAGCATATGGGTAGGTGAGATCCCACTTGATTTGCAATCTACATACTTGATAACCTACCCCTAGACTCTTACTTGGGTGATTTCTACCTTGTGGGCATCATTCCACATTTCAAGGGATTAAAACCCCATTTTGGACTACTTGGCACCTTAAAACTCAGATCTAGTAAGATCTAACCCTTGGATTGTCTTGATTTTCTAGATCCATATAGATCATTACCTAAACTACTTGGATCTACAATTTGGTGGCCATTGGACTTGTTTTGACACACCTTTCCCATCTTTTAGCCCTCCTTGAGTAAGGTCGCACTTCCTTGGGTGATTGAGTTTGCCCACTTTGAGGACCTGGGTAGTTGAGATTTTGGTGGATTTGGAATAGGCATACCTTGAAACCTAGGTCTAGAGTATCATTTTGTGATGATCTGCCTTGGGGGTAGCATTCCTTATTTTAAGGGATTGTGGTCCACTTGGGTCATATCATGAAACCCTAGATCTAGTAAAACCCAACCATCATATCCCAATTAGCCCACTTGATTTGCATACTAGGTGTCCCGATCTACACTTTGACATATCTTTTGACTCCATTAACCCATCCAACAAGGCACTAGTCCTCCTTAGGCAAGTCGCACTCCTTGGGAATTGTGTCAAACCTTAGATCCCATATGTGGGTATTCCTAATTTCAACTTAGATCCATAGATCTACTCACTACATATCCACTAGTACCAATTTGCATCCCTTAATTTCACCTTGTGGGTCCCATTTGAACCATTCACATATCCCAAGAAAGTAGGTCCCACTTGTGTAACACATGGTACTAGATCTTGTCATTATAACTAATCATGTGGCCTAAATCATATATTGGTTGAAACACTAATCATCTCTTAAACCATCATCAACCATACTTTAACTTCTAGGTCCACTTAACCTTGCATTGGTTTCCGTAACTCATCATTTACTTATCTCTAGGAACCTTTGTTTGGGTCCAATCATCTTTGATTGGTAATAGGCTCTCCCCCTAGGTCTTGATTCATCTAGATCTAAAGTGAAGAGTGCCTCGGTTGACGTGACTCCCACCTTGCATTTGGGAACCATGGCATCTCTTGGGTCACCTCTTTAGTTGTTTATCTCCTCTACCGTCTCGGATGGGATACCACTAGGGACAACTACAAGTTGTGTGATAACAGGTCCCTATAAAAATAACTAAGGCCTTTAAACTATAACAAGTGAAAAAGTCTATTCTAGGAGTTAATTATGATGAGATGAAAAAAATAACACAAGATAACATCATTTGCAATTTAACTTAATCAACACCACACATGATTTGATAAAAGATACATTCACGACAATATATAATTTAGAGATAAAAAATGAAAAGATCAGTGCCGAGAGATATATGTGTGCGATTGTTGCTGTGTAGGGTTGTGAAAGTATTGCAAGAGGCTTGTTGGTTTATTTTTAAAATTATTAAATGAGTATTAAAGGAGTGGGTAAATTTTTTGGTTTGGCCCGACCAGATCTAGCTTATTGGACTGAGTGCTTTAGCGGCTTAATCGAGTGTCCAACCAGGCGATGATGAACCTTCTTAAAGTAGCCTGTTGACTCTACAGTGTACACCCATGCAACCTCCCGAATCCGCAAAGAAAGATGAGTTTGGATTTTGCTATTAAAGTAAGTACCCTACACTTGTTTTTGATTGATCCAATTGTTCAGACTAGGCTGCAGCGGTCAAGAGCATACTTTGGGTTTGGGGTGTTGGTTCGTTTTATTAAAAGTTGAAATGGATGATTAGCTAAACTAAAACCCAAGAGTATCTTTTATTCACACCACAAAGTGATGGAGTACTTCGGTAGAGCAAGGGGTAAATTTTAAGGTTAAATTTTAAGAACAATAGTAGTTTGTAACACAAAGTAAGAATGATTTGAACAATTGTTTGAATAGTCCTTCGAGGACGTTTTGTGTGCTTGATGATGTTGTTTAATTACTAATGCTCAAATAAAACTAATCTAAATCGAAAAAATTAAAAAAAATTGCAAAAAAAAAAGTAAAAAGGGAAAAAGTGCGAATCCCCCCCGGGGGGATTGGGGTCAGGCGTTGGAATTGCCTGCTTAGCTCATTTTATTTTATGATTTACAAATGGAAACCTTAAAAGAAACACTGCTTGCCCTTTATGATTAGGGAACAAGACAGTTTACAATTTATTGTAAAAAACAACAAGTGCTTGGAAAGCTGGTTCTCAGGATGGTTCTAGGAGCTTCCAAATGCCTCTCTTGTGATCTTTTTAGCTCCAACCTGTTAAGAAAATAAAACAGACCAACAAGTTATATTTGTTAGAAAAAGACAATAAGAACACTTTAGGAGTGTTTTGACAATACTTAAAAATGTAAAAAAGGAAAACTAGCTAAACTAGTATGCAAAAAACTAGCTTTTTAGTGATTTTTTGTGTCTTTTACATATTTTTAATTAAATTTTAATTTTAGAGCTGATATGCATGCAAAAAATTCCAGCGAACTAAAAATTTATAAAATGCCTAAAAACCACTTAAAACTCACACTACTTTTAAATGGAAAATATGTCTAAAAATTAGATCTAAAAAGATGAAACAAAAGACAAAGAAAATGAACTAGTAAGACAAGCTAGAAAGCTTGCCTTGCTAGGATCTTTGGCTGCCCTCTTTCAAGTTGCAAGCCAAATCTTTCAAGCCTAACAATGCTAGATATAAATTTAGAATATTTAAACTTTTCAAATAATTTCTTAGATCTACTTTATAAGCTTTGAAATTTGAAAAAACTTGCAACCTAGATCTAATGATATATAACTTTAAATAACTTTTAAGATTGCAAAAGGATTTAGATCTGTTCTAATGATAGACTCTTGGAACTAGATCTAAATGAGTAACAGTACCCGAAGATCGCAGAAGAAGTTTGGATCAATAAATGGGCTATGGAGTCTACTTGCTGATGCATCGGTAGTATTGGCTTCCTTGTTTTGGATCTAATGGGTGTGAGGAGGAGCTAACATGCTCATCCACTCCTTTAGCGTGAGTTACCTGCAAAATGGAATCAACACTAGCAAAGGGGATTAAACATATTTGTGTAAACAATTGAGAGAAACAAAAGGAATAACATAGTCAAACAAGAAATATTATTGCCTCTAGCATTCTAATATTATTTACACTAGCAAGTATTCTATAAAGCAATGCTTACTATCCTTATGAAAAAATAATTTCCTTTCAAAGGCAAATATCCCAACATATACTAGTATAAACCAAGATACAAATTACCTCATTTTTGATCAAAGAACATGACAATACACACTGCAGACAACACCAGGGTAGCCTCCAAATCCTTTTATTACTCAATATTCAGAGAAGTATTACAATGTACAAGAGCAAAGGTTCCACCTTCAGATATTGAACAATGGACCAAATCCTTGTTTAAATAACACAATACATGCAGAGAGGGCACATGATCAAAGGAGGGCGCACCAGTTTGATTGAAGAGTTAATGTCAGGTTCAAAGTGTTGATTGAATGTTTGATTGGCAGCCAAGCCTAAAGCCCTGCGCCACCTCTCCTTGAGGTAGGCACACTCAGCCTTGGAAATATCACTCCAATCGCAAGCTGCCGAGTCACCCTGATGCCCACGTGAGGGATGGACGCATCTCTTTACGTTGACTAGCTCCCCTTCGATTGGCATTTGATTGAACTTTATGATAGAGGGGATTGCGCCACCTCTCAAGAGTCTCAAGAGGTAGGCGCATCCCCCTTTGGAGTTATCCCCAAACAAACGAATCCCCGTGGAGCAAGACGCCCATGTGAAGGAAGGGGGTGCTCCTCACTTCGAAGCTTTAGATATATTCGCCCATCACTTCCTTGACTTTATAACATAAGGTTTAATCTCTTAAACTAGTCGCCCACCATGTGACAATAGATGCCAACTCATTTTGGCATGTGTTAATTCCTTTTTTTATAAATTTTAATTTTTTGATTATGGTGCAATTTGTAGCATCTTTAGCTTTAAAATGCTATTTTGTAGCCTTCATACGCAAAACTGCTCCATAGGATGATTTGATCGCCTGAAACATAAGAAGACTAGGTACCAAGGTAAAGAGGATGCTCTGAGCGTGAAAACGAGCATCCCTACGCCAAATTCCTCCTCCGGATCACTCTTTTATCACCATTTGAAATTTTCCGTTTAAACCATTAAAAAATGGCCTAAATTTGCGGAACTGGCTCAAACTCCTGGGGGACCTAGTACATGACCAAACGACTTTATTTTAGTGTCTAACATGTTTATATATGTTATAAAATGGACTCTAGTAACCCCCCAAGGCCTAACCGCCAATTTGGGAATTCCAGCTTTGGAGGTGTAGGAGAAAAACTCATCGATTATACTCGACTAAAGGCAAAGCATAATTGACAACGGAAAAAACTCCTTGGAATACCTTCATTGCTAAGTAACCGGAGTCGTCCTCCAGGGCCTCCGTGTCGCGTGGGCCACGTTTGGGCGCGGACATGATGCCCCCACGTGGGGGACACGAAAAAAGTCGTGTCCCGAAATCGGGACATGCGTGCGGAAATTCCAGGACATGAAAAATGCGTGAAGGCTGCCCGCGGGCCCATAAAAACGCATTTTTTGTTTTCTTTTTGTCATTTGCTAACTGATGGGAGTGTGAGGGAGAGCTAGAGAGAGCCCAAAGTCATTTTTTTTGCAGGTGAAGGAGATTCAAGAGTGTTTTCTTGCAGGTGAAGGAGATTCAAGTGTGATTTCACCATCAAGGTTGAAGAAAAATGTCTCAACCAGCTAGGGCAGCAGGTAGAGGGCAAAGGAAAGGGAAGAATGCCCCATCTATTCCCTCTCGTCCTATTCCTCCTCCAAGCACAACCCCTTCTACTCCTAGTAGTGCTCCAACTGCTTCTAGTGATGCTCATCCTCATTATAGCCATGCTTTGGCAAAACAACAAGCACAAGAGAGTAAATACCCTTTGTGGAAGTATGTGACAAGGAAAGAAGGTGCTGGAGCAAAGCTTGGTGAGGGAGGCAATGTGTGTTGGACTTGGAATTTCTGCAAGCATGATTTCAAGAGCACATATTACTGGGTTGAAGGCCATTTGTTGGCCCTCCCTTGTAGGATTTCTTCATGCAAAGCTGTGAGTGTTAACCAAAGGAGGGAGATGGAAAGAGAAGACCATGTTGGGGTAGGGAAGGTGGCAGTAGCAAGCAAGACACAACATCGTGAGGATCCTCTTCCATTCTTGAGGAAACCCTCTAGCACTAGGAGTGGGGTTGATGCTATTGTTTATCCAGCAAGAAAGAGGCCAACTTCAAGAGGTCCAATGGATAGGATTTTCCAGCAAGAGGCACGAGAAGAGGTGGACCTCTCCATTGCATTTTTCTTCTACCTCAACTTCATCTCATTCAATGTTGCACGGTCACCATTGTACTTTGAGATGTGTCGATCTATAATGGAACGAGCTCCAACTGGTTATGTGCCTCTTGGTTCAGAGAAGCTTAGAACCACATTGTTGGTTAAGGCAAAGAAGGAGGTGGATAAAATTATTGATCCAATGAAATCAAAATGGTCCACATGTGGTGTTAGTATTGTTTCGGATGGATGGACGGATCCAACACGCCATCCACTCATCAATTTCATGGTGTCTTCCACAAATGGATCGGTGTTCTTGAAAGCGGTGGATGCTCTTGGGAAATACAAGGATGCACAATATATGGGTGATTTGTTCATCAAAGTCATTGAAGAAGTTGGTGTTGATTCTTGTGTACAAATCATCACGGACAATGCACCTGTTTGCAAGGTTGCTGGCATGATTGTGGAAGCTAAATATCCACAGGTATGTGATTGTTAATTTACTCATTTATTTGAAATTTTGAGTTGTTTGTAACTTAGTTGTAGTCTTGTAGAGTCCAGGAGTCTAGACTCAATGACTCATTTATACTTTCTTTTATTGATCTTACAGGTATTTTGGACACCTTGCATTGTCCATTCTTTGAATTTAGCACTGAAATCTATTGCTTCAGATGTGCCATGGATTGGCAAACTTATTGAGGATGCACACCATATCCGTAACTTTGTACAAAACCACACCAATGCCCTCACAATCTACAAAGAGTACACACTTCTTTCATTGTTGAAGGTTGCAGATACTCGGTTTGCTTCCTCATTCATCATGCTCAAGAGGTTGAGAGAGGTCAAAACCGCTCTTGGGTCCATGGTGATTTTAGAGTTTTGGGCTTTTTGGAGAAAGTTGGATCAGAGTGCTTCACAAAAGGTGAAGGACACAGTATTAGATGATGGTTGGTGGGATAGGGTAGTCCTTAGCATCAAGATCATGGAGCCAATCATTTCTTTGCACTGCTTGGGCACTTTGAATTGGCCAAATATTTTGACTTTGATACCAATGAAGCGGAAGTTAAAATTGATTAAAATTTTTCAATTGGATATACCAAGAAATATAAATATTGAATGTATAAAATAATGAATGATTGAATGATTTACATTGAATGGGACCCGACATAAATGTAGGTTAAGGGGGGGTGCCTCTTTGTCTTTTAATGAACAGTTTTGTCTTTTTATTTATTTATTTCTTAATATTTACTATTATAATTATCCATCTCTCTTTATATTTTATGTATATAACACATTCTGTTGATGGGAAGAGGCTTCCTTGTACTGAGTTGAAGTTTTAGTTGAAGTATGATTTGTTGTCTCCATAGGGGATTGGTTGCTTGCATCCATGAGGGCTTTCCTCTTATTACTACTACCGTGCTGTCTCATTCATCTTTTCCTGTTTTCAGCACGAGGATTTGGCTGGAACTAGTTTACTTACTGCAGAAATAAATTTTATGTTCAAAGTAGGCTTATACATGTTCAATAGATTTGGTTTGAGAGTTATAGAGGGATAATCATATTAAAGAAACATATACTGCTACCCACATGAAAACAAAATTATTTCAAATGATACATGTTGCCCTTCTGTGATAGGCTTAGATTGCAAATAGAAAGGGATCTAGAGAGGAGAAAAAAAACTTTGTATTTGCTATTCCTTTAAAACTAATAGAGGATAGAATATTCATAATGATACTTTGAGATTATTATTAAGATCACGTTTTTATCCCAAAGAAAATTGCATCTTTAGATTGAAGTTCTCAACTAAAACTTTTATTTTTTATTGTACTCCTTGGCAATTAAAAAAAATAAGCATAGTAGTTAGTATGTAATTATTTAAATATGTGTGTCATGGTTGAGTCATGTTCCTATCTATTTTCAGCTCAAAGATTTGGCTGGTACTAGTTTACTCCCTGCAGAAATAAATTTTAGGTTCAAGTAGGCTTTTTATACATCTTCGATAGATTTGGTTCGGTGGTTATAGAGGGATAATCATATTAAAGAAACATATACTGCTACCCACATGAAAGCAAAATTATTTCAAATGATCCATGTTGCCCTTCTGTGATAGGCTTAGATTTGCAAATAGAAAGGGATCTAGATAGGAGAAAAAACTGTCTGTTTTCAGCACAAGGATTTGGCTGGTACTAGTTTACTTACTGCAGAAACAAATTTTATGTTCAAAGTAGGCTTACATGTTCGATAGATTTGGTTCGGTGGTTATAGAGGGATAATCATATTAAAGAAACATATACTGCTACCCACATGAAAACAAAATTATTTCAAATGATCCATGTTGCCCTTCTGTGATAGGCTTAGATTGCAAATAGAAAGGGATCTAGAGAGGAGAAAAAAAACTTTGTATTTGCTATTCCTTTAAAACTAATAGAGGATAGAATATTCATAATGATACTTTGAGATTATTATTAAGATCAGGTTTTTATCCCAAAGAAAATTGCATCTTTAGAATGAGGTTCTCAACTAAATCTTATATATTTAACTGTACTCCTTGGCAATTAAAAAAATTAAGCATAGTAGTTAGTATGTAATTATTTAAATATGCGTGTCATGGTTGAGTCATGTTCCCATCTATTTTCAAATTTTTGAAGTTTTCATTTTCCCCTATTTTTGGATTCTTTAAAAAAATATTTTTCAATATATATTATTGCTGCTCCCAATCCTCTGTTTCCTGCAAATTTGGGTATAGTTTCTAGCCCTTCTGAACACCTGTCTCGACATTCTAGACATTCCTGAATTCCAGAAACTTTTGCAACATAGACAAACTCTCATTTTGCAATTTGCATTGTCTTGAGGTCAAGTTACTTGATGCATGTTTCATGGATCAAATATCTTTAATTGCACAAGCCGACAATTGCTAGGATGGTGGTCTTTATGTATTCTTCGACAACTTGTACCTACAATGCTTTTGTCAATTACTCCAAGTGCAGAAAACAACAATGGCTTAGAGGTTTTGGGGCCTTGCCTACTATACTCTGATTGGGCCTCAACAGAGAGAGTTCAGATCCTCCTTCTTCGACGCATCATCAGATGCATATTGATAGTACCTCAACCCATTATACTTGCAGAGTACGGTGCTCTGCCCTTTTGGCTTGAGACTGTGTTCAGCTTTCTCTCATTCGTCACCGCCTTCAGAGCTTTGCTAACTCGGCGAAAGGGCTAGATCGGTAATTGTATTTGTTAAACTTTTCATAAACCAGATCTGATTGATATTTATTCGCTGATTTTTATACCCAGTCTTAATTTAACACATAAAACTGAATCAGAAATAGCAATACACTGATTTACTTAACAGATAATGCTGAACGGAAATTCAACAGGAAATCATCAACACATTTGACACATTGATTTACCCTGGAAATGCCAATCCTTGGGGAAAACCAATAACGGATTGCCTTTCTATTTCAGATTTAAAACAACACTTACAGTTTATAGAGCTCCAGAGATCCTAATGACTCATTCCCACTGCAATCTTTGTGCTCAAATCCTCAATCAGTGAAGACAACCCCAACGTGAGAGAATCACTCTCTCCAAAGCCTCTAAGAGAATCCGTCTCTTAGAACTGATCACTCACTGATCTCAGCTTGAGAGAATCCCTCTCTCCAAAGCATCTAAGAGAATCCCTCTCTTAGATTTGATCACTCACTCACAATGTATCTCACACACACTGATAGTAATTAGATGTTCGATGTCTACAACTCTCCACAGACTCTTTTACAACATTCACTTTATGCAAATACCATGGGCTCAATACCATGAGCCAAATACTATTGACTCAATACTGACCCTTAGATCTAGCTCTTTAGATCTAATCCAATGGATGGGACTTTATCTCTCGTTGGGATCACTTAAGTTACCCTTTTACATTTACATAAAGTA
This sequence comes from Larix kaempferi, assembly GCA_027924585.1. NCBI lineage: Eukaryota > Viridiplantae > Streptophyta > Pinopsida > Pinales > Pinaceae > Larix > Larix kaempferi. Next base: position 11,701,108 of record BSBM01000476.1, read on the forward strand.
TTATAAAATACATTTGTCTAGAGAGTCACTTTTCCGGACGACTTCTACATGCTAGAAACCTTAGCCAATGTAGAAGTACCTATTTGAGCTACAAAGACTAACACTCCCTCTTAGCGAGGAAGGTACTTCTGGAAGAACCTCCTCCAGGATCAATCACATCCTTTACTGCTGTAGCTGCTCCCTCTGAACTGGAAGATCCTCTTGCTACTTGTGCTGGACTCTGAATTGGAAATTTGTTCTCCTCCTCCATTAGTGTCATCTCATACCAAGTAGGCCTGCAGAGAAAAGCCTCACGCTCTCCCTTTGTCATTGATATTGATCCATGCTCCAAGCTCCCTTTGGAATTTACTACGTGTTGTCCCAACAACCTGTACAATGCACCCTCCTTGATGCCAAGCCTCACTATTGCATCCTGGGTACCTGCTCCCTCTGAAAGTATGGAGACTTTTCCATCCCAGAACAACACAACATACCCCACGTCCTCCAAGGCTGATACTAAGAGCAAAATAACACTCGAACCTGGAACTTACATCATGTCCTCCACTAGTAATAGCTTCCCGAACTCCCTTTGGAACTTCACAATCCCTGTGCTTGCTGGACTGTTATGCAACTACTTGGGGTTGCCAAAAAAAAAAAAATTCCTGGGCTACACGTAGCTGCCCAAAATTTTCTTGCCCCCTGCTTGTGGCGGCTACCCAAAAATTCTTGCCTTGCCCTAAGCAGTCGACCCTTTTTCTCTAGCGGCTGGTGACTTTTGCTGGATGGTGGCTGAACTTTTGTCGGCGGCTGTCGAGTTTAAGCACGCGCTTGATCCACCTCTGCTCAGCTCCTCCCGCCACAGCCCAGCGCCGTCCTCACTCTCGCGCTAGCTCCCATGACTCGGTTGCTCCTAGTTCCTTGTCACTCTTGCCCAAGCTTCCTGCGGCTCCTTTGATGGTGCTTCTCAACGTCTGCCTCCTTTACAGCTTTGTTATCACACAACTTGTAGCTGCCCCAAAAGATATCCTTTCCAGGACGGTAGAGGGGAAAGGCAGCTAAAGAGGTGACTATAGAGGATCCTGCTCCCCAAATAGTAATCAGTTGTCACACCGAACAAGATTCTCTTCACTTTAATCCCTAAGAGAGCTAAGGGGTAGACCCTAGCCTAACATTGTGGGAAAGACTTAATGACATGATACCAAATCTCAATATCGCAATTTAATGTAAGATACCCTGTGAGTGACACCCTAGAACAAAGCAAAGAACTACTGAGTGTGATGGATTTTGGATTGGTAAGTGTTCATGGATGTTGAAGTACAACCCCGAATAATTATGTCTCAATAGTTGCATGAATTATGGTGATCTAGGTTCGGAGTGCTAGGTAAAAAATGACTAAGTTACTACCTTGGGGGAAATGAAGTATGCAGATGAAAAATACCCAAGACAATGATCTAGTAAAAGATTAAGGCATCCTAACACTTAATTTTAATGCTTGATGACAAATGAATACATTGGAAAAGACCACAAGCATTACAATCACACAACTAAGAAATCGACCTCTCCTCCACAAGTGCGAATTGGTTGTCTAGATCAGTGTCTCGATAAATGGGCTGTGGGGTCCCTAGATATGATGCCCTAGGGGTGTTTTGGTGTTCTCGAGGGCAAAGAAAAATACCGAAGTGGCAGAAATCCAAATTTTGGTTATTGTGATTAGAGGAATTTTTTATAATTTTTAATGAGGATTTTGCTTTGAATTTTAGTATGCCGACAATGGAAAAGAATGAAAACAAGAGAAAGAGAGAGATTGGACTTACCCAGAATCGAGAGATGCAGAGAATTGTTGCCCTTTGTCCAATGTTGTCAACTTGAAGGTTTATACTTTATTTCCACACTCGGTTGATGCCCAAAAATGCCAAAAGTGCGCCCCTCCTGTAAAACCCAAATGGACATACAATAAGTGAAACTAAAATTGCAATCCAATTGAAATCTACCAGAGAAGAAATGCATGCAAGAATAAGAAGGAGAAACAAAAACGAATGCTAAGCAAACTCGACACAAGAAAGCCCCCTGTCACATGAAGTCGCAGAGAGAGAGAGAGAGAGAGAGAGAGAGAGAGAGAGAGTCTCCTCCACCAAGTCGCCCTCCACGAATTCGCTCTCCTACAAGCAAGATCAACGCCAAAATTTGCCGAGATATTGAAAGATAAACATTCAGTGCCCAAAGGGACTCATAAACCACAAAAGTCACGAACTTCTCAGAGAATTCACAAGTGTGCCAAAATAGATCTTCTATTGCCTTCAATCCAAGAGCCAAAGTCCTTATTACAATGAGGGGTCTCCTCTTTTAAATATATTTGAGAGTGACCAAATCCTTAACCAATTTTTTAATCGATGGTGGAGATTCTAATCTCACACTCACATGGATCAACTAGACTAAGAAGGGGGCGAGTTGTCTCATAATGCCCAAATACATATGATATAATGATATAACATGAGAATACATCATAATAGTCATCTAGGGGCCAAGTTGTACCACCTAGGGACATAACAACACTTTACACATGGTGCTAGATACATAACACTAAGTACATCATCCAAAAGTGCACTCCTCTTAGAGAGTGCGAATTGCCTGGGAGAGGTAAAAATGAAGCATGAAGCCCAATGATGAAGAAACCATGTGGAAGCATGTCTGGAGAGTCTCTGGAGCTCAACTGGAAATACCCAAGTCATATATTTGCCGTTCACTAGTCCTTTGTTCTACTTGCCATGCCATGGTCACTTTAATTATTTGAATTAAATTATTAAACTGCTGAAATGCTTTGTAAATACTCAATATGCTCAAAATAATCTCTTCCCTTTCCCAAAATACACATCTGACTGTAGGAATGAACTCAAAAGCATCAAATCCACTATAGATGACTACTCATACACATTGGATCAACCTGTAATAGCATATGTGAATTTTTTCCACCATTTTAATTAAAAATTTGCCCGTCGACTTTATAAAAATGATGATAATGGGCAAATTTTGATAAACTGAGGCATGAAATGATCTGGTTAGCCTTCAAAGCCACTAAAACAATCAAATCGAACATCCGTAGTGAAATCCTGCTACGGGCCCCGCCCGTTGACAAAGTCAAAGAGTTGCCTAGGTCAAAACTGATAAAAAACTGTAATTGAGCATAAACTGAAGATCTTTGCATTCATGAGGCATTAGTAGGTATCTTAAATGCATTAGTAGCAGAATAAAAGTATTAGTAATGTTTATCAATGGTGATCAACTCGATAAACACATATATAAGACTTTTAACTAAGTTAGTTGCATAGCAAAAGTGAAGTCCCAACCATATACTCATTTTCACATTCACTCCGATTTACAAAATAGATCATTTCTCTCTACCCTGGGTGAGATGGAATAAAACAAGGTTTGGCTAAGTGAAGGTTTGACTTATCGGATAGACATAATGGACTTTTAGAGAACATGGGAACCAAGGAAACCAATGTGATATGTGTTGGATAGGCAAACACTAGGGGAAGGAGGTGTCTCATAGATGGGTAAAGTGCTTCGAAGGCTCCTCTAGACTATAACAAGCATCCTTTTATAACACAACTTGCCTTTAATTACCAGACTTCATAATTATTACTTGTTGTTCATTGCAAGTCTCGACTTTCTGTAGGCCTTTTGATTTGATTAGCCTTTGATTTCATAACTTTGTGTTGAAAAACACATTTTATTTTCTTTTCATAGCTTGACATTTTGGCTTTTATGTCATGGCCTGACATTTTGGCCTTTGCATCTTTTTAGATATAGCATTTATGTGAGCCGATGCTTTTTATTTCATAAGATGAGGAATACTTGCTTTGAGACTATTAGAGACACTTCCAGTGACATATACAATCCTAAATTGCACTCAGACATCCGAGGTAATGGACAAGTAAGAGATCAACAGGTCTGAGAGCATAAGTCACACACTTCAGAGTCGAGACACAAATAAACATGGCGTCCCATCTAGACATAGAGGTCACAAAGGGGGAAAAGTCTTCCAGTTCACAAGTCTTATCCAAGTCAAGGGGTTTGTTTCAAACATGGAAATACGGATGGACGAAAGACAAGTGATAGTGGTGCCAGGAGTAATGAAAAATGATCTAAGTTGTACAAAGACTAACCCTACTCATGAGCATACACCAAGGACTTGACACTAAAACCACTTAACTTCCTCAGTCATTAGCCTACTAAGACATCCAAATAAAAGATCACCAATGTCAACACTACATATACCCAATCACATCTTACTAATACAAGTAAGAAATACAATGAATGCAAAACTCATGCCATATACCTGCTCAACCACCTGCATCTGAATCTGCAATCAATCTGCTACTAGATGGTAAGGAAGAAACAATCAACAGCTGGCTGCTCTGCTACTCTGCTAAAGTGAACCAAAGCATGAACAAATATCCCTCAGGATATGAAGAGGACTCACAAATGACACGGGTAACTCTGATACTGCTGCTCCAAGTAGTCTATCTGCCTCTATATGTACCAAATGATGATCATCATGTCTCATGAATGCTCATCTCAATGTAAAGGACTGGCTTGGGACTGACAACCGCTCTAGAAAATAGGTAGTGTTAAAATTCTGAAATTTGATAGCAGTAACAGACTGTAAATATAAATAGTGCAGAGATAGCTAACAGTAAATACACATAAAATTGAACACAGTATTTTTCACGGGGAAACTTTTTAAGGACAAAAACCCCAAAGCAATTTAATAATGATTTATCTCCAAAATGAGATGACTGAATTTTACATGAGAGACAGACTTTTACAATGACTTTGCCTTTAGGTCATACAACCAGAGGTGACCACTGTCATCATGCCAACTGCTGAGATGTAATTTGACCAAGAAGAAAAATATCAAACTTCTGTTGACTGCCCTTAATTCTTCTGAGTCTGAGTTTGACAAAAAAGAGTTACTGTTGACTGTAGGTGCCTGATCTTGATGGGCTGTAGATCTGTGTGACCCTAACAGAGCTGTTCTGAAGATAGTAAGCCCATACTAGGGCTCGGCTGCAAGAGAAGGAGCCCAAGACAAACCTCAAACTGTCCCTTCCACACTGGCATAAATTTCGGCCTGTCTTACTATACTGAAATAGACCTGCAGCTAAGGTAAGAGACCCCCAACAAAGGTTCGATCCACTCAGAAACAGAATTAGGCTGATAAAGAAGTACCCTTACCAACTCGGCTGTACAAAAAATGAGAAACCAGACTTTCAGAACCCAAAAAAACTTTTGCTGTAGCTGCTGAGTTTCATGAAGAGAGAGAGAGCCCCACGACCTGTCTTTTGGATCAGTCAATGACACCCACGAACTGTGCTTGAAGACACCACGAATTTATTTATTGAAGATGAGTTTGCTTTCTTATTTATAGTGGAATAATTCCACTAAAAATGAGGCCGACCTGTCCTTATTAAATTAAATTTTATTTATTTATTTTTTTGTCCTCCAATAATGAGCCGACCCATAAAAATAAATATATATTTATTTTTTCCTTTAAATGATGGGTTCATGGACCAAGCCAAGCTATGCTTGGGTTTCATTTATCTTCAACAAGTCATCCAGGTGTTCTTCAAGGTCTTCATGTCCACTCCAAGTACATCATCATAAGGAGATAAATTAATTGCTTTACTTCACCCTCCTGTTGCCATGAAGACCAAGTGCCAGGTATTTCAACAAGGGTTGATCAGTCCCTTGAGAAGGTCCCATAGCCCATAGATCAAGGGGAGGAGTACACCACTTGCCCAGACCCGGTCTAGGGCTTACAGTGAAATCCTGGTAACTGACCAGGTGCCTCCATTCTCCCATAGAATGGCTCTCAGCCCCAGGCTGAGCTTCCAGTCCCAGACTGGATCAATATCCTGGTAACTGACCAGGTGCCTCCATTCTCCCAGAGAATGGCTCTCAGCCCCAGGCTGAGCTTCCAGTCCCAGACTGGATCAATATCCTGGTAACTGACCAGGTGCCTCCATTCTCCCATAGAATGGCACTCGATGCTGCTCAGGAAAAATCAACAGGGAGTAGCCTCAGCTACTAAATATGTGATAACATCTGGCTCCAATTGGGACAAGTGCTCTAAGGGAGAGAACACTTGAAAACCTCAGAATCTCTTGTCCACAGCAACTCTCTATGCATCAAACGAGCATGCACCTAGAACATCCTTGCATCATCATCTATCATGTACCTGTTTCTGCACCACGCAGACATTATACCAATCTCGCAGACCGGACGTCACTAGCCTGCATACAAATATAGAAATTTTACTGGAAAGTGAAATACTTAAGTGAAAATGCTGAAAAGAAATGACTGAAAGTAAACTCTAATCTAGGACTGAAATGAAAGTTTCATTTATTTAACTGAAAATGAAAGCACACACATGCAAGCACACCAACAAAACTAAAAAAGAAGACCAGGAACTCAAAGACCGAACTCGAAGAAAAGAAAAAGGAACTCAACTCCTGTTCCTCAAATCAGCTTATTCACTTCTAACTACGCTACTCTAGCCAATTCAAACAAGTGCTAAGTATAATCGTAAATCCTGTAATATCTCACGCCAATTTGCACTAAAATTTTTCCACCAACCTATTAGTTTGACTAAATACTTCTTGCCATCCTTGTGACACCATCAATCTGCTACTGTAGATTATGAGTCTAATCCAAACTGATTGAAGTGCTATTAGTGAAGATCTTGGTTCAGAACTTTTGACAAACACTTATCATATGCACCGCTGTAGGTGACTGCTAAGTAAATCAGATCCAAAAATCTGTACTTTGGTTGAGATTTTTCTTCAAACACTTTGAAAGCGATGCCAAATAAGTGATATGATTTCTTGGACTGTTAGGATTGACTTTTTGGTTTGACAATGGTGCTTAAGATTCCAACATTTCAACATAAACTTGCAAATGTAAATAGAGCACATTCTAATATGTCAATCATAACCAAACAGAGGTCATGCTAATCCGTCACTTCATGCTTATTAGAAATGAAAGAGTGTTGTAGATGGCTGTCACTACTGACATATTATAATAATTCTGAAGGAACATTTATTAGTTGAGACAGTGAATAAGAGTACCCCATTCCCACAGAATGAAATAGATATACCAGCCTGGAAATGACCTGAATGTACAGGAAATAAGGGCAACCTTTCACAATATAATTTGCAGCAGGTGTGGAGAAATAGTTTAGCTCGATTTACCCATTGAGATCAGCTTCTCTGGCCATGAACCAATTCGACCCCCTCCTGTAGCTTGCACTGTACACAAAGGCTTAGATAGATGGAATGCTTCTGCAGCACGTTTTGATCAACACTGTAGCCACTTGTACAGGAAAGACCCTTGGTCTGGTGCGCCCTTTCTTTGACTGGAAATAATGGAATAGGTATTTGGAACGGTGCACCTTCAGGCAAATAAAGAATGCTGATAGAATGTCTGTTAATTCTCCACAGGACACACGACCCACTATATTTATGACAGCCAATGATGTGATCAGATTCAACAAATTTCCTGTAGCAGCTGAGATATATGACTTGTACAGTGACAGAGGGTACAATTTCTCCCTGTTTGCTAAGTTTGTAGCGGAGATAAAGGGTTCTCCCTTTCTGTGGTGCACCCTCTTTTAGTATTCTCCACAATGACAGATGAATGACTGAATGTGCCCACCTTTTGACCGTATCATCTCTTCCAATTGAATGCGTATCATCTCTTCCAATTGAATGCGCCTTCCTTTCATATCTATGGTCTCCCCATAAGTGTGCCCTTGGTCACAAAGGAAATGGACTCGATCTCAGCCCAAGAATGATGAGACTCTTTGCCCTCCAAACCAGACTGCATTTGTTCTTTTCCAAATGCGCCCTAGTTCCAAACTGCTCCAGATCTGAGTGGAATGATAGCAGATAAATGACGGTGATGAAGTCCAATAGGAAACTCTACATGATTCTCCCCTCTAGAGCAGCTAGGGTGGGATCTTGCACCACCGAAGCCAGTATTCTCACAAGGGTTTTTTCAAACCCTAGCTCAAATTCACAAGAGCTCTCCAAGCTTCTTCTCCAAAAATGAAAATATCCAATAATGACCAAATGAGTTCCAAAAACCCTAAGTTGCACGAAACAGGGAAACGGGGACGAAACGAGGAAACGTTGGAAATGCGACCCCCTCAAATTTTGGAAACGGGGAAATATATATATATATATATATATATATATATATATATATATATATAAAACAACCTTTATAAACGAGGCTATATACTATATATCCAAAATTAGCTTTTATGTATGAGGCTACAAGTACAATATATCAAATTGTGAACAATGAACATAGTAACATAGAAATAAAAGTAAAACATCAGCTCATACTAATAGTCGTCCTCATCTTCATAGTCTTCCTCAAAAATAGAACAAGAAGCATGCTCAACAACAGAATGTAGAGTGGAAGAAGTATTTCCAATTCCACTTCTAGGTTCCTCAATACTTAGTGCAACAAGAGAGAGGTCCATGTCAACAAATTCTGACTCGACATCCCAATCTGCACAAGGCCTATTGCTATATTCTGGGCCCTGAGTGCTCAAGTTGCTTGTGTAAGGAGAGAATGAAGTGATGTTCTCTTTATAACTTTCTTCAACCTAATTAGAAGCATCTAGAATTAAATTTTATTTTTAAAATTTAATGTATTAACCCTTAATTACTAAAATACTTGGGCAGAAAGAGACTTTACAGGCTTGTTTTTTACGTTACGGACTTTTACTTGAGAGGAAACGCACCGTACAAGAGAGCAAACGTGACGGAAACATTTTTCCTTTCGTATAGACGCGTTTCCCATATGGGAAACGTGTTTCGTATGGAAGGAAATGAGTTTTCGTCAAGTACCATACGGGTTTCCGAGTTTCAACGAGTTTTGAAGGGTGAAACGGGTGCTAGACCTGAGTTTCCTGCAGCTTAGCAAAAATCTCTTATATACTTTTTTTTTAAAACTCTCTAGAAGCTTCCTTTTTTATTTTTTTTAAAGATGCACTTTTTAATTTAAACACTCTTTTACTCCGAGAATGACCTTTTCTTTAAAATAATGATATTTTGTCATGCAGGGCCCTTGTTTAATGCATCCATGATTTAAGGCATCTCATCCCGGTTCCGGCAAGCTATAATACTAAGGACCTTTTTAAATATTTTAATTAATTTTAAGCAACCTTAATAATTTAATTAAAATATAACCACCAATATACTCATTTTTACATAACCGTCGGATTACATTGGAATTGGAAACTAATTGCACTGGAGTGATCCTGATGAAGAATAAAGATGAAGGGAGCCATCCAACTGACTTTCTATAAATAGAAACTCCCTCCAAGAATCGTGGAGCCCTAACTAGAAGCCGGAAATAACATCCGAAAGCATCAAATATCTCCTCTAAGACATCTGAACTCACCAGTAACATCGAATCACTTGTACGATCAAGTAGATACAAACCCAGAAAACCATCGCCATCTTCAAAGCATGAGAACCCTAAAATGGGGACATTACAAGTCCTCCCTTCCCAGAGATTGCTTGCCTTCAAACAATCCGCAACTGCAAACCGGCCCAATTGTCGCAGCATTTGAAGCCAAAGTGAAAAAAAAATAGCTGCACCTGTCCACTAACCAACTGCCATCTGCACTTGTGGAGCAAAAACAAATACCAACTGTGTCTGCCTGCCACCCACCGGGATCCCAAATTAACCTGTAAAATACTCCAACTAGTGTCCTCTGAATACAGCTGAAACCCATGACACTGTCAAGCTTTGTCAATCGGTGAGGCCATCCATCTAGCATTAAAATTCCTGGATCCCAAATCTGAATTGTCATTTTACTGTTCCCACTACCTGATGCTTCCAGCTGCGCCACTCTGATTACAGTTGGAATGGCAAACTGCCTAAACTCTGTTGCTTTGTCGTGTATCCCATAAATAGGACCATCCTGTAGAGGCAGCTCAAGAGACCAATAAAATTTGGCTGCTTCCCCCATAACAGAAAGCACTCTGGACCAACCATCCATCCCACTATTGCGAGTCATTGGGAATATATTAAAATCAACTGTTAATGAGCTGAAAGAAAACCAATATGCATACCTCATAATGTAATCACTGTGGAATGTGTCCTTGGGCACTGATGGGAATCGTGGACCAACACTAGGATTCCATATCTCACTATTCTCCCCACATGAATCTGAGGTCTCACAGAGTAGAACATGAAGAGATGAGTCTACATTTCTTACCAAACCCATTTTCCCAAGGCCACCTTCGGCACTCTCCTATGTATATTTCTCCTTCCATCTCAAGAGTTCAAACTCTTGATGTACTCCCATCTCATTAACAACATATGGAATCATCAGGGTGTGGAGAGTACTAGATTCTCCAAGCAAAATCTCATTTATGTCCATGGATTGAACCTCCAAAGAGCTTCCCAATAGTGGTAACTTATGATTCCCATGACGCAAACTATGAGTATAAAAAGAAATTTCAGAATCATACCTTTGTTCATGCCCATTCACTTCTGAATTTTCCTCGTGCTTAACCATCACATGAGGCCCCTTCATCAAACTTTGACTGTGAGTGATAGAAAACTTCTCACTACTATCATCGTCAGGCGTTATGGCTGCCATAGATGTCTGAAATACTGCCGTGGATGATGAAGAGCGAGCCAAACTCAACTCTAAACAAAGCTCGTCAATCTGAATTTCTGCTTCTTGAAGGACCACATGAGTGGACTCCAAGGATTCTTTAGTGTTTGCAAGCTCGAGGGTGAGATGGTCAACGTCTTCCTCTTTCCTTGTCAATGCACTTGAGTAGATTTCAGCAAGGTTGAGGAGATGGTCACAATTTGAAAGAAGATGCAAATAATTTGATTTCATTGCCTCCAAGGTTTCTTTGATGACCTGAAAAATAACATAAGGAGATTCTTCTTCAATACCTGTTGGTCTTCCCTCCACTTGAGTCTTCCAAAAGTGATCTTCAACCAGTTTGTGAATTTTATCGTAATGTGTCAACGCTGCAACAATCTTATCCTCATTAGCCTTTAATTGGTTCCCAAAATTATGCGAGCCATTGGGTTTATGAGCAACTACTTCACATGAAGAAGCACCAAATTGTTCCTGAAGGACTTGGGTCACACAACTGTTTTCTTCTATGAAATCATCTGCACATATATTATGATCAGCACTAATTCCACCTGTTGAATCATCATCAATGCCCTTATTAGGTGTCTCAACACAAGAGGGCCCTGTTTGTTCTTTGAATCCATCATCCAACACAACCGGGTCACTAGATGATGGCATTCTATTCTCCTGAAGAGAAAGTGGAACTTGTATATCAATCTTCTGTAGTCAGCTGCTCCTTGAACATCTCTATCTTCTGCTCAACCAATCTTCTCTATCTCCAAATAAAAGATCACCAATTTCAACACTACATATACCCACTCACATCTACTAATACAAGTAAGAAATACAATGAATGCAAAACTCATGCCATATACTTGCTCAATCACCTGCATCTGAATTTGCAATCAATCTGACACTGGATGGTGAAGAAACAATCAACAACTGGCTACTCTGCTAAAGTGAACCAAGGGGTGAACAAATATCCCTTAGGAGGTCATGAAGAGGACTCAAAAATGACAAGGGTAACTCTGGTACTGCTGCTCCAAGTAGTCTAGCTACCTCTGTATGTACCAACCGATGATCATCATGTCTCATGAATGCTCATCTCAATGTAAAGGATTGGCTCGGGACTGACATCCACTCTGGAAAATAGTTAGTAGCTCCCAGCTACTAAATATATGATAACATCTGGCTCCAACTGGGATACATGCTCTAAGGGAGGGAGCGCTTGAGAACCTCAGAATCTCTGGTCCACAACAACTCTCTATGCATCACACGAACATGCAACTGGAACATCTTTGCATCATCATCTATCATGTACCTGTTCCTGCACCACGCAGACACTATACCAATCTTGCAAATCAGACGTCACTAGCCCGCATATAAATATAGAAAATTTTACTGGAAAGTGAAATACTGAAGTGAAAATGCTGAAAAGAAATGGCTGAAAGTAAACTCTAATCTAGCACTGAAATGAAAGTTTCATTTTTTTAACTGAAAATGAAAGCACACACATGTAAGCACTGCTATCTCAGCATGGCAAGGAAATCGTACTTCCAACAAACGCTGCAAACTCTGTATGGCAAGGAAATAGTACTTCCAACTAATTGCTCTGCTCCAGTGTACCAAAGTCTGAAAAATGCTTGACAAGGGAGTTCATGAAGAGGGCTCAAAATGACAAGGGTGGCCCCACAACTGTTGCCCCTGAATGATCCAGCTGAACATGTATATATCATCCACCACTGATGTGCTCTGAGAAACATCAGCTTCAAGTGTAAGGACTAAGCTCATGACTGGCAATCTAGTCTGAGAAATGATAGGCAACCTAGCTACTAGGCATGTGATAACAACTCCAACATGAGAGAATAATGGTCCAAATTTCTGACCAACTCATCAATAAGGTGGTCAAAGCTCATGACAACTCAACCAAATGGTCCAAGAGGGTTGGCCCTCTCAAACGATGATGGAAAATACCTCACAAAGCCCCATGTGTGCATGCAAAGGGAGGTGCACCACCTAGGAGAAGGAGACATGTATCAAGTGAACAATAACCATGAGTTAGACATTATACAGTATGATTTAGAAAGACATCTTAATTATATGTAAACATTAATATAAAAGGCTATTATGTGCACTTTTCTAACAACTCATTTAATTGATTATCTCCATAACCTTAGAACTACCATGGTGCAACCATAATTGATCCAGATTTCATGTTACACCCCTAAGACTAATTGAATTTCCTAAGTTTCTAGGCAGGGTGAAGGTAATGAAATAAATGTAATGTAATGAAAGGGGAATTAATTGTAATGTTAGGGAATGGGGTTCTTGAATCAACCATCATGAGAGGGTGTCTAGGTTCCAAGTCTTCCCCTTAGCTTGCAAGAGCTAGAGGTTAATACTTTTCATCCATATGTGTGCCTCTAGAAGGGAATTATTTCTTCATGAGTTAACCTTTCCTTGTGCCATTTTTTACGATCTTATTTATTTATAATATTTTTGACAACATTAGTTCCCTTTTTTGGATTTAGCTTTGATAAGCTGGGACATTAGGATTATGGCTTTTTGAAGGGGGCATAGCTCACATTCATCATTTAATTTCATTTCCCTTAGAGTACTTTGACTCTTTTAACTTTAATTTAGGCATCATACATAGGAATAATATGTAGAGGCCTTAGAACATGACATATAATTAGTTAATTGCGAAAGGGGGACATGATGGAAATAGAAATGGGTGAAGTGGATAGTGAAATACCATGATATGAAAAATGGTTATGTAAAATGTTGTTAATGACATGAAATGAGGGTCACGCTCGCTTAAATCCCAAGGGGCACACCTAATCCCATAAGGTCATACACTTAATCTGATGAGGAAAGAAGAATTATAACCACACCATAATGCTCCCTAAGCTATTGAAACAATATTTGAGGATATATGAGCCATTATAGAGTAACAAGTTTGACCTCTTAATGTTATGTCCACACATAAGAAAGCATTTACTAGAAGTCTATTAGAGAGGATATGCCATAACGTTGGTATCAACTCGATGTCCCCATCTGTCTTTGTCATATGGCAAGGTAGGTTGAGTAGGCTGAGAGTGTCTTTGAGCTAGCTGAAAGTGTCTCTGCCAAGTGTCTATGGGCAAACCATATCTCCTCTGCGGAACTGCTGGATGTGACGGAACATCACATAGGAAACGACAATCAAGTCACCCCATACATGCTAGGGGCCCGGGGGTAACAAGTACAAAAATGATCAAACTTGCAAATCAATGACTAGACTAGGACTCAATGAATGCAAACAACAGAAATATGCAGATTCATAAGGGTACATCTATCATAGTTGGCAGTTTGTGGGCCTAGCTAGGCTGATGTGGCATTGTAACCTAGCAGAAAAATGCACCAAAACTTAGGTAATTTAGACCCCACTCCGATGGAACGTGCAACTCTTCATGGGAACAACGTGCACGCCCCTCACCCAAACGCTCCTACCAAGCTCACAAAGCTCTCTGAACTGATCCCTATGCTTTTGGAATGTTTGTTACAAGTTCCAAAGCTCCCAGAACTTAAAAAACTGCAGGAATGAGTTTCCCAACTCCCAGGAGTGGTTCCTGTGCGAATAGGAAATTTTCATTTTTTAAAAATTATTTTTTACTATCCCTATGCCCTTGTCCTCTGGAAATTTGGGGGTGCTTATCATCCATCCCCAAAACCCATCCTCCTCATCCCTGTGTTCCAGAAACTTGGTTCAATATAGCTAGATGCATTTTACAAATGCTTGTTTCTGCCAAAGCGTTGAAATAGAAAGTATAGTGGTTATCCTTACCAGAGTTTTGATAAGCTGCATTTCTTCATCAAGCACTTCCCAGGAGGGCACCTATATTGTAGCATGATCAATCACATCTCCATGAATGGGCAGCAAAATGTATCATAGAATCCTGATTTGTTGTATTTCTTCTATGTTGATAACAAAGAATATGTTTTTCCTTTTGGCCCAGGAAGCATGGTCATAAAAAATATTGGATGTCTTACTAAATAATCTTGCAATACATGGCTTATATAGGGTTAGTAGCTAGTCATATTCTAATTTATTGAGATTCCAACTTCCTGTCCTAACCTCAAGTATCCTTGCAACTTTTTCTGGGTCAAAATCCTGAAACTTCTTACTTAGTTATATGTCAAGTTTTAAGTCTTAAAGATTTCTTCCTTCTAATGATGCTGACTCAAAACTCGTGGATGGACAGTGCTGATATTGAAATGATGTTTTTTTAAAGTACACTATATGTCCAGAAAATGATCCTGCACGTCTTTGAACCCTCAAGACAGGAGCATGGTGTGCAGTTGCATGGCATGATAAACTGACAAAATCCACCCTGTGTCTTATGTACTTAGTATTGCTAACTAGTAAGATATCTTTCAACAATAACAGGTCTTACAGTTAGTTTGGTACTGACAAACAGAATGCTATGGGTCTATGGGTTGCATTTATCAGTGGTGACTTGATGGCTTACTATGAATGCCCTTATCTGAAAATGCTCCATAACAGCTTCTAACCATTTTTAGGACATGTTATTGGTTTGTTATATGTGAGAAACATGGATAAAACTAAGCATGCTTTTCTCGACTCTTTTTTGTTTCTTATTGTTTTTCTCTGCACTCTAGTTTGTAGAATATTGATATGTTTATGTGTACAGGGCATGGACTTCGATCCAGAGACAGGGGCAGTTTTGCACATAGATCTTGCAAAAGCCAATTCTAGGTCCAAGCGGTCTCGAACAGGTATGTATGGTTTGTGGTAGAAGTTTCTAGCTAATTATGTAACAATGCCATTGAAGGGGCAATGGATGTTTATGGAGTAGCTTTTGCATTGGCTTGTTTTAAGATACAAACTAAGTTTTGTAAGAACGCAATTGAAGAGGGAATGGTATTTCTGTAGTAGTCGTTGCATCATTCTACTTTAAGTTATACAGTTAATCAGATAATATCCTCAAGGGCTTTTTGCAAGCGAAATAGAATATGGAATAACTAACAATTTTGCCTCATCTTCCTTTGATCAGATGATGGAGGCTCTAGCTCTTCTGACAAAAGAATTAGAGGACCAAATAGTGTTCCCGGAGTCTATCCAGATGCGGGTATGCTGACATGGGCAAATCAGATCCTAACTCTACAAGTCTACACAAATGATATGTGTTAATTATATACTGATGCTATAACATGATATGAACTTGAAGTTATCTGCAGTCAATAAATTTGTAGACAAGTTACTGATGCATGAACATGAAATTTCTATCATAATAGCTAGCTAAGATTATGTTTAAACTTTAGAATACTTATAAGTTGTAGGCTTGTAGCTATATACTGGATTAAATCCATGCCAATGTTTCGTCCACATTCAGTTCTTTGTTATGGTTTCCTTTGCTTTCAGTTGACCATTAAATTAAGCTTCTATAGAGCTCTTCTTTGTTTTAGCAAAATGCCACTGGACGGCTTCATCACATCAGCAGCACATGCTTTAGACAACTCACTTTGCACATGTTTGGCACACTTGCACACTCACAGGAGTTGGCGGCACTGTGCACATGCCTGGAATGGCCAATTCCGGTTACAGCGACACAAGTGGGTTTCCATCCACACAGAGGTCAACATGCACTTTCTTAAAGCACGGCATTTTTTTAGTCACATGGAGGATGATATTGAACATGAGAGATTTTGCAACATCTGTTTACTTGCAATTTAAAGTTTGAACTCACGTAGTAACCTGCTATTGTTTTTCTTGCAAGGTTCCATGTTTTATCCAATTATTTTGCTGAAAATATTTGAATTTTAATGTCTTTAATTTTGCCCTGATTGTTCAGTGGTGGGATGATGGGGGCTGCTGTTGTTCAAGATGGTGTTCCTGGTCTGACTACAGTAAGTAGTATTTACCTGTTATCCTGGTGTAAAGTTCAGTGGTAGATAAAAAAATTCTTTCTTGGTATAACCTTGAATGTTAATTGAAGTCATTCTTTGTGTTCTCTTACTGCAATCTTCAAAAATATTTTCAATCCATGTTTCTCAAAGGCTTGTGGTTCTCTCTGTTCAGTCTTATCAGGAGCAATTCAATTGATTCTATATAGTATATACCATTCTATTTGTTATCAACTAAACAAAGCTGTTATTTATGTTCTCATCTAAACAAAGCTGTTTTTTATGTTCTCAACTAAACAAAGTTGTTAGTAATTGCAGAAATTAAAATCTTCACATAGCAGTAATCACACATATAGCTGGAAAATAAACAGCGGAAGCATAAACACAATACACAGATAATTACTCCTTCAAATCAACTTTTCATTAACAATTCAAAGCTTACAAGGAAACCTCCACAACTGTCAAACTAACAGTTGTACAGAACACCCAAACAAAGCAGATCTGCACACTTACTGGAGAAAAATCTGCCTGCCAAAACCGAGAAAACTGCTGGCTGGTTGCTGCCTGCTATATGGCCTGTCCGTACCACTGTATGGATCTGTCCATACGGATCCATATGACTGTTTGGAGTTATCTTGTATGGACCTTCCTGCTTCTCTCGGCCTGATTGTTGACTCTAGCTCCTCTTCGACACTTTAACTCCGCTTCATCAATGAAATAAATCACCTCCCGACAAAACTTGTCTTTGAGTGGATAATGAAATGTGTGTCTTGACCCTTTATCTTGACCTACCTTTATACTTGATCTGAAACCCTAATCTACCAAAACCCTAATCTCTTAGTGAGATGTACTGTTGAGATTAATCTAAATCACTAGATTAATCTCTTAGTGAGATGTACTGTTGAGATTAATCTAAATCACTAGTATATAAAAAATATGCTTTATTAAACTCAACAACTCAATATAAGACGTTCACTTTATTACTAAAGTGAATTACAAAATAGATTTGATATTTTGATTCGAACTACTTTCGGCACGTTTGACACTAAACCTATGTAGAAGTTTGTCCGAACTACAATCTTCAATAAAAAAGACCCAAAGGTGTCCAGATAAAGGGAAAATGCCAATAATGTCACTTCACACAATCCTTCTCACTTTGGGTTAGTGCTTTGCTAACCTCAAGGGGCTATCCCTAAGTGTTTCAAGGCCTCAAGATGAACTTTCACGGGTATGTTTGACCTCAAATTGCAAGAAAAGCTTGCTGTTTTGCACAAATAAACTCGGAAATCTGAAACTAAGTTGTCAAATCCACAAGCTTGAACTCAAATTTATGATTATACATGTCAAAACAAATTGGAAAATTCATAGATTCGTTATAATTTCACCTTATTTCTGCAATTAAAGTTTTTTTTCCTTATAGCTAAGCATGGTAAACCCCGAGAGACTTCACCATTGTTGATGGGGGGTAACCAGGGTAAACTGCCGATGCCTAAGTTCCAAGAACCTCATCCCGAGGGGATTAAGAGAGTTGAACCCATGACCTCCCAACTTTAAGGGAAATCTCACATTTGGCTCATGATCACTTGAGCTAACTCTCAGGGCTACTTTTGCAATTGAAGGTGCAAAACAACGAACTAAAGTTTTCTAAAAATGCAAGAAAAACACTTGAAATCAATGTTTCACTATTGGTTTTAACTTTTAAGTATTCCCCTGACTCATTTGCAATGAAGTTTGAACAAAGCAATGGTATTCAATTTATTTTACCTTAAATTGCTTACAAAACATTTATGTTTTTTAGATCATTGGTGCTATATCCTTGTTTAATGGAGTCAAAGGAATAGGAAACTTATGAGTGAAACAAGATTATTTGAATCTCACAAGTCATATACTTAAGAAGTAAACATTCAAATGAGTAAGAGCTTTGCAAACTAGATAGAATTCTTACACATTGGTATGCTTGCATTGCTTGCCAAAACATACTGATTCGATCTTCATTACTTGGGACTTGTAGATAGAACAATGTTTCAAGCAAGTTGGAAACAAATCAACACGCTCAAGGATCCCAGGGCATAGAAGTTATCATATCAAGATGATTAAGATCTCCGCACATTTACTATAGTATAGTTATGGCAGTGCATGCGGGAAACACAACCAATACAATAGCACAAGCACTTGCTCAAACATCTAACTCTCAAATGAAGAGTGGAAGTAAGAAGATGGAAGGATGAAGATAAGAAGAGCAGTGAAGAAAGAACAAAGCCGAGACTTGGTTGAGAAAGCATCCTAAAAAAGAAAGAAAGAACCCTTCTCATGCACCGAAAAGCCACTGAAAGCAGCTTGGAATACCATAAGTGGGGGTGCCTTTCTCTTGCTAAAGATAGCCTGCATGTATGGTGGAAAAGTGAAAGAGTTGGCCTCAAGGAAGGCATGCCCCTTCCCTAGTCCATAATGGAGGAGAATGTTAAAGAAATGTAACTGCGGAAGATATGCTAGATGTATTTGTCTATTGTATTATTGTATTCCTCCTTCGGGAGATGTCATTGATGTAATTGATATTGTAAGAGTCATTAAAAGAGTCAATGTAAAACCCTAACTGATTAGGTCGGCCTGGAAAGATCTAGAAAGAATATTTTATTGTAAAGAGTACAGGTCAGCCCAGTTAGTGAGTTAGAGCCGACCTAGTTAGTAAAAGGTCAAGTCAAATGTAAAGTATAAATAGGAGATTGAGTTGCTCATTTGCAATCACTCAACTCACTCACACAAGTTCGCATAGGAGAGAGAGAGAAGCTCACACAAGTGGAAGAGAAGTTGATTTTGTCTTGGGGTTTATCTTCGTACTTTGTGAATTCTATATCAAGGAAGTTTTGTCAGGGTTTTCTCCCTTTTGGTTTCCTCGAGAGAAATATTGTGTTCATTGCGTTTGTTGTGCTTGTATTTCTTTCGGTGATAGATTGTTTAATGTTATTATGCTAAACAGGTAGAAAAACTAACATGGTATCAAAGCAGGCCTGAAAGAAAACACTGTGCAGCCTTCGCAACTGCAGAAACTAGGGTTTCTTGTTCCGGGAGCTCCCTCCACAAATCAGCTGAAAAAGAGGGTGCATCTAACTCACCTCACTAGGGTGCATCTTTCTGTCGTAGCAGAATTAAATTCCGAGAATTTTCATTTTTGAGTCCCCCACTACAGCCCGAGAGAACTAGGGCATCAAGTTTTTGGATCATCTGCTCACAGAATTGGGAGAAGGAGTACTTTTTCTCAACTCACCTTGAGGAGGTAAATTTGCTCATCCAATCAGTTTTCCAAAATCCCAAAGTTGGAAAATTAGGGTTTCTCTGACAAACCCTAGGTCAAGGTAGAAGACGTTTTCAGAAGGACAAATTTTCTGGTAAGTCTCATATCTATTCTACTTCCATTTGAGGTTCTCATATTATCAAGATGACAAACAATACCAAGCTTGATGAGAAGCTTGAGGGAGCTGAGAACTTCAGGGCATGGAAATATAGAGTCATGCTCATTCTTGAAGAACATGACCTAGAAGAATTTATGAAGGAAGGACTTATAGAACCAGAGGGATATGAAGCCAAAGCAAGGCATAAGAAGAATATGGTCAAGGCAAAGAGGATCATAGCTGATTCTATCAAAGATCACTTGATCCCTCAAGTGTCTTCAAGGAAGACTCCAAAAGAAATGTTCGATGCCTTCACCAACCTGTTTGAAGGAAAGAACATTAATAGGAAGACGACCTTGAGAAATCAACTCAAGGGAGTGAAGATCTTGAAGTCTGAGTCCATGCACTCATACTTCTCCAGAGTGTCCCAAATCAAAGAACAATTAGAAGCTATTGGAGACACTGTAGAAGATGCTGAAGTTGTGATGACCACTCTGAATGGTCTCCCCAGAGATTGGGAACCATTTGTTCGTGGCATATGTGCCAGAAAGAAACTGATCCAGTTCAGACAACTATGGGAAGAATGTGTGCAAGAAGAAGAGAGAATAGCGGTAAGAGAGGAGAAACTAAATGACAATGAAAATCAAGCTTTGGCAACTCATGCCAAAGGTGGAAGGAAAAGGAAGAACGATGTACCTTTCCGTGAAGACTCTCCAAGAAAATCTCAAAGACCTCAAAAGAGAAAGAAGTTCAAGAGAGACCTATCTTCAGTTGAATGTTACTCCTATCACAAGACATGACACATTGCGAAATATTGTCCACTCAAATCTGGACAACATAAGAGGCAGAAGAAGAGATTTCATGCTCATGCAGTAGAAGACAGTGAGTATGATGAAGAATTCAAAACCAAAGAAGATGAAGACTCCAGTGAAGAATATGTACTAATATCAACCCTCACTGGTTTAGTATCTCATGGAAGTGATAATTGGCTAGTAGATAGTGGAGCTTCAAAACATATGACAGGATACAAAGAATCCCTCTCACATCTCATACATAAGGAATCTCCACGCAAGGTAAAGCTTGGAGATGACTATCAATATCCCATCAAAGGAATGGGAGAAGCCTCTTACAAATTGGACTCTGGAAAGTCCATAAACATGAAGGATGTACTTTATGTACTGGGTTTGAAGAAGAACCTTCTATCTATTTCAGCATTAGACAAGAAAGGTCTTCGGATTGCATTTATAGATGGTGAAGTTCTTATGTGGCCAAAGGGGAAGACTATCAATGATGCATTAGTTGTTGGAGTAGAAGAAGGAGGACTTTACAAGCTGAAGGGTCATGCAGATACAACACTGATGACCAGTACCATAAGCCCTTGTGAACTATGGCATAGAAGACTGGCTCATGTACACTACAAAGCCTTACCAATAGTAAGTAAGGTGGTGACTGGATTACCAGAAATCCAGGTTGATCATGAAGGAGTATGCAAAGGATGTGCTCAAGGAAAGGTTACGAAGAATCCATTTCCAAGCAGCGACATCAAAGCTAAAGGTATTCTAGATATTATTCACTCAGACATTTGTGGACCTATGTCCACCACTTCATTAAGCGGGTATGTTTATTATGCTTCTTTTATTGATGATTACTCCCACAAAACATGGATTATTTTCTAAAGAATAAGAATTAAGTCTTTGAAAAATTTAAGGAGTTTAAGGCTCTTGTAGAAAACCTCTCTGAAAAGAAGATAAATATACTAAGGACAAATAATGGAGGGGAATACACTTCAGGCGATTTCAAAGATTTTTGTAAACACGCAAGGATTAAGAGGGAGCTTACTATTCCCTACAATCCACAACAGAATGGTGTAGCTGAAAGGAAGAACAGAACCATCATGGAAGCAGTGAAGGCCATGTTCCATGATCAAGACCTACCCATGCATCTATGGGTAGAAGCAGCTAGAACCGCAGTATATGTACATAATAGAATCTTTCATAGTGTTCTTGGCAATAAGACCCCAGAAGAGATGTTTACCGTTATGAATCCTAAAGTCAGTCATCTAAGATATTTGGATGTCCAGTATTCATTCACATTCCAAAGGATAAGAGATCGAAATTGGAACCTTCAGGAAAGAAGGGGATATTTGTGGGTTATAGTGAGCAATCAAAGGCTTACCGTATCTACATCCCAGGATTCCGCCAGATTGAACTCAGCCGGGATGTTACATTTGATGAAGACACAACCTTCAACAAATCCAAGAAGACTCATGAGGATGAAGAGGATCATGAAGCTCCTAGAGTTACAGAAACGAACATAGTACCAGAAAGAAATGTTGAAGAAGAATCTATTCCAGAAGATCATGATATGGCAGAACCTCAAAGACTTGAGGAGACACCTCGTGTAGAAAATCCAAGAAAGAGAAGACCAGCTTGGGCACGAGAATTAATACAAGATGCAGGAGGATATGGTGCTCCAGAAGGAAGCAAGAGACCAAGGCCATATTCCAGTTATGTTGCCTTGATGTAGAAGAACCCACATGATGGAGTGGAGCACACTATTAGGGTCTCCTGCAAGGAGACTAGGATCAAGGGAGATCCTACCAAACAAACAAAGATAAGTATTTGAATTGTTGTTCACATACTTATGTTCCTAGATTTAGTATGTGTATTTTGCATGTTAGAATGTTTGCATTGATGAACACAATACTACTATATGCATGTGATGGGTAAGTGGTCTATGGTGCTGTACAACATTCCATTGCTACTTATCTAGAATGAAACCTCTTTGTTGACATATTGGGAGTAGTGCACGCTCTTAATAATGTTCTGGTAGAGATGGAAGGCATCTAGAAAGTTACCGTATGAATACAGGATACGGATGAATGTTGTGTTGAAGCATTGGCTAAGATAGTTGCATGACTGTGTGAAATTGTCATTATTAATATGTTTTGGAAACTATGAAATGTTTCTAACCATGCAACTGAACTTGACTTGTAGGAAATATCCTGTACGATCACCTACAAATGAAGAATGATGAGATTTTCATAGAACAAGACTTATGAAATCAAGAAGTACAAAGCAAGGGTTCTCTCAGAAAGAGGGAGTCACTATGGCGAGATGTTGCTCTAGTGGCCAAACACAGTGGTGGATATTACACCAGATAGATGGTGTAATCGAAGTAGAAGATGATATCGAGCAACCTCCAGGACTCAGGACTCTCTACAGAGAACCACATGTGTGCAGATTGAAGAAGACTTTGTACGGTATCAGAAGGCACCTATAGAATAGGATGATCACCTGGAGTGATGATGATGATTGGAGCTCTTTCGAAAGAAGGAGTGGGGTCCGAAAGGACCTCCCTCGAAAGAGGGAGTAGTTCCATTCCTTAGGTGACTAATGCCAGTCCAGGGGTGACTGAAGATCAGTACTTATTGACTGATAGAGTTTTGGTCCTTAGGTGACTGATGTCGGTCCAGGGGTGACTGAAGATCAGTACTTGCCGACTGATAGAGTTCCGGTCCTTAGGTGACTGATGCTGGTCCAGAGGTGACTGATGCCGGTCCAAGGGTGATTGAAGTTCAGTACTTGTCGACTGATAGAGTTCCGGTCCTTAAGTGACTGATGCCGGTCTAGGGGTGACTGAAGATCAGTACTTGCCGACTGATAGAGTTGCGGTCCTTAGGTGACTGATGCCGGTCCAGAGGTGACTGATGCCGGTCCAAGGGTGACTGAAGATCAGTACTTTCCAACTGATAGAGTTCCGGTCCTTAGGTGACTGATGCCGGTCCAGGGGTGACTGAAGATCAGTAGTTGCCGACTGATTGAGTCCGGTCCTTAGGTGACTGATGCCGGTCTAGGGGTGACTGAAGATCAGTACTTGCCGATTGATAGAGTTCCGGTCCTTAGGTGACTGATGCCGGTCCAAGGGTGGTTGAAGATCAATACTTGATGATTGATAGTGTTCCAGTATTTTTGTTTACTGATGATTGATGTTGTTGTTCTAGTATTGTGCTTACTGATGATGTTCCAGCAAAGGATGTTGTTGATGATGTTGCAGCAAAGGATGTTGTTGTTGATGATCCAACAGAGGATGTTGTTGATGATGTTCCAGTAGAGGATGCTGCTGATGATGTTCCTGCAGAAGATGTTGCTGTTGCTGATGTTCTAGTCGAAGATGTTGCTGATGATGTTCCAGCAGAGGATGTTGCTGATGATGATGTTCCAGCAGAGGATGTTGCAGATGATTTTCCAGCAAAGGATGTTGCTGATGTTCCAGCAAAGGATGTTGTTGATGATGTTCCAGCAAAGAATGTTGCTGATGATGATCCACCAGAGGATGTTGCTGATAATGTTCCAACAAAGGATGTTGGCGATGATGTTCCAACAAAGGATGCTGCTGATGATGTTCCAACAGAAGATGTTGCTAATGATGATGTTCCAGAAAAGGATGTTGCTGATGATGTTCCAATAGAGGATGTTGCTGATGATGATCCAACAGAGGATGTTGCTGATGATGTTCCAACAGAGGATGCTGCTGCTGATGTTCCAACAGAAGATGTTGTTGATGATGATGTTCCAGCAGAAGATGTTGATGATGATGATGTTCCAGCAGAGGATGTTGCTGATGATGTTCCAGTAAAGGATGTTGCTGACGATGATGTTCCAATGAGAGGATGTTGCTGATGATGATGATGATGCTGCTCCTGATGGTGATATTCCAACAGATGATGATGATGATGCTGATGAGGATGTTTCGGTAGATGATACCCCAGACATATGATGATCCAAAACTTTCTACGACATATAGAGATTCACAAGTCAGATGTGCAACTGTTGATATTGCCCACAGAATACCTTCCTGGTTAAGAGGGAGTGTTAAAGAAATGTAACTGCAGAAGATATTCTAGATGTATTTGTCTATTGTATTATTTTATTCCTCCTTCGGGATATGTCATTGATGTAATTGATATTGTAAGAGTCATTAAAAGAGTCAATGTAAAACCCTAACTGATTAGGTCGGCCTGGAAAGATCTAGAAAGAATATGTTATTGTAAAGAGTACAGGTCGGCCTAGTTAGGTGAGTTAGAGTCGACCTGGTTAGTAAAAGGTCAAGTCAAATGTAAAGTATAAATATGAGATTGAGTTGCTCATTTGTAATAACTCAACTCACTCACACAAGTTCACATAGGAGAGAGAGAGAGAAGCTCGCACAAGTGGAAGAGAAGCTGATTTTGTCTTGGGGTTTATCTTTGTACTTCGTGAATTCTATATTGAGGAGGTTTTGCCGGGGTTTTCTCCCTTGTGGTTTCCCCGAGAGAAATATTGTGTTCATTGTGTTTGTTGTGCTTGTATTTCTTTCAGTGATAGATTGTTTAATGTTATTATGCTAAACAAGTAGAAAAACTAACAGAGAAAAACTAGAATAAGGGGCTATGAATCCCTTTTAAGCAATGCACCCTAGTTGGAGAAGATAGGATAAAAGTGAAAATCATGTCAAGGATTGAAAGGGGGATCTTACAACATCAAAGTGGAGTCCATGTAAATCCCTCTTTTCTCAACATATAAAGCTTTTGCTTTGAGAGAAAACTCAATAAAGACAACTTTTCTTAGCATGGAAGATTTCTAAGAGTGCAAGTCAACATAGATTCCAAGTGCTATATGTTGCCACCGGAACACACACCTGGGGGTTATCACGGCAGAAATCTTCAAGCCGCTTAGGTGCGTTCCTTGGGGGCAAGTCTCGAGTTGAGATACTATCACTCAACACTCAACTGCTTTGTTTAGGCCAACTCCTAGCAAAGCCAAGGGGTGTGGTCCCTAAGAAACGAAAACTTGGCTTTTATGCTAAGTTATGAAAATGGAATTAATTCTAGGAGTTTGAAATGATTATTGAAACAAGAAAGAAACAACACATGTTGTAAGATAGTAGCAGAGAATAATATTAATCACTACACATAGCTGTTTAGGCAACAGATAGTAAATTAATAGACCAGTGCCAAAATAGTGTATATGGAGTATGCTGAAAAGGAAATGTTGTGCGATTGCTTCTTGGTTAGTTTTAATTATCATGGATGAGTGGATTAGCAGGAAAGGGAATTCCCGATATACCGTGAAGTACTTGGGAATATTTTCGGGTTTTACTTGATGTGGTTTTGCACAAGAACGTGTGAGCTAGATGGATTCGCAGGTGTGTATCCAACACTACACCAAACGAGGGGTCAATTTTAATTATCATGGATGAGTGGATTAGCGGGAAAGGGAATTCTCGATATACCGTGAGGTACTTGGGGAATATTTCCGGGTTTTACTTGATGTGGTTTTGCACAAGAATGCGTGAGCTAGATGGATTCGCAGGTGTGTGTCCAACACTACACCAAACGAGGGTTCAACCTGACGGGGCCATGTGGTCACTTTCTAGTTATTCCTGCTTTCCTTGCAAACTTTGCCCACAAAAAGGTAAACTTCGTCAATGCCAGATTTCCGTTATGTTTGAGGGGAATTGCTTTTATTACGGTGAGTTGTTTAAATTAAGATGCTTGAAAATCAAAGAGTCTTACAAATTCGTTTTTGATTTCCCAGCGATCAAGCAAGAGCTGCAAAGGGAAAGAGCATACGCGAGTTGCAACAAAATTATTCGTTCCAATTTGAGATTGCAAAAGAAACAAAAGTAAAGTGTGAGACTAATTACTAAAGCAAGGAGTCTCTTTTCTGATCATCCAACACGGGTGTGAGGGAGAGAGCATACTTAGAGAGAGCAATGCTTGGTTAGTATTTATTTTGCTTGCGAAATGAAAGAAGGAAAAATAAAACTAACTATACAACCCGTTAGGACGTAGTGTGTGCTTGTGTTGATGAAATAAAGCAAACATGTTAGAAAAATCACTCCATAAAAAAACGAGACTGCAAATCCCGCCAGGGGGGATGGGGTTTGGGCGTTGGGTAGCCCACTTGCTTTTATTATTATTTTACAAATTATCAGGTGGATGCCTTGGTCCTTATAGATTTGGATCCAAAGGGTTTACAAGTTTTTAGAAATACTTTTACCTTTACTACTTTTACTCACTCCTATCGATTAATACTAACCCTTCCAAGGCTAATGATTGACAAAGAAAGCAAATGCAAAAAATCTCTACAGTTACCTCAGAAAGCACATGAGACAATGATCATCAAACTTGAGCCAAAGACATCGTAATAGACCTCCAAAGCCTTTTATTCATCAAAAGATCCAACAATAAAATTATACATGAGAGCAGAGGTTCCACATTCCATCCTCAAATGAGTGGAATGGCCTCGCTTTTATAGAGAAGAGAGCCAAGAGGGGGGTGCAACCCTCAACTAGAGATGACGGGCGAGTTACATGAGAGAAAGATGGGATCAACATCCCTTTGATTGAGGTGTTAACTTGGAGTGTTCTCATGAGGTGGGTGCCACCTCAACAAGAGGTGCGCCCCCTCTCTTTGGATGTATCATCCATCAAACCAAATGCTGCCACATCTACTAATTCACCCACCTTTGGAGAATGCGCCCCCTCTTCATGAGGAAGAACTTGCCCTTCTCTGGATCATGATCCAATCTACCTGATACTGATTGATTTGATTACCAATCACTTCCAATTTGATCTTTAGTTGAACTAGATCTTGATTGTGACAAGATTCCCCTAAATTAGGAACTTGATTTTCTCTCATTATCTATTATTTTTCTATTTTTTATTCACTTGCTTTACTTTTTTGAGAGAAAAAACATTTAAGTGATAAATAATCACTCAAATACTTAGGAAAGTGGGTTTAGGGGTTTAACGGGTGCTCTGGGTTAGAAAACAAGCACCCCCATGGTGAATTTCACTCCTAACCACACTTTTATTACATTTTTGATTTTTCCAATTAAACTATTAAAAAATAGCCTAAGTTTACGGAATTTTTTTTTTCTCGGAACTTTAAAAAATCCTAGGGGACCTAGTACATGTTCATAAGACTCGATATTAATGTCTAGCGTGGTAATATACATTGACAGTTGGCCAAGACACCAAGATGACCACCCCAACTTTGGAGGTATGAGTGAAAAAATAAAAAATTATAAGTCGTTTATTCAACAACATATAATTAACAAGGAAAAAAACACTCTGGGCTAGTCGGATTGATATCTAAGTCCTAGGAAAGCCGAGTCCGTTACATTAAGTCATCATGCTAGTACATTTTTTATAATATCCCCAAGGGGTATGAAAATGCAATTTTTTTTTTTCCTTGAAAAAAAAGCAGTAATTTTATTTCATCTTGCGAGTACAAAATTACATTGAGATCTTCGTCACTCTCATAGAGCGAATTTGCTGATAAGCAGAACCTAAAACAGACCAGAGTCTACAGTTTGCAATCTCTCTAGAGAGAGCTCCATAAAGACCCGCTCATAAAGAGCTACAGCTGCAGAAGGAGAAGAAGGAAGCTAATAAAGAAAAAAAACGGACAAAAGCAGAGTAAACGATTTGTCCAGGACACAAGAAGTAGGGAGCAGAGCCACCGACTTCTGTAACCACAGTCGACCACAGACTAGGCAGAATACAGCAGGAAAGGCCGTTGCTGTCAAGCTGCCGCCGCCGTTAGGACCCGCGTGAGGGAGCCCATGCTCCGTAGAACCCTTGCTGCCATCCATGCCAAAGATCGACACCCGTCGCCGCTAGTAGTGGAAAGTAGGGCATGGTTGCGCTATAGACCCCCTCAGCCGCCATGCCATCGTTGCCGAAGAGCCAAAGACGCCCCACCTTGGAGCAGGTCCCCGCAGTACAGTAGATCGTCGCCGCTTCCATTGGGAAGAAAGCCCAATGGGTCGCTGTGCAGAGGTGCCGCCCCAACTCCAAACACAACGCCATCAATCAGCCAGAACAGAGAGCATCGTAGGGGTGAGGGCGGCCATGGACGGAACCATGGTCGCCAAGATCGTCTCGAGAGCCTACTTCCAAAACCCTAGTTGCCCTAAAAAATTTGGATCATTTCTCGATTTGTGCGTGTCATCCTTGCGCAAGGGCCATGCTAATCTTCTCTGTATCGTTTCAATTTTATCGGATGTCTTCGAAGAGACAAAACATGCAATTATTTAGAACAGGGGCCAAAATTTGTCCCGGTGGACCTCAGAACACTGATAATGAACAATTGGATTGTTCAAGTCTTCGACGGTTCACTTGGAATCCACTAAGTGCAATTTTAGTGGATAACACTATTCAACTACTTGTTCCTCATGAATCATCTCAATTGAGAGTGCACTAAAATGAACATAGTTCGTTACTACAGAAACTTCCAATGTAGATAGGACAAATAATCCATGAATAAGTATATAATAATAAGAAATATAAGATAAGATGATTGTAATGCCATGATAGTGCCATTCATATACAAATCCTAAAGGCACTTATGGCGACCATTCACGAAGGAATGTGTCCCTTGGAAGAATTAATAATTATGTTTATTTATTATTTATTATTTAAGAAATGCTTTGTCCTCAAAGCATAATTATGGAAGACTTTATCCCTTGTTCTTGCTCGTAATGCCTTCTCGTGATCTTCTGTACTGGTAGCTATGAAACTCGACGAAACGAGATGATATGAGTTACGAATTCCCAAGTAAAAATGTTGCATCATTTGTGAAGTGGTCCATCCCAAGTTAACCTTCATTGGGACTTTTTGTTGATCGATTTGTTGGATGGAACTTCTCTTTTTTTGCTTCCAAACAGTTTGTTGATTTGGTCTCCATTCTTTTTTGAAATCATAACGAATCTGTTTATGTTCCTTTTGACCTTGTCATTGGTCATATCGATTCTTGTGATGTGGATGACAATAAGGCATCCTAATCTTTTGTGATTGTTCTTTGGAACCAACTTCATTTGATGTTTGTAGTGATTTGTCAATATAAGCATTCTTTTGAATTTGAGTGTTGATTGACTCTGTATTGGTTCCCTTTTTTGGTGTTTGAATTTGAGTGCCTGATGACTTCTCTATTGGGTCAGTCATCATTTCCTTGTCGACTAATGATCCGTTGCGATCTAACTCTTCTTGTAAAGATTTCTCATCATGCTTTAGCTTTCTAATTGGTGTAAGTAAGTCCGTATTATGTCGCCTTAAATGTAGGAGTTCTTCCTTATAATCTGACTTGTCGACTTTATTTTGAGTAACTTGATTCTCTTGTTCTCCTTCTCTTAACTTTTTTATTTGTTCTAGCAATTTATGATTAACCTTCTTTAAGGAAGAATTTTCTTTGTCTTTTCCTAATAATATTTTCTAGAGATCTTGAATCTCCTCTTCTAACTTTTGATTGCACTGTGTTTTATCCTTTGTCTTCTTGATTTGAACAAGTCATTTTTGAGTATGATCTCTTAGATGAGAGATCTCTTCGTCTTTATCAATGACAACTTTGTCAAATTCTTTTTGCATCATCTGTATTGATTTTTGATTTTTCTATGAAATCACCTTTGAGATATCTTTGAAGTCTTTAGATGATGGAGCTTCTAACTCTCACTTCATTGTAACGTCCAGGAGGAACGGTGTTTGATGCTTGACTTGCAAGTCAATTTTTGCCTTAATTGATTCTTGGACTACTTGTTCTTTCTTGTTTATGTTTCCAATATGTTCTTCTGTTGAGCGATTGTATTTTGTGTAAATTTGATCCATTTGTTCACGTACTTCCATAATTTTTTCTTTTGAAATTATCATAATGACTATAATTATACCTTCAAATAAATTCTTTGATAATCAAAAACCTTTTGGATTCAACTTTTAAAACTCTTTTAATGTAGCCCTTTTTTATAATCTTTTTATAACCCTTCAACTTTATAGCTTCCATTTAATACTTGATTACGAAGTTATATCTTCTGCGCGATATATATATATATATATATATAAACTTTAAAGTTTAAACTCTCTTAGGACTTCCTTCTTACACGCTTTCTTGAGATACTATATAAGGTTTGGAAAGTAGCCTTCGTGATTTCTCGTTGATCTATGTATTGGGTATAAGATTCACAGACTTCCCTCAATACTTCCTTGATATGCTTTAAGTCTTCACTTAAGCTTTTAATATATATATATATAATGTTTTTACTAACTTCAAAGAGTTTATTAAAAGTCTCTTTCTTTCTCGAGATTGGGAAAAAAGGTACAAGTAAATCCTTATAAGTTAATGGCATTTCCAATCCATATAAGTTATAAAACTACAATATATGCAATAATTGATAACATCTTATAAACTATGATAATACAACATAACACAATCAATCTATGATAAATTATGTTGCATCGACAAATTATAATTGATAATCGATTCAATTCTTTACTATTATATAACATTATAGTTTAGGATTATGTGATTTAAATTATCATTGATAATTGATTCAATTCTTTACTTTATATAACATAATTGCTTAGGAATTAAATATTATAATAATAATGATTATTAAGAACAATAAAATTATTATAATATTGTTTTTTTAAAGTGGAAGTTAGGGTTTTTAAACCCTAGGAATGGCGTAAAGGATTTATGAATGGGAGTATTGACTAATGATGGTTAATGATTTGGGGGGGTGTATGGGTGTGCAGTGCTGCCTGAGGTGGTCGTCGATGTAGAAGAGCATGTATTGGATTGTGGGAGGGAAACCAAGGGTATGCAAATGCAGGGGTAGATGGCGCAGGAATGAGAGGAGATCATGACAAAGAAGTGGAGATGATGGGAAAGCGCAACGAAGTGGGTGATGAAGGAGTTGGGGCGAGATGATAGATTGGTAGCACCGTAGCAGCGACTTCACTGATTCACCCACAAAATTTGCATTCAGTGAATCGAAGTGGAGTGAATAGCTTAAGAGGAAAGCGATACCTATAGATAACCGTCGATACCTGTCTCTTTTGTGCATTTTTCGCGAGTCTTGTGCGAGTCTGACCGAGTAAGAGCCAAGTATGTGTGAGTCTGGGCGATTTTGATAAGGGATGCGAGTATCTGTCAAGTTGGCAAGTCTATGCCGAGTTTGGACCGGTTACTCGTTCTAGGATCTGACTTGGACATACTCGCGAGTACTCGTGAGTCTGTGCCGAGTCGTGCTTCACTAGTTCGTAGTTTATTTTTATAAAGTGACTTTATGAGATAAAGTACACTTATTTCATAAAGTGAGAATTGCTTTATTAAAAATGTAATCGATTCATTTTGGAGGGAATGAATCATGTCCATTGATATTGTAAAGGCAAGATTAGATCTTGGCCATCGTATTTAGGGATGGGGAAGGTGAAAAGTCACTTTCAGTGTATAAGAGCAAGCCTAGGGTAGTGTCCAAGACACAATTTCCAAGAGATAGCATTTTGGCATCTGTTTGAGTTTTTGAGAGGGGGCATGATTCTCAAGGAGGGGGCATGAATCCCAAGGTGTGGGGCTTGATTCCCAAGGAGTGGCACATTTCCCAAGGCAACATCTTGTTGCATTTTGGCTAGGCTATACTGTTCTGTTGGCATGTAGTTTGAGGTGTATTCTTGCTGCACAAAAATTGAGCTATAGTCGCACAAAAATTGAGCTAGTGGAGGCCGTATTGTCTTGCTGGGTCGTATTGTTGTATTGGGCACATAAATCGAGGTGGAGGAGGATGTACAGTTTGTTGGGCTGTATTGTTGTTTTGGGCTTTGAAATCGAGGTGGGTACATATTTTGAGGTGCTGGTACAATCCCTTTAAATGCTGTTTTTAATGCTGTTGTAACTTCATTTTATGCCTGGAAATGCTTAATAAAATTTCTCTTGGACCGATTTTCCCCAGAGGTTTTTCCAGGGTCTGTTGATGACCAATCACTGTGCATTTTATTTTACAGTCTGCTGTTATAATTCTTTTTCCGCTGCAAACAGACTCAACATTTGTGTTTCAGAACTTTCAGCTTGTTGTTCATTAGTTAAAGTGCACGTGACTTGTCCTTTATTTAATGACTGTTTATGACAGTAATGCTGGGTGTATGTGGGCGGAGTTAAGCCTGTGTTTTTCATCATGGTATCAGAGCAAGGGCTCTGAGATAACAGTAGATTGTTGGTGCAACAATGTGTTGAGTTGTTGGGCAAGGTTTATTGTTGATTTTGACAACTTGTGTACTTGACAACCTTATCTGCAAGTGTTTTGCAGGTGTTGGGCAGAAAGGGGAAACTTGTGGTTTGTTTTATTTTGGACAACAAAAGGAAAATGGTTGTTTGCATCAGATTTGAGGGTCGGTTGGATGGCATTTCCAACTATTTGCAATGCAAAGTAAGTATGACTGCTGTGCTTAAAGAAAGCATACTGTGGATTAATGTCAGCACTGTGGTAACTCCTCCCACAGCTGACACTGTTGCTCTTGACATTCATAAGTGAAAGAGGCCAGAGCTCAGAGGGTTATTTTGGATGGTGTTAAGGACCATCTTATCCCATACTTGGATAAGAAGAAGTTAGCTTATGAGATGTGGGACACATTGAAAACTTGTATGAGGCGAAGAATGAGAATCAAAAGATGGCATTCAAAGATAAATTGCATGCGACCAAGATGGCCAAGGGTGAGGCTGTGGTATCCTATCTTACCCATGTGGCACAGGTGAAAGGTAAGTTGGCTACAGTTTGGGAGGTCATCTTTGATTTTGAGTTGGCGAGGATAGCATTGAAAGGCTTCACTAAGGACTGGGAAGTCTTCGTGAAGTGTGTGGTTGGTCGAGAAAAACTTCCAGATTGGAGCAAGTTGTGGGACGATTTCACGTAGGAAGAGATTCGGTAAGGATCTCATGGCAGTGGACAGAAGGAGGGTGCTGATGAAGAAAATGTTGCTCTTTCTGCTAAGAGCAAGAAGAAGTCCGGTAAGGACTTGAGCAGAATCAGATGCTTTGCTTGCAACCAGTATGGCCACCTTGCTTCTCAGTGTCCTGAGAAGAAGAAGAAGAAGAAGAAGAAGGAGGAGGAGGAGGATGTGATTGTTGAAGCAACAACAGAGATAGAGGACTATGTGAAAAAGTTTGAGAAGGAATTCTCATTTTTCTCTCTTGTATTGAGTGCTAGTAGTAATGGATTTGTGCAAAACAGTAGTTGGTTCATTGATAGTGGAGCCTCTTGTCACATGACCGGAATATGGCATATATTTCGTAGTATTACTGAGACAAGTCTAGACCAGATGGTTTAGAGTGAAGGGGGAATAACACGTGTAGTGTGTGGAATTGGAAGAGTCAGATTCCAGTTTCATCATGGAGGACTCCTAAAGCAGGATGGAGTTCTGTTTGTTCCAGGGATGAGGATTAACCTACTCTCGATATCAGTGTTGGAGGATGTAGGGTATTCGACACTGTTATGGGGGGAACATGTTTATATATACCCAGTGGGAGCGAATCTGATCGATCCACAATTGATTGGTGATCGGTTCGGTGAGCTGTACAATTTAGGTGGACAATGCATGGTTGATGATTTAGAGTTGGAAGAGGAGCAAGAGGCTCCTGAGGCTGTAGTGGTACCAAGTTTTCAGTCTCGATTTCCGAGGGAAGAGAGGGAGTCTCTTCAAAGTACCGAGAGGAGGCTCAGTTGGTATGAGAGGACCGATGCTCATGATTGGAGAGTGTATTGTCTTAGGAGCTCAGGGTTCAGGGTTGCTGCCAGGAGGGTGTCTTCAGATTTAGTTCAGTGCAGGTGGTAGCGTTGGCTCCAGGTTTAGAGGGAGCTCCTACTATGAACAATGTTATGGACTTAAGGATCAGACCAACTGATGGTGATGGCGCCGAGTACCTCCCTTGCTAAGAGGGAGTGTTAGCATTTTAGCTCAGGTGGTACTCTGCATGTTTGTCTTGTATGCAGAAGTGTACATAAAGTTATACATTACCTAGGCACATGACTGTCTTTTATAAAGCTGTAATAAAGTGGCTCTTGTTAATAAAGTGACTTTTTGTAATGTTCCTAGTTTATTTTTATAAAGTGACTTTATGAGATAAAATATACTTATTTCATAAAGTGAGAATTACATTATTAAAAATGTAACCGATTCATTTTGGAGGGAATGAATCATGTCCATTGATCTTGTAAAGGCAGGGTTAGATCTTGGCCATCGGATTTAGGGATGGGGAAGGTGAAAAGTAACTTTCATCTTATGAGAGCAAGTCTAGGGTAGTGTGCAAGACACACTTTCCAAGAGAGAGCATTTTGGCATCTATTTGAATTTTTGAGAGGGGGCATGAATCCCAATGTGTGGGGTATGAATCCCAAGGAGTGGCACATTTCCCAAGGTAGCATTCTGCTGCATTTTGGCTCGGCCATACTATTCTGTTGGCACGGAGTTCGAGGTTTATTCCTACTACACATAAATCTTGGTGGAGTTGCACAAAAATTGAGGTGGAGGAGGCTGTACAGTTTGTTGGGCTGTACTGTTGTTCTGGGCAATGAAATCGAGGCGGGCACAGATTTCGAGGTGCTGGTACAGTCCCTTTAAATGCTGTTTTTGATGCTGCTGTAACTCTGTTTTATGCCTAGAAATGCCTAAAATTTCTCTTGGACTGGTTTTCCCCAATGGTGGTTTTTCCAGGATATGTTGATGACCAAATCACTGTGCATTTTATTTTACAATCTGCTGTTATAATTCTTTTTCCACTATAGACAGACTCAACATTTGTGTTTCAGCTTGTTGTTCATTAGTTAAAGTGCATGTGACTTTTTCCTTTATTTAATGATTGTTTAAGACTGAAATCTGAGTAATACTGGGTGTATGTGGGCTGAGTTAAGCTTGTGTTTTTCATTAGCTTGGTGGATACAATACGATGCGGAGAGGGTTCAACAACTTGAATTCTTGGGCCATTGTATGACAAGATGCAAATCGACTCGACATGTTTTTGTTTTTGTTTTTGGATAGCAGACTCTACGACTCTTTCTGTGACTATCTTTGTTGATTTATTTTATTCCTTTTCACGGTGATCTGGCAGTAAAATGATCTGGTTATTGGTTATTTTCTTCTGCACACTGTAATTTCCTCTTGCATTTATAACCTCCTTTTTTTTAATCGATACTTGGCCGTGGAATAACTTTCTGTAACAATATTACTCTAAGTTGCACGAAACGGGGACGAGTTTCGGAAAAGGGGATGCGTTGGAAATGTGACTCCCCAAAATTTTGGAAACAGGGAAACGTGATATATATATACTATGTTGCACGGGGACCCGTTCCCCCCAAAATTCCTTCCGTTCCCTGCGTTTCTGAGTTCCGGGGACTTTGGAACTCCTCGAAAACGTCCCCAATTTGGCGGGGACGCCATTGGGGACTCGGGGACTTATCCGCCGTTCCCTAAACGTACCCGAGCTTTTTGGGAACTTTTTAGGGACGTCCCTGAAGTCCCTCGACAAATTGGGGACTTCTGGACGTCCCTCGACCTGCACACAAAAAAATTAAAAAAACAAAAAAATTAATAATTAAACAATAAACATTCAATTGTTAAATTTTATATTTAAAAAACTAAAAAATCAAAACCTAAATCTACGTTACCCTATCCTCCCGCGGGCTTTCATTCCAAACAAAAAAAAATGCGGCTCCGAGTCTGCACAACCACCGGTGTCCACCCGACTCCCAACTCTGCACAACTGACACTTGCAGCTCACGCAGCTCCCTCACGGCAGCTCCCTCACCCTCACGGCAACTCCCTCACCCTCACGGCAACTTCCTTCTTTCCC
Source organism: Larix kaempferi (assembly GCA_027924585.1). Taxonomy (NCBI): domain Eukaryota; kingdom Viridiplantae; phylum Streptophyta; class Pinopsida; order Pinales; family Pinaceae; genus Larix; species Larix kaempferi. The sequence goes on from BSBM01000476.1 coordinate 11,737,724, forward strand.
CGTGGTGGCAGCACGCAACATGCAGTGGTCGTAGCTTCCTTCTTTCCCTGTGGCTGCTGGCTCCCCTGTTCCCCCGTGGTCGTGCTCCCCTGTTCGCCCATGGTCGCAAAACGCAGCACGTAGGTTATGCTTCCCCTTGGTCGTGGCAGCACGCAGCTCGAGTCTCTGCTGCGGCTCTTTGCAGAGCTCATTTCACAGCTCTGCGGCTCCGAACAGCTATAGCCTGCAGCCTACAGGTAGGTTAAAAAATAAAAACTTAAATATTAAAAAAATTTTGACTGTGTTTTTTAAATTTTTTATTTTTTAAATTTTCTGTTGAAGTATGAATTTTCAATTTTATTGTGCAAGCAACAAAACTCAAAACTGTCACGGAATTAGTGAACTGAATATGAAATATCAAATATCAGACAGACTGTGATTCTCTTTTTAAGTTTTTTTGTTAAAAAATTAAATTTTAAAACATAATTTTAAATTTTTCCTTTCAGTTTAACAATCTAGATTCTGAACTTTCCTTCAAGAATCAAAAGAAGCCAAATGGAGAGCAACACACCTGCATCTGTTGGATCAGAATGTGAAACAGGAACAGGGCCAATCGAAATCTCTAGCACAGTCAACGTGAAGAAGCCATTGCTACAATTTGTCAAAAAAATCACCCAGAATAAGAAGAAAAACAGTGGTGGTTCGGAGGAATGATAGTGCAAGATATGCAATCATATGTTTAAGGGCAGCTACACTAGAGTTTATCATCATCTTTTGGCCATTGCAGGGGATGGAGTAAAGGCCTGCACCTACACTTTGGAAAAAAGAATCGAAATTACCAAACTTCACATGGCAGCCACAGGGGGTACTGTAGAAGTAGAGGAGGAAGGTTTTGTTTTTAAAAAACCAAGACTTTCAGTAACACAAGAAACCAATGACAAAGGTGTAGCTGATACACTTGAAGATTGTAGTAAATTTGTTTCTAGTAGAAAATCTAGAAGCAATGCTGCTGTGACAGAGATGTTCAATGTACAACGCAAGAATGAGGCAGATGATGCCATTGCTGAATTCTTCTTTGCTAATGGAATATCATTTAATGCCACCCGTTCTCCTCAATACAAAGAGATGATGATTAAAGTCACTGCAGCTGGCAAATCATATCAATCCCCTGGTTAGAATAAAATGAGGACAACATTGTTAGATAGGGGGGTCTCAAAGATGCAAGGGGTGATGGAAGGGCTTCGAAAATCATGGGTGTTCAGTCGTCATGGATGGTTGGACAAATATTCAACAAAGGCCTTTGCTGAAACATCATTGTCACTTCTCCAAGTGGTCCATATTTCTTGAAAGCAATTGATTGTTCTGGAAAGATGAAGGATGCTACTTTTCAATATGAGGTATTAAAAGATGCAATTGAGGAGATTGGTCCGACAAATGTAGTTCAAGTTATCACAGATGCTGCACCAGTTTGTAGATCTGCAGGGTTGATGATTCAAAGTAGGTACAAGCATCTATTTTGGACTCCTTGTTGTGTGCATGCTTTAAATAATGCACTCAAAGACATTGGTAAAATTTCTTGGATCACTCGCATTATTCTGGATGCAAGAGATGCGCAAATGTTCATTTGCAACCATCATGCCTCTCTAGCTATTTACAGGATTTATGCAAGAAAGGAGTTCTTGAAACCAGTTGATACAAGGTATGCCACCTACTTTATTCTTCTTAACCGTATGCTAGAGGTGCAACAGGCCCTAAAGGCCACTGTTATTAGCTCTGAGTGGTCTGCATGGGGGGAATCTAAATCAGATCAAGGAAAGAAGGTAAGACAAATGTTATTGAATGATGATTGGTGGGTTGATGTGAGATACATTGTCTCTTTCACCTCTCCAATAGTGGAGCTAATCAGGTATGCAGACTCAGATTCCCCTTGCCTTGGGGAAATATATGAATCAATTGACAGCATGATTGGAAAGATCAAGTCTCTTATTCGTGAGAGGGACCCCTCTTTGAAGTTATTTACTGAACTCCAAAAGTTGATAGAAAAGAGGTGGAACAAGTTGAACACACCTCTTCATATGGCTGCTTATGCACTTAATCCGAAGTGGTGTGTGGATAGGGAAGGTAGAGTTCCACCAATAGATGACCTAGAGGTGAAACAAGGTTTTATTGATGCCATAGAAAAGATGTATACACAAGAGCAAGCAACCATAATTCGAGAACAATTTCTTGATTTTGCATTGCTTGGTGGCCCCACTTTCTCCAAAGCTGCAAAGGCAGATTTGTTTGGCATGACACAAAGAAGTCCCAGTGGATGGTGGAGGATGTATGGGGACAAATCTCCAGACATCTGTACTCTTGCTATGCGTTTACTATCACAGGTTGCTAGTTCTTCAGCTGCAGAAAGGAACTGGTCCACATTTAGTTTTATCCACTCTATTAAGAGGGACATGCTTACTTCTAAGAGAGCCAAAAAACTAGTTTATGTGCATAGTAGTCTTCTCCTTCTTACAAGGAAGACACCACAGTATTTATAGGGACCAACAGCACAATGGGATGTAGATCCTGAGGATGCTTCTCAAATTGATGATGATGATGATGGGCCATCCCTTCATACAGGATTGGTTAATGTACCATTAGAGGACATGGAGTTGAAGTTGTAGGGCATTGATGATGATGAGAATGAAGGAAGTGAGGCTCAAGCATTTTTGGATAGGCTTCAAGCAGAGGATCAGGATTTATGAGTAGCTTCAACCTTCATGCTACTATGGGCATTGAGTCAGAGACTTCCTTTTTTGTTGCCTTGAGGCATTTTGGTGTTCTACCATTTGACATGTGGCACTACTGTTAGTGACATTGTTATACTTATTTTGGGCATTTTGCCATTTGGACTATCATCCATGCCATTTGGTTAAACTTATCCATGATTCATATGCTCTAGACTTTTAAAGTTTTAAATTTAAATTTTTAAGTTTACTATTTTTTTGATATAGTTTGCAATTTGCATGGAAGTTGTTTTAAAAATTTAATGTTGTTACAATGTTATCAGTTATATTATGGAAGTTGTTATGTTTCTAATATGTTATGTTGTTTTAATAATTGAGATTGCATGTAGGTCATTCATGGATAAATTGATAATTGATTATGGATACATTTTATATAATTTATATTTTTTAATATACATTTTATATAATTTATATTTTTTAATTTTTATATTATATAATTGTCATCCCCAACCTACCGTCCCCTGAAAAAAGGGGGTGCGCTCTAGCCGTTTCGGAAACTCGTCCCCACGTCCCCCATGTTCCCCTGTCCCCCAGGCCAGTGCAACATAGTATATATATATATATATATATATATATATATATATATATGAGCAAGGGCATTTAAAAAAATGAATGTGAAAATAAATCATAAATCATGCATGTCAGCAAATCATTGCCTATATTGGGATCCTATTCATCAGTAGCACCCTATGCCTCCCTCCTCTATGCTCTAGCCCTTGCCTCTAACTTGAATCTCAAAGTTGATCCTCCAAGGATATTAGTCAATGACTCAACGAGTCAATACCCTACAATTTTAATGAAACTTCCTAATAAAATCATTAAAATAAGGTAGAAAAAGCTTCCCATGCTTAATAAGTGATTTTGCTTAAATGAAGAGTACATTTTTATTCAGGTCATGACAAAGGAGTTCAACAATCAACACCACCAACATCAAGGTACATACATGGGTTAATGTGCTTGATTAAATGCCAATCCCATACCCTCATACATGATAGAAACTGATGGAAACTTTGCAATCCTGAAATCTTGAAAACTCTTACGTCTGCTGAATTTTGAATGGAATCTAAAACTCTACTTTTTGCATATGAAGTCCGATGAGGTTGGAACCACTCTCAAACATCCTGAAACAATTAATGGTAATGTTAAAAATTTAAGTAAAATGATAGAAAATGAAATATAAGGAGAATGTCACTTTTACTACCAACTACTACTGAATAGGGTGATATTTTTCATCAGCTAGACAAATTATTTTAGGGAAACGTGGCCTTACAGACCACATCCGTATCGGAAATGCGTTTCCGTATGGAGGGGACGCGTTTCCGTCTCAGGAAACGCACCCATCTGTACGGAAACACATTTCCATGCTGCATGGTACGCGTTTCCGCGTTTCCTTCAGGAAAAGGCCTGGGGACGCGGGGGAGGGTGGCGTTTCCTGCAACATAGGTATTACTGAATAGAAATGGCCAACAACTGAGTTGTGGTCAAAGACCCATAATTCAGAGAAACTCTGGTAAGTTATGGGGTAGCCAAGGACTGGATCAAGCAATATTTGATGAGCAGTGTGGCCAAGGGACGAGACCAAAAAATGAGGCTCTGATACTAATGAAACGATCAGAGTTTGTTACTACGGAAACTTCCAATGTAGATAGGACAAATGATCCATGAATAAATATATAATAATAAGAAATATAATATAAGATGATTACAATGCCATTATAGTGCCATACATATACAAATCCTAAAGGCACTTACGGTGACCATTCATGAAGGAATATGTCCCTTAGAAGAATTTATAATTATTTATTATTTATATGTTAATATGTTTTATTAGTTAATATTATATATATTTTGTTTATTACATGCACTCCTCCATGGGCTCTAGAATGATGACACTGGTCATCAATCAGGTTGCGCCCCACTTGGATTAGCACATAAGATTGGACCATGAAAAAACATTTTGAAAATATCAAAGTGCTTGGAATCTCCTGAAAACTGAAACCCATCTTTAAAGCTAGAAGGGGGACCCATGGCACTTGCTATTTTTTAGAGAAAACATAAAGAAGAAAAGCATATGTCTTTATTCATTACCAAAATTAACAATTTTACACACATTAAGTCCACCGTAGAGGGTATCCAAAAAATATGATCTGTCAAAAAAAAAACCATAAAGGCACATGTCATCCAATCATTGCAAAAGCTGACAAAAACTCATCCGTGCCCTTTTCCATAAAAGCTATCCAAAAATATGATTAATTTTTGAAAATGTGGACCTTCTAAAAGTCAAAAGTTACCGAAAGAGCAAGTCTTGGAAAACTGAAAGTACCATTTTGGAGCTCTCATCCTCCCATGCATGCATCAAATATTGCATGTTGAATGCAATTGTGGGGATCTTGCTGTACTCAAAATGCTGTCAACTCTGTTCTTGTATGAGTGTGAAGTGATCTGTGAAAGAACTACCCTGAAGACCTCATGCAAAAAACTTGTCCAATCTTCAACTCTAAGAAAGAAGATTTATGACCATGAGCTATGTTTGGCGAATGTAGTCATGAACCATCAACGCAAATTGTTACCTCCCAAACCCAGACTCGAAGATATTCAAGTACTTGAATAAAGTGCCACACTAAGGGCATTTAGGAAAGTTGCCCATTGTCACCTCAACAACCTTTCTTGTCACTTTAGGCCAACTCTCCTCTGACTCAAGGGGGGAATCCCTCAAATAAAAATACTAATCCATCCTTGAAAATCAGATTAGTAGAGTACGCTTTTTCCAGGGTGTTAAAATCATAAATGGTGGAAGTCAAGAAAACCAGCGACTTGTCCTTTTGGGCCATGGAGTTAGGGCCAACGTTCCCCCAAGATTCCGGGACGGGCGGACGCGGGAGCAGGGAAATGCACATTTGGGATGCATGGATACCACCCCCAAATTTCAGGGAAATTTTGGGGGGGGGTGGGAGGGATGTCAGGGTCATAAAAATTATAAAAATATAAAAAATATGAAAAATATAAATCAAAATCATCCCATGCAAATTAGTAAATACTACATTCATCATTGTGCAATCATGAATGTAAATCAAAATCTAATAAATTAATAATGCAAATACATTACACGATTCATCATGATCTTATATGATATATCATTTTTCATATTTGTCACTTGTGAGTCTTTGTGATTTGATATTCATATAATATATTTGATATTTCAGTTTTGACTTTTGAGTTTTTCCTTTTTCAGTGTTTCGCACTATGATTGAAAAAATGAATCAATTACACTGCATGTACATCAAAATGATAATTTAACTTTTAAATAGATATTGCAATAAATTTAAAATTATATACACTAAAGTCAAAGACATTAAAATACTAAATAGTAAATTACGATTGCTCAAAAATAGGAAAGAGTCAAAGACACAGTAATCAGTATAACAATATTCTATAACTATATAGAGTCAAAGCTAAAATAGTGAAAAGTAGCTGAAATAAATCAACATGAAATGAGCATCAAGGAGTCAATTCCATTGACTAGTCCTCTGCATCCATCTGCTGCATGAAGGCATCCAGACCATCAACGGGAATGTCACCATTTGAGTCAAAGTCACTCTCATGAGTAACCAATGACACACCAACCAAACCATGCTGCATTTTATCTTGTCCATCCTCTCACGGCGGCTGCAAATGCTAGAAACACCCGGCGACAACAATGTTTTAGCTTTAGGCTTTACGTTTTAGGTTTTAACTTTTATAATGATGTTTCATTTTAAAATTTTTTATTTTTGTTTCATAATTTTTTAATTAATATTCATTTTTTTTTTTTTTTTTTAGTTTATGTTGAAAATTTAAAAAATTGTGGGGGGACGTCCAGGAGGCTCGGAGTTTCGTGGGGGGACGTCCAGGAGGCTTGGAGTTTCGTGGGGGGACGTCTAGGAAGTGCGGAGTTCCGTGGGGGGTGTCAGGAAGTACCCCCCAAGTTTCTCCATGAAAAAATGAGGTTTTCAGCAGAGCGAAACGTTTCTCCCTGCGTTTTTCCAAGGTTCGCCCAAAGAGAAACACTGAGAAATGTTTCTCCTAGAGTCCCCCTGTTAGTTTTGTACCTAGGGAAGTGTTCCCCTAGTGACTTTTTCCTAAGTCACTTAGAAGGGGGAAAAAGGTGACCCTCAACATTAAATGTCACTTAATGAGACTTTATAAAGTGAAAGTCACTTTTTGATAAATTTAAGTGGGTGAGTGAATTTTATTTATGAGATTTAAATAAAAAGTATTTTCACTCTCATTCAATCTCAACCATCAGATTAGATTTAATCATGACCGTTGGATTAGAACTCACCTAGGGTTTGATAAAAAGGCTTGAGGGAGGCAAAGAGACTCACTTAAAAGTGAGAAGAGAGAGCAGAGAAGAAGGTCACAGAAATCGAGGCAAGGGTTTGGAGTTATTTCCATTGGCACGATTCCCAAGGCAAGTTCAGCCATTAATTGCAGGCACAGAAATCAAGGAGTGTATGGACTGCATTAATTGCAGGCACAGAAATCGAGGTGTACGGATTCCGTACAGTACGGATTTTTTTGGGCACGGATTTCGAGGCACTGTTTGTGCACAGAAATCGAGATACTGTTTGCACAGATTTCGAGGCACTGTTTTGTGCACAGAAATTGAGGGCAGATTTGCACAGAAACCGAGGCAAACATTTTGGCACAGAAATCGAGAAACCTGCTGCACAGTTTTCGAGAATATTGTTGGCACAGAAATCGAGGGCCGTACTGCTGTACGGACAGCATTCAATTTCTGCACAGAAATCGAGGATAAGCTGGGCACGATTTTCAAGAAATTTTGAGATGAAATTTATGGTGGAGATAAGTTGAATTTTTTCACTGTATTTCTGTTCTGAATATTTTGCTGAAGATTATAAAATCTCTCTCTCTCTCTAACTGGTTTTCCCCGTGGGGGTTTTTCCAGGGCTTGATTTTGGCCAAAAATTTCTGAGTCTATCATTTTTCATGTGTGAATGTTTAAATGTGTTTTCAGCCTGTTAGTGCATTTCTACTGTGTGTTTAATTGTTACTGAAAGTTTTATAAGTAGTTTCCAGTCAATGCATAACCGACTGGGAATGAAAACCACGAAATGTTGACATAAACCAGCAAACAGTAAAGTGCAGAAATTTCTACACCCCCCGTCCCAGCGACGCAGGAAATGCAGGAAACACATTCTCAACCCTGGGGGATGCGTCCTCTTGGAACACTGGTTAGGGCAGCAAGAACAAGAGGCTTATCAATGATACACTCCTACTAATTTAGATGAATCTCGTTAACATGTGAAGCGGATTGATAGCCCTTAAAGGATACACATCACAACCATGTAGGCTTTAGCCAAAGTACCATGTTATCACTCAAACAAAGAGTAACATCAAACAACTTTAAGAAAAATAATAGACATCATCAAATTCTTTATATATTTTTCAGATTACATCAAAGGCCAATGAGGATCATAGACATCAGCTTTAACCTCTTCCCTTGAACAAGAACAATCCTTCAAAAATTAATGAGCAACTTTGACCAAAAGGGTATAACCGCAATAACAAACTAATGGCAACCAAACATACCAATGTGATCCATAGAAAAATAAGATGAAGATTGAAACTCCAACTTGTCACTTCCCCCTTCTCCCAATTCCTGCAAAATGACAATTTACTTGGCCTTTAGGGTGGTTTTCCTCCACTTGATCCTCACCCTTCTGCAAATGAAATGATATATATTTTTATAAAGTTCTCCTTCAACTACATTAAAATATTATTTGGAAGATATAGAAGATCCTTCTCCACCTTTGCCTCCACAAGGAGAGGTCAAACCCTCCATAAAATAATATAAAAATAGTCTTGGAGTCTTCCCCAAGGAGGGTGTTTTTTGCAAGGGGGCATTACTCATTTTCATCATTTAATTTCATGTCCCTTAGAGGCTTAGAGTACTTTCTTTAATTTAGGCACCAAACATAGGAATAGTATGTAAAGACTTTAGAAAATGACACATAATTGGTTAATTGCAAAAGGGGGACATGATGGAAATGTGTGAAGTGGCTAGTGAAATGACATGATATGAGAAATGGCTAGGTAAAATGTTAATGGCATGAAATGAGGGTGACACTTGCTTAAATCCTTAGGAACAAACCCATTCCTCAAGGTCATACACTTAATCTAATGAATAAATGAGAATTATAGCCACACGATGATGCTCCATAAGCTATTGAAACAATATTTGAGGATACATGAGCCATTATAGAGTAAAACCTTTGACCTTCCACACATAAGAGCGCATATACCATAAGTCAATTAGAGAGGATATATCATATCACTGGTATCAACTGGATGTCCCCATCTGTCTCTAGCATATGGCAAGGCAGGTTGAGTTAATGAAAGTGTATGTGAGCAGGCTGAAAGTGTTTTTGTCGAGTGTCTATGGGAAATCCATAGATCTCATTTGTGGAACTGCTAGATATGATGGAAGATTGTAAGAACAATTCTTGTTCTAATCGAATTTGACAGAAAAATGTTTGTAAAATATATTGAATAAAATATAATTGATTGAATGAATAAGATGATTACAATGTCCCTCGTGACGATATACTTATATGCATTGATTGGTCACAAGGCGAAGGGGTATGTAGCTTTTGACTTTTCATTAATGTAACTTTATTCTTCTTCTTCTTCTTATTATTATTAGTAGTATATTTATGTTTGTTACATTGCCCCTCTCTTTAAGGAATGCCTTGTCCTCAAAGCATATAAATTGGATTTTCTCTGGATACCAATGTAAGAACAATTCTTGTTCTTATTGAATTTGACAGAAAATGTCTATAAAATATATTGAATGAAATATAATTGATTGAATTAATAAGATGATTACAATAACCCTTGTCACGATATACTTATACGCATTGATTGGTCACGAGGTGAAGGGGTATGTAGCTTTTGACTTTTCATTAATGTAAATTTATTCATATTATTAGTATTAGTATTAACATTATATTAATGTTTGTTACAAAGATCACATAGGAAATGACGATCAAGTCACCCCACAAATGTCAGGGGGTAACAGGCAACAAATTCACCAAGGAATTATCTGAGCATAGCTCTTGGTTGGATGATTAGGTGATAGACCCAGGATCATTATTTTTTCAGATCTATGTGTTAGTTGAGATTTTTCCTTAAGGATTATAATATTCATCTTCTTCTAGTATATTTTCGGTGTCTATCTTCAAGACCTTGCCTATTGAAAAGGTTGGATAGAATTGAAGTATTTGTTACTATAATAAAATTTTTACATTCAATCATAAGGCTGAAATATTCTATGAAATATATTTTAGGGAACCTTAAGTCAATTGGGTGGAAATTTCAGATTGGGCATAGTTCTGAAATTTCCAGTCTTGCACTAGTTTAGTATAAAAAACAAAGTACTTTTCCCCTTTTGAGTAGACATTTACTTATCATCAATACTCCACCTAGTTTTTGTGATGAAGGCATGAGGAACTGCATTTGGTGGGACTAGTGGAAGCACTCCTGATAAGGGACATTTGGGACTTTGACATAGGGGGCTTTGCTCGAAATGCTAAAAAAATAAATTCCCCTTAAGGTAACTAAACTAAGAACATCTGAAATGACAAATGAGGATCACTGCTTTAGTAAATGCCCCACTGGTCTCTGCGTTGACCAGCTATACAAAGGAACAAGGACCAATTAGCCAATGTCATTATCTAAATCGAGATCATTTGCATTCTCCGTAATATTCATTGGCACACCGACCAAGTCGAGTTATGCCTCATTAAGGTTGTCCTCCTGATCTACTAATGCATTAGGTTTATGGTCATTTTATTTTTTATTTTAGTTTTTTTCCTCAAAACGACATTTTAAGGTCAAAATGGAGTGTGGGAGCATCTCTTGTTTGGAGGAGGGCATTCCCTAATGCATCGCCTTGCATTCCCCCAAAACGGGACTTGGGGAACATCCATCTTGGAGTACCCACGTCCCCTACCCTCAAGAACACCTCCCCTTTAAACATTGCTTATCATATCATGCATCATTTTCCATGTGTATAATTTGTTGTCCTCTTTTATATTTGTAGGTTTTATTGGAAGGACAACAACATATTATTGTTGGTTTAAGGTCATACTTACTTTTTTGGACTTTCAGTTGATATGTTAGAGTTTTTAGGGTAGCCTCCCTATGGTTGGGAAAGGACCAATTCGAGTAAGATAGGTTTAGAGTGAGGCGTCAGTGGTTCTGCACCTAGGTCTCCTTTTTTGTTTTTGTTGTGGAATTTCTATGTGCTAGCAAGGATGATTTAATGTTCAAGTTGATCAGAAACAATATCAAAAAAATTCTAGATAATGGCTCCAAATGCAAGCCCATATGCATGTATGTGCATATGCCCAAACCTTGATGTAGATAAAGTCCTACTTGAGGCAATACAACTGAACCTAGATGATTGGTGCCACCTACATGAGTTGGACTGCCAGTAGCTCCTACTGAAGTGTAATAAGTCACACATGTATGGCCATTTTGCTAAGAATTGCAAAATGGTGCAGCCACTTCCATCGACTCCATTGAAAAAGGAGTAGCCCATGAAAATATAAAATGGGCAAAAGGGTAGGTAGTGTCCCGTTTGACCAAACTAGAATAACGTCTTTGCTTGGATGACAAATTGATCTTCTCCCAACCAACCCAAAGGTCATACTTGATTGACACCCCCAACAAATCACTATGAGGTCCTATCTTCTTAATGGAGGAGGAGCATTAGGAAAATGAAGAAGGGGAGATTTTGAAGGAGGAGAATGACTAGGATGTGCATGAAGAAACAAAAGGCTTTGTGACAGATGGGGATGAGCAAGAGTAAGAACCCATTGGTGAGGATGTTCCTTCGATTCAAGAAGCAACTAGGGCAACAGGAAGCAAGGGTGAACTTTAGACTCCAACATAGTTTGGAGTAGTAATGAAGCAGCATAGCTTTCCACCACTTACAAGTAGGAAATCTAAAACGAAGATTCTAAAAAGAGAAAGGACCAAAATTGTTATGATTCTTAGCCCTTAATTGAGCCACAAACAATGTGTCCAAGAATAAGATAGGAAATCCCCTTTCATATATTAAAATACCCTTAAGGTAGGGAAACACCATATAATGATCATTTTATGGAAGGAATCCACTCTTGCTCACTTGTCTCTTTGAGGGAGCAGTCTCCTAATGAACTTAGCTCCAATATAATATACTTCATTACATGCTCCATAAGGACTCCATCCTTATTTATAACTATATAGGAAACCCTAATCATAACCATCTCCTAAATATCTAATGGACCTTTATGAGGCCACTTTACCTTTATTCCTCTCTAACTAACCTGTGAGCCTTGTTTTAATAATAACATAGTGTACCAAATCCACTTTATTTTGAATGGCCACCATTATGACACAATTATTACTCTAATGGGCCCTTTGTCTCCCCCATTACATGCACAAGGAGGATCCCAACAATCCATGCCTCTTTAAAAAATGTTACCCTCAATGCTTGTAGTGCAGATGTACCGACAAAAACCTTGGTCCTATTTATGCACAACCTAGTGGTCAATGGAGTCAAAAGGAATCGACCCCTAACCCGACACGACTATGGACTTCCTTCCCAATGTGTCACTACCGGAAGGACTTCCTCTTTTAGGTTTCCTAGGTCCAATAGTGAACGAACCTAAACTAACCAAGGGAGAGACCCTAGCCAAGCTTTTTCTAAGGCCAACTAAAAGATATCTAACTAACCCCAAATAATCCCCTAGCTCTATCTTTTAGGAATAGGTGTCTAACTAGGGATGATTAATTAGATACAAGACACGCTCTAATTCAACATTTCAATGATGTAATTAAGTTTGCCATGAAACTAAAATACATGATACTACAAATGAAATAAAAGCATTACATTAATAATTGGCAATTTAACTTCTTGAATAGTAAACCCTCAATCCCAAAAATGGCTTTAGTCACAGGGAGTGTCAAGCTACTGTAACCCTTCTATCTACCTGCGAGATCCATTGATGATGCTTGGCCCAATCTTTCAGAGCACCAATCAAGGGGGATAGATTGTACCCTTGGCCACATCACCTGACCTCTCAGATATGTGAAGAGTAATCTTCTCAAATGCTATTTTCGGTGGACTACATGAGCATGACGATAGATAGGATGGTTTCAGGATGCCTAGAGGGGTCCTTGATATATGCAAGGTACGTGGAGTCCAAGTCTGTGTTTAGTGCTGTCTAATGTGGTACTACTCGAAGAAAGGTACTAGACCAAAGTCAAGGGGGGATGTCCAACATCTTACACCTAATGTGGATGCAAGGATACGTGTCCCAACAATGGTCATTGTCTAGTAGGGTTCCCTTCAACTGTAGTTTTACCCACCTAACGACAAGCTCCTAGTGATTTTTATAGATGCTGGAACATGTCTTCTACCCAAAATTCCCAATAGTCATTGTGCCATGTATGCTCATCAATATCAAGATCCAATATAATGCTTCTAATTAAACACCTTAATCAATGTATCATGTGCAATTAACGATAACTCATATATCACATCATTGAAATAATATCCACATGAATAATAACAACAACTTATTGCGATTGCAAATAGCTTAATATGACAATTGAAATGAACCAAGCATCAAATGATTACAAGAAATTGTATAGGAAGGCTATTACATGTGGTTTAGATGGTAAATATTCATTAGCATTTAATTATATGAGTAAGACAAACTACCATCAATGAATATTTAAGGAATCCACACAACTGGCAAGATGGGAAACTTTGTCAATATGAGCAATATTAACAAGTACCGATTGTGATTGAACCAAGAAGTATGAATTGACTTAGTGAGCTTATTATCAGAATGTTATCACGAAGAGTTGTTTAATACATAGCATATGGATGTGATATTACAACTTTAGGAGACCTAAAAAGTGCAAATTGAAGCCTAACGACTAGATCACAAGAGAAATGTGAATTGAAGATCCAAGCAGCATTTCATATACTAGTTGCAAGGCATTTACTAGTAATAAGTTGCATTTAGGTCATAAATTAAAAGTTACAATATTAACAAGTACAAATTGTGATTGAACCAAGAAGTGAAAATTGACTTAGTGAGCTTATTATCAGTATGTTATCACGAAGTGTTGTTTAATACTTAGCATATGGATGTGATATTACAACTTTAGGAGACCTAAAAAGTGCAAATTGAAGCCTAACGACTAGATCACAAGAGAAATATGAATTGAAGGTCCAAGCAGCATTTCATATAACTAGTTGCAAGGCATTTATACTAGTAATAAGTTGCATTTAGGTCATAAATTAAAAGTTTTGATAATTAGATCCTAGCATCATTTCTTAATCACTAAGCTATGTGAAAGATCAATAGCAATGTAGGCATTGTTCTAGGTTTTTAGCTCAACTCATGAAATGTAGATTACTAATCATGTACCATGTTAGATCTAATACTAAACTCAATTAAATCAGCTTATATATGAGAGCTAGCAGTAGTAAACATAGATCTAGAGGTCAATCTCAAATTCAACCCTAATTCTGCATTGCAAGCATGAAATGCAAAGCTGATTTATAAGTGATTTAATGTAGATTTAGGATCTATAATAAGGTATACTACAACAGTTAAAACCAACAATAATATGAAGTTTAATTAGCTTGTAAGGTTACTGTTGTCACATCTGTTACCAGCAAAGTTGTATTAGTTGGATTTTCAAACGAGCGTGCCAAAGTTGAACATGTTTCATGTTCTTTACCCGCATTCAGAAGTTGAACATAATTAATAAGTATGCTAGCATGGTATTTTTATGTAAAGGACTTGGCTTCCTAGGACTTATCAATCAAGTCAGGTAGTCAAAGGAGTTTTTTCAATTATTAATTATGTTTTGCGTTTAATTATTAATACCTGACTTATCAATCAAGTCAGGTATTCAAAGGAGTTTTTTCAATTATTAATTATGTTTTGCGTTTTAGCAGGGCATAAGTTTTGAGTTTTTCTCCCGCTCCTCCAAAGCTGGAATGCTTGGCGTGGTGGTTAGGCCTTAGGAGGTTATTAAAGTCCATGGGTCAATGCATATGAACATGTTAGATACTAGAATAAAGTCATATGGACATGTGCTAGGTCCTGTTATCACATTTATAGTAGCCAGGGCTACCATATCTTCAGACTAGATTCCAGTACTTTTCTGAGCCAGTCCTTTACTATGAGATGCTTGAGATCAACAGATGATGAGCAACTACTTCAGGATCACTCACATTTTTCAGCAGCCACATAGCAGACGTTACAGCCTTATGCCATGATTGAGCCTCATGACCTTATATTTGATGACTGAGGTGGCCATTTTCTTCCATACACAGCAGTGTGATAGTGCCCAAAGTTATGCAACATCAATGCTCCAGTGGCAGTTGATGGTTCAAATGATAGATACAGGTATATGGCTGTGCATTGGATACCTTTATTTTGCTCGCTTACTTATCTTGGTAGCTTGACTAGGTATCTAGTAGTCATTGTTAACAACTATTTTGTACAATAGCTGAATTTCTTGTGAGCCGCCAGTTTCATGAACATGTTCAATGTTCATCGTCAGCGTTCGGAAGTTCAGAAGTCATTTTCAGGGCAATTTTGCCCCATTTGTAATAACTGCATGTTCATACGCCCATGGGGAATTTGTAAAAAGTTGTTCTAAACGGGGTCCTTTTATAAAAGACTCGGCTATCCTTAGGTTTAGCCATTTGGGGGATACTCTAGAGTGTTTTTTCCTTAGGAATTATGCGCTACTCATCAGTGGCGTATAATCCCTGAGTTTTTCACTCATACCTCCAAAGTTGGAGTATTTACCATGGTGGTCAAAACCTAAGGTGGTTATTAGAGTCTTGTGTCTAGGATTTTTTACGTGTTAGCCATCTCGATTGAGTCGTATGAACATGCACTAGGTCCCTTAGGAGTTTTGTTTCATTCTGAGAAAAATAATTTTTTTCGTAATTTAGACCATTTTTTAATGGGTTAAATGGAAGTTTTCAGGTTGTGATAAAAACCTCATCCGGAGGCGAAATTTTGCGTGGGGAGGCTCGTTTTGACGCTCAGAGCGTCCTATTTACCCTAGCACCCTCATTCTTCAGTTTCCGGGCGATTATGTCACCGCTGGGGGAGTTTTGACTAAAAATGCATCATTTTGACATTTAATTGCTTAAAAATGACAAAATGCACATGAGGACAAAAATTAAATAAGTAAAAAATGATTAAAATAATCATTGGAAAGGTTTGAGGATGGATTATATAAGGTATACGAATACATTGAGAGGTGTTATCAACTGATTTGTACAATAGTTGAAACCTTATTGAGCCGCCAGTGTTGGAACACATCAGTGTTCACTTCCAGAGTATCTGGGTTTCATTATATTTGGGTCTAGCCAGTTTTGGCTTTGAGTCGACATGACCATGGCCCCATGGGGGTTTGTATCAAAGTGTGCTAGTAGGGTCTGAGTGGCTCGGTTTCCCATGACTGGATTAAACAACTAAGGTATTCCAGGGAGTTTTTTCACCGTCAGATTATACTTTGCTTCATGCGAAATATAATCTCTTGGTTTTTCTCCCGCTTCCTCCAAAGCTGGAATGCCCGATTTTGGAAATTTGGCCATGGGGGGTTATTAGGGTCCAACTATAATGTATAAACCTACTAGACACTATTAGAATAGGTTCTGGTCATGTCCTAGGTCTCTAGGACCCCCAGAAAAAATTTCGAAAATTTTTTACCGGACGCGTCGAAATTGGGGTTTTTAATTATTTTTAAATTTTAATTAAATTTCTCTATAGTTTAAATAGAGAAATTTGAGTCTGTAATATGTCAGTCATCCGGGGTCCGATTTCAGTGTTTGATGGCTCGTTTCATAAGCCAAAAATCACACATGACCCATGGAGCAGCTAAACCCAACTTTCGGATGTCAATTCCGCCCCGTAATTAATATTTTCTCTAAAAAGTCATTTACAGAGAAATTATTAATTAAAATAATAAAATTGATTATTTTGGAGATAATCCAAATCTCTCCAAAATTAATCAATTTGATTAAAATAAAGGGCTAAATGACATGGCAATGAGCATTTAGGAAGATTCCAATCAACTCCAAGCCCATCCAGTCACCAGCAAAGAATCTCCCCAAGCTAATTCGCCCTCCTTCATAGAAATTCGATTTGGTGATGTGTCAGTTATTGGTTGGGTTGGTGGTTTTGTATTTATGATGAGGTAGGCGCCCTCATGACTCACCACACCTACCATAAGCTTGGTTCCCTCCATGGCTCGAGTTCTATCTACCCATCTACCACGTGTTCATGCCTCAACCCACTCGCATCTCCTAAAATCCTCACGTCAATCCCCATTAAACTCGAGTTTGAACCTTGTTGGAGTTTGTTGGTTGGTTTGTGATGCTTCCCATGCAATCACGTGTGGCCTTGGCTTCCATTAGATTCGAGCTAGCACCCAATACCCTCCACATGTCTTCATCACACCTCAACTCGCCCCTCCACATGGATCACGCCTCCTCTACCTTAACTCGCCTTTGCCTTGATGTATTTCATCCATTGGTTAATGCTCTCACCTCCCACCCACCTCAAGTCGAGTTTGCCACATAATGCCAATCTCACCAAACACCAACTCGACTTTGGCCATGTCTCTTGCTCCAAGCCTTGCATGATTGGAATTCGACTTCATTGCTCACCACCAATTCGAATTAGGGTTTAGGTGTTTAGTTTTAGTATAAAGAGAGGCCCATTTCGGTTGTTATCTCATGGAGACTTTGATGCAAGATTACTCTGCAAAAATTTGTAACATGCTTTTGGCTTAATATTTTCAATAAAGATTTCGACTTTGGAGGTCCATGAGCTTTCAATCTTTGGTGTGAATTCATCTCTTGTTGAGGTGACATCTTCTCTAAACCCATCTCTTGATTATGCATGGTATTTGATCAATGGCTAGCTTGTGAGGACTATTTTTAGTACAATAGAGTAACCGTTTATAATTTAAGTTGGTTATTTATGCATAGTTTATCAAGATCTAAATGGACATGAGTAGTTGGTTATACAAATTGTTGATTTAATCTTGATATTTCTAGCATTCTAGCATTGTTGATCTCACTTGTTGGTTGAGTATTTGGGTTTGTGATTAGGTGTTGCCTAAAGTGAAGAGGGGTAAGAGCTCGGTTGCATCAAACCCTTGTTCATCTTCAAGTTTTGGCCTAATACTTTGTGGTTGCAGGATCTACAATAATCTCAAGATCTTTTTATCTTAAGAAGGCTAGGAAGAGCTCTTCTCAGGTTTCTCATCAACCAAAAATTCTATTTTTAAAACCTTGTCATTAAAGGCTCTCTCTTCAAGCCTTGTCTTTTGCTCCTTGATCTCCTTTTCCCATTTGATTTGCTAAGCCTATTCCTCCTTGCCCTAGTTTCATCCAACCCCCTTTAGCCCCACTCTCTTGCTCTCATCCCTTCTCCTCATTCGTCCTCCTCCTTAAAGCCCTTCTTTCCTCTTGTCTTACTCTCCTTCCCTTGCTCTCGTCCACTTCATTTTGTAGCCTTCCTACCTCTCACTTCTTGCTTTAGGATCCCTCCTTTCGTCCATCCTTGAGTGGCCCTAAAATCCACCATAAACACAAAAATTGTTAAAACGTTAGCATTTGTCTTTTTGCATAAGCTTGTTAGATTTTAGTGTTAGTCTTTAGGCATTTGTTAGATCATCATACTTGCATTTGCATAGTTAGTCTTACTTGCATTTCATTTTATAAGTTTAAATCTCATTGTGGATCCCATCTTATTGAGTTTAGGCTTGCATTTTGAGTCATCTTTCCTAGTTTTATAGTTTCATTTCGAAAGATAGAATATTTTGCATAAAAATATTTCGAAATTTTAAGTCTTAGATCTCATTTCTAGCATATTTAGAGCAACTTTTGTTCGCTGGTCCGTTTTACCATAGTTAACATTTTATGATAAATTTTTATGCATTCCACATTTTAGAGTTAAAATTCCAAATTTAGACTTAAATAGTTGCAAGTTTTGGCTTTGTATTTTGCTAACAGTTAACGGGTGCCTTGCTTAGATTTTTGGGACTTGTGTAGATCATTTGAGGAAGAGATATATTTGATAAAGATCTTGAAACGAAGAATCAACGCAAAACAAAGTGAAGGATCCATGAGGATGACTTAACTTTGAGATACTTATCCTTTTGTAATAGCAAGTAAAACTTGCTTCTTCTTCAATATTTTTCAAGTATTTCCATTCTCAAAAGACCTTGCAAGGTTTTAAACCCAAGGCATCTGTAACAGTTTAATAAAAAGTTTTCAAGTGGAGGGGTCCTCCACCTTTGGTTCTTCTTCCCCATTTGGGGAAGAGTGTTGGGTCTTGTGGTGTGGTTTAACTTAGTTTATGTTTCCATGCTCTTAGATTAGTTTCTATTTCGCTAAGTAATTCGGTTATTTATCTTCCATATTCTACTTACCCCCATGCTTTCCCGAGTAGGGTCTTGAACCTGAAAGAGATTCTTGGGTAGTTTAGAGTTATCTTTGTTTATTATTATCTTGTTTCTCTTCCAATCCTTGACCAGAGAAAAGCTAACTTTGGGATCGTATCCCAAAGGCCACATAGTTTTGTGGTAGCTTCTCGCTCCCCCATCAACTTCTTGTGGACATCCAGCTAGCTGGAAGGTTTCCAGGATTGGTGGCTTCTAGTGGTTGATCTTGTTTGGAGATCAATCCCACCTAGTAGATTAAAGTTTGTGTGGTAGAACACTAGATTTGTTTATCTTGCAAGCTTTATTGCTAGTAGTATTTTCATCTTGTTGATCAACACTGTGGTTTAAATTTGTTTCAAGTGAAAATATACTGCTGTTGCTTTTATTTGTTTTCTTAAAATAAACCAAAGTCTCTTGAACTTGGCCAAATCCAAGTCAAGAGCACCCTCTATCGGAGGGCATTTTAGTCTTGCATCATCCCTGCATTAGGCATTTTAATTTTAGCAAGTCTCTTGAACTGTGGTCATAAGACCGAGTCAAGAGCGCTCTCTGTCGGAGAGTTGAACAAGGTTCTTTTAATAGTAAAATTTTCCACTCACACACCCCTAATTAATTTATCTTGGTTTGTCCTACACCCGTATGCTCTGCCAACCGGAAACGGTTGGGCTAGTACTCAGAAAGGTGTAAGACTTGGTAATTACGATCGATAAACTTAATTAAATTTTTTACCCAAAACCTCAACCAAGGCAAAATACTGTTCTTCCCACGAGAGGTGACGCCGGATTCCCACTGTCAGACTCAGGGGCGGTTTAAACATTGGACACCAATCCTTATCGAATCTGGGTGCTTCCGACAGGTCACTTAGGGTTGCCAATATCTTTCTTGGGTAGGGTTCTACCATCTTTTGATACCTTTGGTCTTAGCCATAATAATCAAGACAACTAAAACTTTGATTTACCAAGATAATTTGCACAACGATTTCACGAACAGTTACTATCAAGACTACTTTTCAGCATCTCCCAGCACTACATTTGTTATTTTTGACTCCATTACCCATTGGATAAGGCACTGGTCCTTTTGTCTTTTAATTTTTATCTGTGGATGCTTCTTAATTATATCAAGTCTTTGCATACTGTTTCGCAACGTGGATTGCATCTTATCTTGTGTTTTATTTTCAAGCTTTATATCGTCTCTCATTTCACCAAAAACTCCTAAACAACACCCATCCGCATCACTACATAAGAAAACACTATAAAAACAAGAGCCTTAGTGAAACTCTCTTTTAGGGACTACCCCCCTTGGCTTCGTTAGGAGTTTGCCTAAACGGAGGAGCTGGGATTCAGGTGACAGTACCTGGCTCATTGCTTGCCCCCAAGGCCACACCTCTCTCACTTGTAGTGAAGAGACAGCTTTCGAAAGATTTCCGCTGCTGGTGTGCATATTGGCGGACAACAAGAGGTAAAGCATTGTTTCCAAAAGTCAAAGGTTGGAAATTTGGATTAAATTGAGTGTACGGATCCCCTCCTTCACGTGGGCTCCATCAAATCACATGAAGTATAAGATGAGGGTCCAATGGCATAAGTGGTGTACCATCATATCATGGTTTAAAAACACATGTGTTATAAAGCCAAACTTTGGTTGTGAATATATTAAAAGATGAATGACGTGAGCATGAGGGAGAGCGTGGGCTTCCCTCACGTCGGCTCCTCCATGCGCGTGGCTTCATTGTGATGGGCGATTGCTTCAAGGTGGAGTGGGGCTCCACCTCATCCCCTACCTACCATTCTACGCCTACCATATCAATCACACCAAACTCAACGCAAATCATGCCCTCCTTCACGTGAGTCTCTCCAAGCTCATTTGCATGGCTTGGCTCTCCCCATGCCAAGCTCGAAATAGGTTTTTAGCACTTGGGTTTTGTATAAATGTGAGGCTCTTGCTCCATATTTGGGATGGAGATTTTGTGCAAGAACACTCTTCCAAAATTATTGTAATCATTTGTTTAAATACTTGGAATAAAAGCGACTTTGGAAGTATATGCAAGGGCTTTTTGTGTGGTGGTTTCATCCTTTTGAGGTGTTATCTCTCTCACCCTTCTCTCTTATTTGCAAGTTATGTTCAATGCTAGCTTTAGAAGACTATCAATCTAGTACATAAGGTTAGTCAATTAAATTTTTTATTTGATTATCTATGATAGATCTTTCATCTATCTTGATATTTGTTTGATCCAACATCCTAGCATTTGATCTAGTTTGCATTGTTGAGAGTTGTGTTTTTCAGGGATCACTGAAGGTGGAGAAGAGTTTGGAGATCAGGCTTCTCTTCATTAAACCGGAGTTCTTACCTTCTAACACATTCACTTTGCAGGGATTACAAAGGCTTCTACTCCAAGTGAAGAAACGACCAATAGGGGCTCTTCCTCATCCATCAAACTCAATTTTTAAAAACAATTTTCTGGTTACCTGGTTACTAGATCCATCTTCAAGTTGTGGAAAACTCAAGTTACATTCTTCTCCAAGCTTGGAAGTCCCATCAAGCTTGCCTTTGGTTTTTGGCTTGGCTTGATCCTTGTCTCTATTTGGCTTTCTGTCCCTTTGCCTTGTTTGGCTCACCTTTCTTCGCCACTTCTTTTCTCCCATTTTTTCACTATTCTTGCCTTTGTTGCTCGCTGCCCTGATCTTTTCTTTGTCTCTTCTCTGCTCTGATTTATTATTTTTGTTTGGTCTACCTTCCCCTCATCCTCGCTGCCATCTTTTCTTCTTTACATTCGCTCACCTTTCTTCATTGATTCGCTGCCCTATCTTGCTCACTGTTTGATATCTTTGCTGCCCACTGTTTGGGAGCTTTTTCCAGTTCACTGTTTGTCTCATTTGCTGCTCACTGTTCACTCCCCTTTTTGTTTACCTTTTGGTCCTTTTGGGCTGCCTTTTGATCCCTCTTTCCAGTCTTCCTTCATTCTCTTTCTCCTTAGCTTAGATCCCAGTTTAGTTTATCTCTAGATCTCATTTTAAACTTAGTCTAGTTTGTTTAAAGTTTGCTAGACCCCATACTTAAATTTTTTTGCATTTTTGTAACTTGCATTTCATTTTAATTACTTAGATCTTAGTTCATTTGTTAGTTTGCATCTAGTTTATTTAAAAGTTAGCATTTCTAGATCTCATCCTTAGCTTAGTTTAATCTTTTTGCATCTAGTTTACATTTTCAAATAGATCTTAGATCAGTTTTCGATTTTATTTTATTTTAGTTGACAATAATGGGTTCTTGATTTTTCACTTGTTATAGATGCTTGAAGAGGATACCAAACGAACAAGTCCAAGGCTTGAACTAGTCCAAGATTTGAAGAAGCAATTTTGAAGAAGCAAACTTGGAGAAGACAAAAAACCAAGAAACTCAAAAAACCAAGAGAAGATCCAAACCAAGAAGACAAAGATCCAAACCACTCTCCTTTTGTAAAAGCTTTTAAAGAGCTTCATAAAATCTTCTACTTCTATTTTCTTCAAGTTATTCTTCAAGGGTTGAATTCCCAAGACATTGTAATTGATTAATAGAGTTTGCAAGTGGGATTTTTAAGCTCCCACACCCAACTTCCCTCATTTGGGGAAGTTTGTAGTGTTTTGTTTCTTGATTGGTTTGATTGTTAGCTTGGTTTCACTTTTTGCAAGTAGAATACTAGTTGTTAGTTTAATTCACTTTTGCAAATAGATCACTAATTGCTAGTTTCGCTTTTTCAATTGTGCAAGTAGTTTTATTTTCACTAATTGCTAGAATAGTCTTACTTCATTTTCCATATTGTGCTATCCTGTTTTGTTGCTTATTTTTGATTGTTTAATCTTAAAAGGAACACAGTCTCTTGAACCTGTCATAAGACAAGTCAAGAGCACTCTCTATCGGAGAGCATTGTTGCATTTGCATTCTCATATAGATTAGATAAGACTCTTGAATCTCACCATAAGGTGGATCAAGAGCACTCTCTGTTGGAGAGCTTGTCTTTTGTTCTCTAATTAAAACTTTCACAACTCACATTCCCCCTTTAAAATTGGAATTTATTCGTTTCTCCATACCACGTATGCTCTGGCCAACCTTGAAAAAGGTTGGAATACTTAGAAATGGTATTGGTTGCTTAATCTCTCAATTTTAAACCATAATAAAATCTTTACCCCATAACCAACGAATCCGGCGTTGTCGATAAATAATTTAAGTGGGGAAATTCCAAGTGGGGGCGCCGGGCAACCATGTTCAGACTCTAGTTGCTGGTTAGCTATTGAGCGCCTGGCTAGAGAACTGGGTGGTCCGTCATGTCTTCGAACGAAGCCATTTAGAGTATTTCTCGGATAGATTTCCAGTACCTTGCGTATCGGTTGGAAATTACCTAGCCATAATAATCAAGATCACCCCTAAAATACACAATAAAATTTACCAAGAACAATTGCAAAACGATCTCACGAACACACATTGAGACTTGTATTTCTGCATCCCAAGCACTTTTGACTCCATTTGGCACTAGTCTTGAAACTTTTATGCATCACCTTAATTTTTGACCATTTGTCCTTCATATTGCTTAAGTCATTATTATTCTGTGGATGCTTTAATTTTCAGTCATCATATATTGTTTATCTTATCATTGTGTTTTGCAATTGCAACGTGGATTGCTTAAATATTATTGTGTTCATCTAAAAAAACTTCTAAACAACACCCATTCACACCATTCACCCAAAAAATCTTTTAAAAACACAAAGCCTTAGATAACTCTTTGTTAGGGACAACCCCCCTTGGCTTCGTTAGGAGTTTGCCTAAACGGAGGAGCTGGGATTCAAGTGACAATAACTGGCTCATTGCTTGCCCCTAAGGCCACACTTTTCCCACTTGTAGTGAGGAAACAACTTTCGAAAGATTTCTGCTGCTGGTGTGCATCTCGGCAGACAATAGTCATGATCTGGCGATATTATATATAGATATGGTTATTGGTTGACTGTCTGGAATTGAAGTGATCTAGTTACTTGGACTAAGAATTTCTTGTGTATACTCGTTGGTCTTACCCTCTCAAGTAGTATGGACTTGGTCATTCCCACCATTTATGGCTTCCTAGTTATGGCATCACCTGTCATCTTTCCCCATCCATCCGTTCTCTTCCGTATTTGGTTTTATCATGACTTACACTTTAGCTTGTGATACTGAGGACTTCCCCACTTATGCCTCTATGTTGGATAGACTCCTTGTTGTTTCATGTCTCGACTCTGAGCTGTGCAATAGAACTTACCGAAGCCTTGATCCTTCTGGACCAGGAGAACCCGCTGGTGTTGGTTCCTAAGCTTAGGTGAGTTGGATTTGAAGCCTTGACCTCTCTAGTCGGTTTCCCCCGATGTTTGGTCCGGATTGTGGATAGTCCCCTAGTTGCCTGAGTTCTGTCGACTAAACTTGAAGCAAATTGTACTACCATCATTACATGCATATATGATTGATTGTTATATCTTCTATGCAAGCCCATGATTATAAAATAAAACTGTGCTTTTAAGCACAATAAAAGAGGGCTATGCAATAAAGTGTAAAGCACCCTGGATAAAAGCGACGATTAGTTGTGCTTCTAAGCACATGCAAAATTCAAAGGGTCATAAGGCCTAAAATGCAGTGGTTAAATGTATGCTAAATCTAAAGACTGTTGGCCATAATAAAATGTAATGATTAATTCCTCACGGAGCCTACGAGTTGGGATGTGAGATGGAGTAAGGGATAACTAATTCTAAGTGTCCCCCAAAACTTCAAGTTACAGTTAGCTGTGCACCCAGTCACTGTGGTTCTAGAAAAGATCCTCACAGAGCTGGTTCAAGCTTGGATGTGAGTTGTAGACATTTGCTAAAGTGAATAGGCACTTCTCAAATCAACTTATTCCATTTGTGAGACACCACCATTCCTTGTGTGTTTTCTGTCCAACATATGCTTAGTTGATTTCCCCTTTTCCCTTTATCCAAAGTGTCACAGTGTTGAAGTTGTAAAGTCATTCCCTTGTCCTAGCCTTGCCTTT
Organism: Larix kaempferi; assembly: GCA_027924585.1. NCBI lineage: Eukaryota > Viridiplantae > Streptophyta > Pinopsida > Pinales > Pinaceae > Larix > Larix kaempferi. The sequence continues at coordinate 11,763,053 of BSBM01000476.1, forward strand.
TCTACCTTCACCCATTTCTAGCAAAAAGGTCAAGTCCATAAATTGAGTATACACTTGAGGGTCTTTCTCTTAGTAATCGATTGTTTTAATCCCGACTTATATTTGATGTATTATTGCTTACTCACTAGTGAAATGCTACTTTGTACTTTAATCTTGCTATTGAAATAATTAAAGGAGCATATCTTATCCATTTACACTTGCAACATCGGTTAGTTTGAGCCTGGGTCATTATTTTGATCAGTTTTGACCTGGTCAACCCAGTTTGACCAAGTCAACCACAGGATCCGGGATGAGTCAGACCAATGATGTTCGAGATTGATTATTTGTGGTCTTATGGTGCCCACTTGATGGTTTCATGCATTAGACACAAGTTTTATGTGATGGTTTGATGGATTATTATTATTATTATTATTATTTATAGACCATTATTTTTAATTGTCTGGGCATGGTTGAGCTTACAGATGATTATCCAGGTGGTCACATGGTGTATGAGTACTTATCTCTACTACATTTGGGCCTTTTGAGTCCATTGGCACTCAATTATCAGTTTCAGACACCTTCAAATGAGTTTATGGTCAGATTATCACTTTATTGCATATTTTCCATATAAAATGGCCTGTCAGCACAGTTCAAGATTATTTTGGTTCACCTAGGGTGCTACAGAGGGAGTATGGGGTCCAGCCACTTGTTATTACCACATTACCATGCTCCCAGACATTTTGGTGCAGTCATATTTGTGCCCGGTGCACCAGGCAGAGAGATACATGCATTTTATTATTTTTTACAGGTGATTTTCCGAGGATAAAAAATGGAAGAAATGGCTACAAAGGAGATCGATTTGGGAAATTGAGGCAAAGAATTGGCATGAGGTTTGTTCAGAGGATTTTTTGTGATGCATCCCACACCTTCCAGCATAGCTTGCAGCATTCAGTGGGGTACACACATACTCCGGGCTATTATTTGGGGATTTTATTATGTCATTGAGGGGCCACGATTTGGTCATATGGTCACAATATGATATTATCTTGAGTTATTATATGTTATTGTGCCATGGGGTCATGCTAGAGAGGGAAATGTTACACCGCCTAGCCCCACCATGTGCTTATGTCATGAGTTCTAGTCACTTCTCATGTGGTGCGTCCCCCTAGGGCGTCTTAGTGAGTGCGCCCCCTCTATTTTTGAGTTGATCCATGTGTATTGTATTTGGGCTCATCTTAGCCATTGATTATCATTGATGTATCTTTTAATCTCAACCATTCATTCAAAAGGTGGTTAGGGTTTTGGTCTCTCTCATTCCTATTTAAGGAAGAGCCCCCCCCATTGTAAAGGGACTTTGGCTTTTGGAATTTTCATAATAGAGAAAATATTTGCAGAGATTCTTGGTTTTTCTTTGTGAGATATTCTTAGATGGTTATTGGAAAGTCTATTTCTGTTAGCATTTGAGAAGTGGTTGTGGATCCAAAACATTTTTTCGTGGAAACAATGTTTAATTGCAGGAGGGCAACTTCACTTGGGCGTTTTTGCAGGGGGCTCCTCAACTCGTTCTTCTGAAGCAACTAATATCAGGGGGTTTTCAATAGTATCTTTGATCTTTGATTTCCATTTGATATGTCTCGTGTTTTTATAGTCATTTTCTCTTGATGCATCAAATCTAACTTTGGTAGTTTGCTTGTGCAGGAGAGGAGGGCGCACTTGCTTCCTTGTGCAAATCGTTTTCACTTGGATACTCAGCTAAATCACCTCAAATTGATCGGGAAGGAACAAATCATCATCCTCAAGGTATCTACAATATTTTCCGGGTAAGATCTACACTTATTTGATTTATTTGAAGTTTTAAACCATTGGCCATTTGAATTTTCTGCTAAAACCCTAACTGCCGAAACTTCTAAAAATTCTCTAACTCAAACAACTTAAAATCGCGGCGAACGATTTCTTGGTTTTAACCTTAAGGCCTAGCCCTAGGTGGGTTTCCTAGGGCGTCACCCCTAAGGGACTCCATCTTGCCCATTTCTTTAGGCACTGTTCTGCTACCCTTTTTGCACTCCCAAACTTACCATTTTTATGAGTTTTTTGATGATGGTTTTGACTTGTGAGCTAAGATACTGTCATATTCTTCATCAAGTCTCATCTAAAGGTACTATATAGCCTCATCTTGATCTTAACACTTCTACCTTGGACACAATTCCCAAGGCAGAAGAAATCTTTCTCATTTGATAATGCCTTGATCCTCGGTTTAGCTTCCAAACTCATAAGTCACTTGTACTTTCACATTGGGTCAATATTTATATCCTTTAAGCCTCTTGATCCAATCTTAATTCACCTTTTGACTTCATCCATAGATCTAGGGTTTATCATACCTTACACCTTACGTATTCTAGTTGTCTAGTTTATTTGGTGTTTTGGTTAGATCTCTCCTGTCGGGAGCTGATCTGGGTCTCCCCCATTGCTATCTAAGGCTTGGATAGCATAAAGCGAAGAGTGTCTCGATTGGCGTGACAACCAATCCATCTTGGGGATTGAGGCCCTCTTAGGTTACCTCTTTAGTTGCCCATCTCCTCTACCATCCTGTATGGGATCACCTTCAGGGGCATCTACAAGTTGTTTGATAACATTTTTGGCGTCGTTGTCGGGGAGGTAGAGGCTTACCTTCGGTGTCTGCGAGTGTCTGTGCGTTGTCTTATATCTTATCGCATCCGATCTTTTCATTTGGTGATTGTATTTTTCACTACTTAATTATTCCAATCACCATCTTAATTCACTCATCTCACCTCTCCTATGACATTTACTTTTTCGGTGAATTACTGTTGTGGTTCACCTGGTGACTCCACCCCGCGACTCTACTGAGGAATGAATCCAACATATAAATCTTAAATTCCTTAATCATGTCATATCCCGAAGCTACTGAGGTTGAAACTAATATGACTATCAAAATGATGACTCAAATGATAATGTTAATGCAAAACCTTTATGGCTTAGTGTTAGATCAACAAGAAGAGAACAAAAGACGTGATGAATACCTTCATGAATTGTTTGAGAATGTTTATACCAATGATTACCCTCAACCTAAACCTATTAGCAGGCCGTTGGGTAACTAGGTAATGATAAGGTCCCAATCAAAAGGTAGTCCAAAGACTTAAAGTCCTACCAATCCTCTTGTAAAGGAAAATTCCCCTGTTCAAAGGCGAACTATGCCTAAGCCAATTGATGAATTCCCAACTCAAAATTCAAGACCTTCCCCCAAGGGTATTTTAAAGGATAATGGTCGTGTTCAAAAGACAATACCTCAACCTATGAAGGCGGTAATTAAACCTAATCCTATCAAGGTTCAAACTAAAGAAGTGGTACATCCTTACACTTGGTTAGGATGCATAGATTTCAACATTGAACCCAAACTTGTTGGCTAGGGTAGTTTGCCCTAAACTCTAAATGGCTGTCAGTGCTCTCAACATGAATCTCAATGATCAATAATAACAATAGATACCGAGTAACTCACTTTATCTTTCTTTTATAACTTTGACATTGCATGCCCTAACTTTTGTATACCTAAGTGACTTTTCTCTTCTATTTTTCAGTTGAGTTGCATGCACCTTACTTTTTTTGCGTGCATGCATGCTCTTGAGCTATGGCTCGCATGCTTTGCATGTCAATTATTCCAGTTTTATCAAAACGGAACATTACAGTATCAGAGCTAGGCTCTGAAGTAGATTGGGCAGCAATGTTATAGTTGTTTTGGCAAAGATTATTTTGTTGGTTTTAACAGCTTGTTGGTAGGTGGACACTATTTGCTAGGATATCTCATCATTCAGTTATGTACTTTGCATGCATCCCAGTCACCAATTTGATGCCTCCAGCACCTAGTCCCCAGTCTGCCAACACTCGGGAGCTTATTTCCATTCAGTTTTAGCCCTCCTAGCGAGGGAGGCGCCCACTTCTCACCTACCACTTGAGAAGGGCGCCTTTTCTCACCTACTACTCCAGTTCACTTCAGTTAGTTGAGTTCTTTCCTTGATTTGAGGCTAGACTGACTCTCAACTGATTGTATCACTGACCTCCAGTGAGACTAGACTGCCTATTCTGACTCCAGTTAGCTCCTCATGCGCCCTCCATTGAGCTGCCTTCATTCAGTTAGTGCCTACATGTGCCAGTTACACCTACCACACTCAGTTAGACTCAGTTTAACACCTGGTTGAGCGTTACTTGTGCATTGATGACTCCACTGATTTGATGATGAGACCCCTAGTTGGAGCCAAGCTATTCCATGTAGTAAAATCGAATGACCTCCTTGGTTAATTCGAATTGCTCATTCATTGTTACAGGATTGTATTGTATTCTCACTATTCTGAGTTATAGAGCACTGATGCATCTCTATTGCACAATTTTTACTCCAATTTGTTTTACATCATTGTGATTGATTTACTTGTTCAATAGACCTGCTGTGACTAATTTTACACTATCTACAAGTGATTTGCAGTTGTTGAGCAGAAAATGGAAGCTTGTGGTTTACTTTTCTTTTGGACAACAGAGATAGATGTTTGTTTGCATCAGATAAGAGGACCGGTTGGATGGCATTTCCAACTATTTGCAATGGAAAGTCAAGATGACTGCTGTGGTTAAGGAGAGTAGATTGTGGAATATGGTTAGCACCGTGGTAACTCCTCCCACAACTGACCCTGTTGCTCTTGACATTTATGAAGTAAAAGAGGCCAGAGCACAGAGGATGATTTTGGACGGTGTTAGGGACCATCTTATCCCATTGGTTGAGAAGAAGTCAGCTTATGAGATGTGGGACACGTTGAAAAACTTGTATGAGGTGAAGAATGAGAACTGGAAGATGGCACTCAAGGATAAGTTGCATGTGAGCAAGATGGCTAAGGGTGAGGGTGTGGTATCTTATCTTACCTGGGTGGCTCAAGTGAAAGATGAATTGGCTGCAGTTGGGGAGGTCATCTCTGATTCTAAGTTGGTGAGGATAGCATTGAAAGGATTCACCAAGGACTGGGAAGTCTTCGTGAAGTGTGTGGCTGGTTGGGAAAAACTTCCAGATTGGAGCAGACTGTGGGACGATTTCACTCAGGAGGAGATCCATGAAGGATCTCAAGGCAGTGGATAGAAGGAGGGTGCTGCTGAAGAAAATGTCGCTCTTTCTACTAAGAGTAAGAAGTCCAAGAAGGACTTGAGCAAAGTCAGATGCTTTGCTTGCGCCCAATTTGGTCACTGTGCTTCTTAGTGTCCTGAGAAGAAGAAGAAGAAGAAAGAGGAGGATGTGACTGTCACAACTATAGCGGAAGTAGAGGACTTTGCGAGAAAGTTTGAGAAGGAATTCTCGTTGTTCTATCTTGTATCGAGTGGCGACAATAATGGATTTGTGCCGAACAGTAGTTGGTTCATTGACAGTGTTGCCTCTCGTCACATGATTGGAATATATCATATATTCCGCAACATTATTAAGACAGATCCAGACTGGGTGGTTTAGAGTGAAGGGGGAATGACGCGTGCAGTGCATGGATTTGGGAGAGTCAGATTCCATGTTCGACAAGGTGAATTGCTAAAGCAGGATGGAGTTCTGTTTGTTCCAGGGTTGAGCGTTAACTTGCTCTCGGTGTCGGCCTTGGAGGATGCAGGGTATTCAACATTGTTCCAGAGGGGACATGTGTACATTTTTCTAGAGAGGGCCGATTTGGGAGATGTTTATATATACTCAAAGGGTGCGAAACTGATCCAGCCACAGTTGATTGGTGATTGGTTTGGTGAGCTGTACAAGAGACACATGAGGCTTCATTGTCACACACAGTTTCCAAGAGAGCTGGAAGGAGGCCACGAATTTCAAGAGGGTGAGAGAGGGAAGCAGAAAGGTTGATTTGCAGTATCAGCAAGAAGGGGCATGAATCCCTAGGTGGAGGCACGATTCCCAAGGAGGGCGTAGCTTCCAAGGTGGGCATGATTCCCAAGGCAAGTTTCGGCTGTTTTGCAGATAGTACGTACAGTGAGAGAGAGAAGGCCGTACAATTGGGCTGTGGCACAGAAAATGAGGCATCTGGAAGGCATGTTTTCTAGGGCAGCTTGCTGTCTTTGAAAGGGCTGTACTGCTAAAATACTGGGCACGATTTCCAAGTGTAGTTGTTTTTGCTGTTCTTGGTAGTTTTGGAAGCCTGAAAGGCACGTTTTCCAAGGTCTCCTACATCACAGTTTTCGAGGAATATCTGTCATGTACTGTGTTTGATGGCTGAAAATGACTGCTGCTGTACATTTCTGAGTTTCACTGCCTGATAATGAAATATCTTCTTGAATACGTCATTTGACCAAAATTTTCTGTGTCTGAAATTTAATTACAGCCTGCTGTCCATGAGTATTTTCCGCTGCTTAAAGACATTTTAATGCTGTATATTAACTTTCTGAGGTCTGAAATTTATTCCTGAGTTGTATGGTGGTGATTTTTTGACTGCTTAAGCTTAATATTAGAGTGCATTAAAGTGTTTGACAGAAGTTGTCAATGACTGTGCATGTACACAGTTTGTTTTTTGTCATTATTTGAACAAGTTCTGATATTATTCTATTGATGAACTGTTTAAGAGCAAAAGCATCACTGTGTGTTTTGTTTTATGGACTTTTGCTTCCGCTGTAAATATCCTGTTAAAAATCAGTCAAGCATATATATTTCAGATCAGATTATTTATCTAGTTACTGGTTAGATAAATTAACAGACCCCACTCAAAGATCCATTACTAGTTTCTTTGCTTCTACTAGGATTTATTTAGTGCTAGATGTTAGTAGTTGTCGTACGTCTTCATCAACCTTGGTTGCCATTAGGAGCAGGTTTATACCACCTAGGATTTATCCCCAGGGCCCTGACGGTCAAAGCCACTTTCCAAAGGACATTATCTGGAAAGCAGTTGGTGTTGGTTGTGAAAATCCTCATAGCAGATCGAAGAGATGATGTGTACCTCACAAGAGTAATTATGATTAAGCAAGAAAATAGAAGAAGAGTGAACAATACAGTATAATGAGCAACATAATAATATGGTATAGTAGAACTCAGATAGAAGCAATAATACTTCACACACACTAATTAATTAATCACAGTATGGACAAATAAATAGTACAATAGTAGAGAGGATTCGAATGCCTAAGGTGGCAATTCGAATTAGCCTCTCAGAGTGATCATAAGATCAATAGAGTGTCATCGGAGCACAACTAGGTGTCCTCATGATCATCGGAGCGCAACTGGAAGTCTTCATCATCATCAGTGGAGTCATCAATGCTCAAGTAACTGTCAACCATCAGTCAAACTAACTCTGGTAGGTGTAACTGAGTGTAACTTAATGTAACTAAGTGTAACTGAGTGTAATTGACTGTAACTGAGTGTAACTGACTGTGACTGACTGTAACTGAGTGACAACTGGACTAGTAGGTGAAGAAGGGCAAGTTGCTCCCTAAAATCAAGGAAGAAGGGCGCATTAAGGAACTGGAGGGCTAAAACTGAATAGTGAGAAGCTCCTGGGGTTGGCTAACTAAGGGCTAGGTGCTGGACTGATGACTGGGATGCATGCAAACCCTAAAGGTGCATGCATGACTGAAAATGTAAAGGATCAAAATACTGGTGGGACTAGGATGGAGTATAGGAATATCCTAACACCCCCCCTTAATCCATCCTGGGCCCTGATAACTAAGACCAAAGGTCACCCAATACAATGAATAATAACAATCAATAAACCAAGGAAGTGGGAAAATTTCATGGGAAACATACCCCCCTCCTCAAAAAATAGACCGTAAGGCACACATAAAAAATAAATGCTCCAAACTCAAGCATGTGTGATGCTTGGTCAAATGTCTGGAGGTATCTTCTTCTTGGGAAGAAGTGGATCATGCTCAAAAAGCATGTGCTTGTACTTGCTCTTCAGATCGAATGTGATGAGAAGAAATCCAACAGTATGAGAATGATCCTTGAACCTATGATTCAAATCAGCTGAGGTAGGATCAAATCTGTGAAAGTGCATATAGTCTTTTGTCTTCTCCTTCGAACCACCATGGGTGAGATTATGTTAGGAACCTATGTCAACCCTTATCTTTACTATGTTAGTATATTGTTGTTGGACGCATATGCTTTGTAAGTCCTCCCGTAGTATTTGTTGATCCGTAGTTTATATTAGCCCATAGTATTGACCCATAGTATTGGACGCATATGCTTTGTAAGTCGTCCTGTAGTATTATATGTCCCATGGTTTTGACTCATAGTATTGGGCATAGACTTAGTATATAAGTGTGTGTTGAGGTCATTGAAGGCACCGTGAAGTTAATTGTATTGAGCTTGCTCAAAGGAGGTTGCCCCCTCGAAGTGGCCCGTGATCAATATAAAAGTGATTCTGTTCTATTGTTTTTGATATCTCGTGTATTTGCATTAACTAATTATTGCAGGTTCATCACATCTGGTATCAGAGCACTTTCTTGGGCTCGTTGGGTGGAATTTCTGCCAAATTTTTTTTCGCATCTGTTGCAGCTTCGAATTTGGGAATAATCCCTATCCGCTTAACTGTGGGAAGTACTTGGGCATAAGCCCTAAAACTCATTGTGAGGAGTACCACAGGAACCCCAAAGTAGCTGGCCCATTGAGAGGACTTGCCAGCGAAAAGGGCAACGACCCCTACCTGATTGACTAGTTCCCACCCGTGAGGTAAACCAAGAGCTGTCGTTTGTGGCAAAGCGGTTATTAGTTTTACCTGAGCCGTGGAGTGAGGGGTACTGCCCCAATACGCAAGCCATTAGACAGCATTGGTGGCCGAGTGAAACACCTGAACTGTTAGGAAGCCGCACATACCTGGGGTCCATATCTATTTTCAGTGGAACTGTTGCCGATCACTTCCGCTCCAGATCCAGCTGTTTCAGATCTATTCTGAAAGTTGTTCCAGATCTAGTCGCCGTTTCAGATCCAGCCGTTTTCGATCCCTTCCGCGCCGTTGCAGATACATCTGTTGCGGACCCCTTCCACGCCGCTGTTGCCGATCCATATCTCCCTTGTTTTCACTCTGTTTCCCTTGAAATTTTTGGGGAACCCCTGTCATCCCATTCTGCATCTTTCATTCTTGAGGACCCTCTCCCCAATTCCCCTTCCCAAAGCCCAAAATCCCACATTTGTCTATTTTTAGGATTTGCCATAACTTCCTCAGATTTCACCCAATCACCTTCAAATTTTACCACAGAGTTCCTTTCTGACTTCTGTTTCTTTGTCCCTCTCTGCCCAATTTTCTCATTCTATCACCCCGCTTCTGAAATCCCCCTTTTTGCCTTCTTGTCCTTTCGACAGTGTCCAAAATCTAGTCAAACCCCAATTACCCATCCGATTGTTTCCCCAATCCAAATTTCCCTTTACTAAATCAGCTTCTGTTTGTGTTTTTCTACCCATTCCACCTAAAAAAAAAAAAAAACCTGGTTATGGTTGTGACCCGTGCAGGAGCACACACCATGGAGGAAGCACTTGCAGCCATCCAAACCAAACTCCAAGATCTGGATGAAAAATTTCTCAGCCTCCATCTTCAGCATTCAGCCATGAACAATACCAGACAGCCAGAATCTTTTGCAGCCACCGGGTTCTCTGCTTTTAGCAATTTTCGTGGGCCGAAGCTTGATTTTCCTCGCTTCAATGGTACTGATCCGACTGGATGGATATACCGAGCAGAACAATATTTCAGTCTGCATAATACTTTTGATGTTCAGAAAGTTCCACTTGCATCCTTTTATTTGGAACAGGATGCCCTTCAATGGTACCGTTGGTACATCAAAGCTCATCCCGAGCCAAACTGGACAGATTTTTGCCACCTCATTTTGCCACGATTTGGTCCTAGTGCTTTTGACGACTTCACAGGAGCACTCACTAAACTTCACCAAACTGGCACAGTGAGAGAGTATCAGATGGAATTTGAGAAACTAGCCAATCACATAGAAGGATTGTCTGATGAATTCTACAGGAGTTGTTTTATCAGTGGTCTCAAGGATGAAATCCGCTCAGAGGTCAAAATGTTTTGTCCCAACACAATGATGGAAGTCCTAGGGTTGGCTAAGTTGGCCGAGGACAAGATCGCAGCTCAACAATGCTCCAAACCCACCTTTGTTCCCTTCAGAAATATGGGTTTCCAACGACCTCCCATCACGCTTGCTCCTCAACCAACTCCTATCAAGCATTTGTCTGAAAAAGAAATGCAGGCACGCCGAGAAAAAGGGCTTTGCTATAATTGTGATGAGAAATTCACTTGGGGACATAGATGTGTTCAACAAAAGCTCTATTTCTTGGATGTGGATTCTCCGCCTGCCTTAGAACTTGGTGAAGAAGCTACAGATACAGTAGATGATCTGGTCGACATGTAACACCCGCCTGTTGACACCTCATCTCAGGATGACCCACCCGAGATCTCTCTCCATGCTGTAACCGGCGTCACCACCCCACAAACAATGCGGGTCAGGGGATACTTCAAGAAGCTCCCTCTTACCATACTCATTGATTCTGGTAGCACTCATAACTTCATTGACCCTCGAATTGCCAAACAGGATGATTGTTTTGTCCATCCTTGCTCCAACTTTGAAGTCATGGTTGCCAATGGGGGCACCTTACCTTGCAAGGGGAAGTGTCACAATGTGCGTATCTCTATGGAAGATTATAACCTATGCTCCGACATGTTTGCCTTGTCCTTAGGCGGATGTGATGTGGTTTTGGGTGTTCAATGGTTACGCACACTTGGCCCCATCTTATGGGATTTTGCTGAACTTTGGATGCAGTTTGAAGTCAATGGGGCACAACACAAATTTAGGGGCTTACAACCAGGGTCTCTCTGCATCATCAGTTCACATCGTCTGGAAAAAAATCCTTAAGAAGAATTCACATGGTGTCATCGCTCAGCTCAATTCCATTCAGATGCACCCATCAACAGTCTCCACTACTTCCTTGGATAGATATGCAGGTATCTTTGCTGAACGAATGAGCTTGCTGCCTTCAAGAGACCTTTCCGGTAAGAATGTAGCCACATCTACCTCTCAGCAGGAAATGATGGCTATTTTGCATGCAGTACAGAAGTGGCAGCCATACCTATTAGGCAATTATTTCTGCATCAAGACTGATCTCCCGAGTCTGGAAAATTTTCTGGAACAATGGGTCTCCTCCCCAACACACCTGCAATGGGTTATCCAACTCATGGGTTATCCCTATGTGATCACTTACAAGAAGGGTAAGGACAATATGGTGGAAGATGCTCCTTCTCGCACAATTGATGACCCAGTTTCTCTTACAGCTCTTTCTCTGCTTGTTCCAAATTGGTTGCAATATGTTCAACAGGGCTATCTCTTCTATGAACTCCATGCTTCTTCATCAACAGGGCACTCTGGGTTCTGCAAAATGTATGACCAGGAACAATGTAACTTCTTTTGGCCGGGACTAAAAATGACAATTCAACAGATGGTGGCTAACGATGATACTTTCCAAGTCAACAAGGGGGAACCGACACTCCTTTCGGGATTGATCAAACCCTTTCCCATCCCTACACAGCTTTGGGCAACTATTTCTATGGATTTCCTAGCAGCACTCTGGTGGTACAACACCACATCTCAAAGGACACCATATGAAGCAGTCTATGGACAAACACCGCCAGTTCTTCTTCCATACACCCTTAGCAGCTCCCCAGTTCAGGAAATTGACTCGGTTCTTCGAAACCGCGATCAGATTCTTCTCATTCTGCAGGACAATCTTCACATGGCCAGAATTCGCCTGAAACAACAAGCCGATTAGCACTGTTCTGATCGCATTTTCCATGCAGCTGACATGGTTCTTCTTCATCTACAGCCTTCCAAGCAATCCTCCTTGACACTCCAAAGGCGTCAGTGGCCCGAAATGCAAACCGAGGATGCTACCGGGGAACCACTCCTTCAGATTCTGCAGCAATTTCTCCAACCAAAGCTTTGAGGACAAAGCTTTTTCTAAGGGAGAAGGGATGTTAGGAACCTATGTCAACCCTTCTCTTTACTATGTTAGTATATTGTTGTTGGACACATATGCTTTGTAAGTCGTCTTGTAGTATTTGTTGATCCGTAGTTTATATTAGCCCATAGTATTGACCCATAGTATTGGACGCATATGCTTTGTAAGTCGTCCTGTAGTATTATATGTCCCATGGTTTTGACTCATAGTATTGGGCATAGACTTAGTATATAAGTGTGTGTTGAGGTCATTGAAGGCACCGTGAAGTTAATTGTATTGAGCTTGCTCAAAGGAGGTTGCCCCCTCGAAGTGGCCCGTGATCAATATAAAAGTGATTCTGTTCTATTGTTTCTGATATCTCGTGTATTTGCATTAACTAATTATTGCAGGTTCATCACAGATTATGCCAAAAATAACTATTACATGTTTGCTTGAAATCAAAATCAGATTTAAGACTTAAAAAACAGTTTCTTGAGATCTCCTTTGAACCAGCAGGGGTGAGATCAAAACTATCATATGCATGAGAAATCATCCCTAGCAGTAATTGCTTAGAATCCAAATTAGATCTAAGACTTGAATCATGGTTTCTTGAGATCTCCTTTGAACCATGAGAGGTGAGATCAAAACCAGTAATTGCATGAGAATTTATCCCAAGCGAATGGCAATGGCCATAATCTTCAATAACCTTTTGAAAGCATGAATTTATGATCATATAGTAGTATAAAAGAGGAGATAGTTGGAGAGGAGCGAATGCATTACCTTCAGTAGCTGTTTTGACCTCTAAAATAATCATGTGATCATGATGCAAACCAACAGACTCTGGTGCAAGAGAGGATTTAGGACCTTCTGCAATATCTAGAGTGTGAGCTGGCACAGAAAGAGAAGAAAGTTTGAGCATGAGTGGAGAATCTGCAAGTTCTTTGTCAACAATTTCAATATGAGATGATACTGGTTCATGATCTGAGAGACCATCAAGAGGAGCGAATGCATCACTTTGCTTGCTTTCGAATGGGGTAGGACCAAGTCCTTCATTCTTTCTGCCAAATTTTTCATCCAGGTGATCCCATATCTCTTTTGGAGTCCATAACTCCTTTGGAGTTTCAACACCATTACGGTATTTGAATTGGAATCTCTGGCGTGCAAACAAAGAAAACATTATTGCTGCAAAGTGCATGCCACTTTTATTTAACCAGTCAATCTTCTCTTCAGGGGATTCGAACTCTCTTTCAAAATAACAATAAAAAAGATTCTGGATCTTCAAGTCTGCTATCATTCTTGGTTTCCATTCATCATAGTTGAGTGGATCAAGAGGAGTAATTCCTGATGAAGACATTGAAGCTGTAGAGGACCTGCAAAAACAATATAGAATAACTGCAACTGCTACTGCTGCAAAAATGCAGAAACTGCTGCAACTGTTGCACTCGAAATCTTGGTAATAACCTGCAAAAAACTCTCAAGAATGGAGATAAACAATACTCTCAACATGCTCTGATACCATGTGAAAATCTTCACAGCAGATCTAAGAGATGATGTGTACCTCACAAGAGTAATTATGATTAAGCAGGAAAATAGAAGAAAAGTGAACAATACAGTATAATGAGCAACAAAATAATATGGTACAGTAGAACTCAGATAGAAGCAATAATACTTCACACACACTAATTAATTAATCACAGTATGGACAAATAAATAGTACAATGGTAGAGAGGATTCAAATGCCTAAGGTGGCAATTCGAATTAGCCTCTCAGAGTGATCATAAGATCAATAGAGTGTCATCGGAGCACAACTAGGTGTCCTCATGATCATCGGAGCGCAACTGGAAGTCTTCATCATCATCAGTGGAGTCATCAATGCTCAAGTAACTATCAACCATCAGTCAAACTAACTCTGGTAGGTGTAACTGAGTGTAACTCAATGTAACTAAGTGTAACGAGTGTAACTCATTGTAACTGATTGTGACTGAGTGTAACTGACTGTAACTGACTGTAACTGAGTGTAACTGAGTGACAACTGGACTGGTAGGTGAAGAAGGGCAAGTTGCTCCCTAAAATCAAGGAAGAAGGGCGCATTAAGCAACTGGAGGGCTAAAACTGAATAGTGAGAAGCTCCTGGGGGCTGGCTAACTGAGGGCTAGGTGCTGGACTGATGACTGGGATGCATGCAAACCCTAAAGGTGCATGCATGACTGAAAATGTAAAGGATCAAAATACTGGTGGGACTAGGATGGAGTATAGGAATATCCTAACATTGGTATCTGCACTGTTGACTTGAATGATTTTTAGGGTTAACTCCCTCATTGCCCTGTGGCATCTACATCTATATTTAGGCTATGTTTCTTTACTAGTTCTCCTTCACTCTATAGGGTTTTCCTTCTTGGGATAAACTATTTGAATGCCTATGCTTTTGTCATTTTATGCCCTGATGTTTTGTTCTCATTTTTCATTTCATTTCATCTCCTTTTTGGAGTTTCTTTTGCATGTCTCTGTTTTGGTTTGGCCAGTATTATTGGTTCTAGTCATTAGTCCCTTTGACCTAGTTTGGTATTTAGTGGACATTAGTACAAGTTTCAATTCAAATATCTGTCTCTGCATTGTATTCCTCTAAGACAATTTCTTAGAGTCAAATTTCAATGGCTTGTATGAGCATTTCAAATCTGTGCTGGAACACAGTGATATATCTATCGGTGTGTGATCCTTTGCAAGCATTACATAGTGATTGATGACTTTATGAAGCAATGGCTAGTTTAAAAGATAAAAGGCACCTTCTTTTTCAAGAGTAACCACAGATTGGTAAATCTGTGATTTCCTGCTGCTGTTAATAAATCTGCGATTTCTTGACTTAAATAGGTCTTGTTGAGTAGCAATGATCTTATTGTTTGAAATTTGTTCTTTTTATGCCACTCGATAACCACTTTCCTCTCCAGCCTAGGCTTCTTCATGCACAATGGTCTGCCTCTTGCTCTTTAAAGATTGTTCTTTATATTCTAAATCAACATTCATTCTTTATCTCTTGTGCATTGTTATTATCTTTTCTCCAAGGTTCTCCTGATTTGCATGTCTGTCTCTCTTTCTCAAATAAAGTAGTGGATTGGGGGTGCGCCTGCCCTCCCCTAGTAATCTAGGATCAGATCCTTTGCTCTGACACCAACTTGTAGCAAGTGCACTACTTTGCTATGAGAAATACATCATGTTTTATGGATTTGGAATCTGCAAATTGAAATATAACAAAACAATGAATAATTGGTGAATAAAATATTTAATTTTAGCTCACTTAAAAATTGGCTTGCAGTTGAAGTTTTGCCCTAATCATTGAAGCACCTTATGAATATGCAACAGGATATAATAGTTAAAACAGAAGTAAGGTTTAGGTTCTAAGCATGGAATCTGTTAACACTCAGCGACTACATTGGCCACTCGATAGAGGGAGGCTTTTCGTAGAGCAAGTGTCACGTGAGCTTATGGTTGTGTTTTGGAGGCAGGCAATTAACTGCCTCACGTAGGAAATGCCATGCTAGACCTTTATTTTTCCAAGCAAAACCTTGTGGGGAAATCAAAGGGATGCTTTCCCGCTTCCATGGATGGCATCCCTGGTAAACTCATCGGTGCAGACTAGTGTGCCTTAAGCAGAGGGATTCGAACTAGGTACTTGCTGGCGTGGAACTGGCCAGATGCCCAGCAACACTGGTGACAACCAGTTGAGCTTACCGCTTGGAAAACCTCCTTTTCCATGTTTATATTTGTTGCAATAACATTCTTGAATGAAAGTACTATGTTCAAATTAAAATCCTAGCAGTGCAAGAAAATCATATTTAACGTCCAATGAGTTCCACAGAAAAAACCAGGAAACAATAGTAGTGGATATGTGAATTTTCATGGTATTGAATGCATATACTTTTCATCACAGGGACAGTCAGCAGCACCTGCTGAACCAGCTAAAAATCCACCATGCCCAACTCTCTTTGTTGCCAATCTTGGGCCAACATGTTCTGAGGAGGAGTTGACACAAGTGTTCTCAAGGTTAGATGTAGTAAACCAATTTTATAAATGGAATAATATATTTCAACCCGCAGCTCATTTTTTCTCTTTTGTCAAATTTAACACCATTATTTTGTTTAAATGTTTTGTCAGACTTACTAAACCTAAGTCGTTTTTGTTTTCTACTGCTTGGAATAGATGCCCAGGATTCCTCAAACTGAAGATGCAAATTAGAGGTGGATTGCCAGTTGCTTTTGTTGACTTCCAGGTATGTAAGATATTTACTGCTTGAAAATGAATTAGCCTTTTTAATGTGTAGCATCTTATCTATCATGTTTTTATTTGGATGTAATTGTAGTTTGGTTAAACTTTGAAAAATGCATATGGCATTAAGCTTGTTTAGATGCTTTCTGAACTTCATCAACTTGTTCTATATTAATTTAGGTTTCTCCTCTTCCTTCTTTAGCTATTATAATTTTTACCATGCATACAAAATGTACAAATGCTCTTGGAATCTACAAATGGATAAAAAAAACAGGAATATCTTGCTCAACTTCTGGGAAGCCTCTTAATAGATATGATTCCAAAATATACTGTTTTTTTGACTCAACTTTAGTAGAATAAAGTCTAGATTTACTTTTGTCTCTTGCAATCGGGTGCTCAGTTTTATGTTTTTGAGATTAGACCCAAAATTGATCCAGGGAAAAAGGAGAGCCCATGTGAGATGTGGATGTATAAATACCTAGGGGTTGCAATAACACCATTAAATCAATACAAAAAATCTCTACGATATAATTTGGACTTGTAGGGTAAATTTTTTGGGTTATGATCAATTATCATGAACTTAAGCCATAGAAAGATCTCTATTGGTAGCATTAATTCCACCTTAGGTGGGGTTGAGACTCTAATGCATGAAATGCAATTTTGGTGTGAAGTAGAAAAGATAATAAGATTTTATTAATGTCCAGCTAAGTAGCAAGACACGTTCCTCAAGGGTCTCGTGTCTGTATTCTACCTGTTGGATATTTGACAGCCTAGGGACGTGTCCGGCATGTGTTTGGTACATGTCCTAGACCATGACACATGCTGAACATGTGTTAGACATGTTGCCACCTAGATCTGCACGTGGATGTGAGAAAAATCTCAACTCACTAAGAGTGGCCTTGGGGGCAAGTCACCTAGTCGGGTGCAACTGTCACCACAACACTCAAGTCCTTCTGTTTAGGCCAACTTCTAAACAAAATCCAAGGGAGGTAGTCCCTAAGAAATCTAAGGATGGTCGCTTTGGAAAAAACGACTCAGTAGTTAATAAAAGAAACTATGTGTTACTGTTCAAACTAGCAGGGTAGGCTTGCAAGTGAAAGGTAATCACATAAGAGACTTGGACTGCTGCCACCTTTTTCCAATCTCCTAACTTCTTCGGCATCCAATGTTGTCCCAAGGAGAGAGCCCTTTAATGTACCTTCCAAGTAGATGCCAAATTCCTTCCAAACACCTTAAAGCATAGATCAATGCCTCTAATGGAGTCAAACACAGAGTAATGGAGAGAGTTAGGATGGTGCTTGTATAGTAGTTTTGGTAGTTTTGTAGGTCTGTTTAGGGTTAAAAAGAATAGGCTGATGATATCATGCCCAGAATTTTAGGGCCGCGAGAATTTAGGGCCAAAATTTGGATCGCAAGAATTTAGGGCCGCGAAAACTTAGTGCTGAGATTTTGGGGGTCGCAACAATTTAGGGCCGTGATAATTTAGGGCCCCGAGAATTTAGGACCGAAATTTTGGGTGGGTGGCGAGAATTTAGGGCCGCGAGATTTTATGGGCGAGAATTTAGAGCCAAAATTTTGGGGTCGCGAGAATATAGGGCCACGCGAACTTAGGGATGAGATTTTAGGGAGGCCAAAAAATGAAGATTTTTTTTTTATTTTCATTTTTAGGGTTTTTGTTATAAAATTGCAGACCTAATTCTAACCCTAATTATACCATGAAAATGCAAAATTATACATGAAAATGCAAGTTTAACCTAGCAATAATATTTACAAAAATTCAAACTAGGGTTTGATATAGAGAAAATGGACAAACTTAGGGTTTTAATGGATGTTACCCAAAACCTAGCCTTAGAGGAAAGCCTTCCTCCTGGAGGTAATTCTCCTTGCTACTAGGTTAGGACTTCTTGAAACAACCTCTAGGGTTGGTTTCAAGACTCTAAACTAGGTCAATGATGGAGCTCCAAGGCCAAACTTTGTAAAAACCTCATTTTGGAAGCGTTTTTAGTATGCAATAAGGATATAATAGCAGGAAAAAGCCTTATTTAAAGAGAATGTAGCCTTAAGGCTACCATTCAATCATTCAAGATGCAAAATTGACCTACCATTCATCAAGCAAACCTTAAAAATGTAAAAGACTTACTTGAGCATGAGTTATTCCAACCATTCTAGCATCCACAAAGCATTAACAAGACAAAGAAAGCATCCAACTTCATCCAAGAGCAAGAAGAATCATCCCTTCACGAGGTGCACATCACTTCATAAGGCCCTTCTAGGGTAAAAGAGTAGCATAATGAATTTTAACCCATAAATTGTGTGTAAAAATGAAGTGAAGAGATTGCATTTATATGATCTCACACTCACTTTTTACAAAATAACCAAGCCTACATGCTTTAAAATGTCAATATAAAATTAAAACATGTCGACTTAAAATCATAACATAAAATAATATAAAATAATCCAATCTGTGGGTAACTTGGGGCATTTTCCCCAGAGTTTACCAAAAAATGATTAAAATAGCTAAAACTGAGCAAATCACTCCGAACTGAAGGCTGGAGTGGCGAGGGGGGAGCGCCATGCCCCATTTAACCCCAACAGTAATGAAAATCCCTCAATGCCCCCCCCTAATCAAGCAATGTAGGCCTGGAAGAAGGATAACGTCATCATCAAAGACAACCAAGGAGAGAGGGTGCTGTTGAACTGGATGACCAGAAGGGTGTGGATGGTGGGCCAGAGGAGAGGCATGAGCCTTAATGTTAAAAGAAAGTGCCACCAGTGTGATAAGGCAAGGTGGGCGTCATGTAATCCAATGACCCACCCCTGGGGGCTCCAGACACCAACCTCATGGCTTCAAGCCATAACCATGGGGTAGTCAACAATGCCACTAAGCCATAGTACCCCAGAGGTGAAACCAAAGGGTTTGGCCATAACCCCCACTCAGAAAAAGCTGGATAACACCACTCCTGGTCAGGGAAAAAAATGACCCTCTCCCCCTGGGGCATAGCTGCAGGTGCGCTGGTACTGGTACCACGTAACAATGGATCCAACTGCGGGACGAGTACTCCTCCCAAGGGTGCTCGAGAATCCATGAATCGTCTGGGTACCTATAGACCTACACACACATCAAATAGCCAGGGACATCAAAGTACCATGAGGCAGACACTTCCGTCCTGCCTTGCTCATGATGAACATATGAAAATAAATTGAATGAACAAGTGACATAACCTATGTAGACATGAAGAACGCCAAATGCAATGCATGGGTAACAGTATATGATGCCAAACTCAAGTGAACTAAACCCGCCTATGCTAAACATAAGAATCATGAATGGTTAAGTGAAATCATACCACCAATGTAACCATTTAAGTAAGCGATTCATACATGATCCCTCACCTTTGTCTTTAGAATGAATCCATGATAAGATAAGATCTCATCGATCATAAAGCAAATACGTACCAAGGTCTTCATTATGATAGGATATGAAAGTTGGGTGACTACGGGGGCCTATAAGCTTTGATATTGCTGCCACAGAGAATGATTGCTTTCACAAGCTCCATTTATCTAGGCTTCCACAGGGCTCAAGTATGGACCATCTTCATCATACATCTATATTGAGAATTTTTTTTGGCTGAAATCGGTTGGCTCAATCATATTGTTCATCTTTATAATAACCATGTTAGTACCCCCAATAATCTTTAAAACTTTGAAATTGTTAGCCACACAATCTATGCCTTCACATTTCAAGCAAAAAGATAAACAATAAAAATCCTGACAATGTGAGAAGAATGTCATACCTGTCCACATACCTGTATTGGTTTTACTGAAATGCATTGTTGAAAACTTATCGATACTGGACAAAAAGGGTTGAACACTTCTTGTAGAATGTTGTTGGTTAGGGCACACCATGGCTTGGGAGACAATGGAAAAAATTTGCATACGACCATCGACAACAGGCACCACCGATGTTACAAAAACCGGATTGGTTCTGGCAAAACTGATCGGTTTGATCGGTTCAAAGGCCTCTCTAGCAAAATCAGCCGGTTCGATCGGTTCATAGGCCTCATCGGTTCAAACCGGTGTCTCAAACCGGAAATGACCAGTTCCGTACGGAACTGACCGGTTCTGGCCGGTTTTACTGGTTTCGGCTGGTTTTCCGATTTCGGTTCCGGTTTTGACCGGTTCAGTACAGAACTATACAACGACACTTAAGAGGTCATTTTTTTAATTTAAAAATAAAAATAAAAAAGTTGGTCGAGTGGGGAAGGTTCTAGATAACCCTAAACCCCTCAGAAAGCTATAAAAGCAACCCCAACCGCTCTATTTCTCTCACACTATTCACTTAAGTATTTTGAGTTAAGAATCATTCTTGACATTCCTGGGAAGTGTAGCAGCCTTGAAAGAGTATGCTAAGTACCTACAACAATCCTGGTTATATCATTATAAATAAAATACACCTAATGGTTAGAAGTTACCTACAGCGGTAAAGAGGCTTTGAGTAGCCGTAACTACAACTCTGAGCTAACTGTGTAGTTAAAAGAAACCTTTGTGGGCATATTCCAAGGTGACAGTTTGTTACAACAGCCTTGAAACAACTTTTTCAACAACAACAGTTTCCTCAGCATGTTAGACATATGATTCAAGTGAAATATGCTCAGTATGGCAACTAGCAAAATACATACAGGAGCCCTTTTTGCAAATTTGTGTATAATGGTTTTGATTCAAATGGTTGATTCACATGGTTGAACATTTTATGTATTTTTGGTGGACTGGTTTTGTGATCCGTTTTTTTTTCGGGTTTTGGTTGGTTTCGGTCCGGTTCCGGTTTTCAAGGTCGGCCGGTTCGACCACCGATTTGGTTTTTGTAACATTGGGCACCACTTCTTGCACTACTGCTGTAAAATTTTCTGTGTTTTTCAGCTTGCTGGTTTATGTCAAGTTTTTAGTGTTTTTCATTTCCAAGCCGGTTTTGCATTGGCTGGAAACTACTTATAAAAATGCAGGCAATTAAACACGGTGGAAATACACTTCTAACAGGCAGAAAATTAATTTCGCATGCACCCATAAAATACTTCAGACTCAGATTTTCGGCCAATAGCCCTGGAAAAACCCCCACGGGGAAAACCAGTTAGAGAGAGAGAGTTTATTATTTCTTCAGTAAATCTCAGTACATAAATTTTACAGCAGAAATGTACTTATCTCTACCATGAAATTTCACCCAGAAAATATCTTGAAATCAGTGCCAAACTGTTGCCTTGATTTCAGTGCCAGAAGGAACCTCGAAATCTGTGCTGAAGGTACAGAATCCGTAATGTACGGTCCTCCTTGAAATACGTGCAGCATGTCTCGATTTTTGTGCCCTAAATCTGCCTCGAAATGCATGCAGTAGTTCTCGGTTTCTGTGCCCAATAAACTCCTCGAAAACAACGCTGATATTCTCAATTTATGTGCCCAGGATCTCCTCGGGATGCATGCAGGCAGTCTCGAAATTAGTGCCCAGAATCTCAATGGGATGCATGTAGGCAGTCTCGAAATTAGTGCCTAGTTTCTCCTCGAAACTCGTGCCCAATTTCTCCTTGGGATGCGTGCTGTACTAAAGAAAAGGTGCTGGTTAGAAAAGGTGCAGCCTCGAAATGCGTGCCAACTGAAACTTGCCCAAAATGCCTCCTTGGAATTCGTGCCAATGTTCTCTTGCTCTCTCTTGCTCACTCTCTTCTTTCTCTTCTCAAGAATGAAGCTCATTTGCCCCCCTTTTCCTTTTTGACAAAACCCTAAGTGAGTTTTTCATCCAACGGTGGAGATTAGATCAATCCGACGGTTGAGATGTGATGAGAATAAAAATAGCTAATTTAATTCTCATAAATGCAATTTTCACTCACCCACTTAAATTTTATCAAAAGTGACTTTATAACATAAAGTCACATTAAATGCTTT
The DNA here is from genome assembly GCA_027924585.1 of Larix kaempferi. Taxonomy (NCBI): domain Eukaryota; kingdom Viridiplantae; phylum Streptophyta; class Pinopsida; order Pinales; family Pinaceae; genus Larix; species Larix kaempferi. Next base: position 11,785,176 of record BSBM01000476.1, read on the forward strand.
TCTCAAGTCATTTAATGCAAGGGTCACTTTTCCCCACTTAAGTGACTTAGGCAAAAAGTCACCTAGGGAACACTTCCTAGGTACAAAAACTAACACTCCCTCTTACCGAGGAAGGTGTTCTGCACCACTCCCAACTTGTCTCTGAAGAAAACAAACTTGCCCCTCCCCAAAGATTTCGTCAAGATATCTGCTACTTGCTCATCAGTGGATATGTACTACAACTCTACAGCTCCTCTCTGAATGTGGTCATGGATGAAATGGTACCTGATCTCAATATGCTTTGACCTGTCGTGGAACACTGGATTCTCAGAGAGTTGAATGCAACTCTGATTGTCACAGTAGATCACCGTAGTCCTAAGCTCCTGATCAAACAAATCTACCAACAACTTACGAAGCCACAGTGCCTCGCAAGTAGCCTGACTGGCTTCCATATACTCAGCCTCGACGGAACTCAATGCAACAGGCTTCTGTTTCCGACTGAACCACGACACTACTACCGAGCCCAAACTGAAACAACAACTTGATGTGCTCTTCCGATCCCTCACACTGCCTGCCTAGTCTGAATCTGTGAAACCAATCAAACTGACTCCACTCGAACCCCTATAATCCAAACCATAGTCCACTGTACCTGCAAGATATCTCAACACATGTTTTGCGGCAGTCCAATGTACACTCCTAGGCTCCTCCATGAACTGGCTAAGATCCACCATGAACTGTCTAAGAGTGTTCACCGCAAAACACAAGTCTGGCCTGGTGTTGACCAGATACATCAACGACCCAATGAGCTGACGGTAAAGTGTAGGATCCACCAACTTACCCTCAGAAGCATGAAGTTGCTTCCAGTTGGTGATCATAGGTGTAGACATCGACCTGCAATCCTCCATCCGAAATCTCCTTAGAATATCAACTGCATACTTCCCCTGTCCCAAGAAAATATGTCCAGGCTCCTGCCAAACCTCCATCCCAGATAGTAATGCATCAACCCAATGTTAGTCATCTCATACTCAGTAGCAAGGTCTCTCTTGCAATGTGCAATGAGACGCTCCTTTCCAGTGATAAACAAGTCATAAACATATAACAAAAGAATGAGAGGATCTCCACCAACCACAATGTAGTAAAGGTTGGGATCAGCCTCACTCTTCTGAAAACCCATCGAAGTCAAGTACTCATCGATCTTGGAGTACCAAGCTCTAGGAGCTTGCTTCAGTCCATACAAGGCTTTCTTCAACCTGCACACATGAGAATCTCTCCCATGAATCTCAAATCCCTATGGCTGCTCTAAGTACACCTCCTCCTGCAGAAGACCATTGAGAAATGCGGTCTTCACATCCATCTGGTGGATCTTCCAACCCATCTCTATTGCTATAGAAATCACTGCTCTGATGGAAGAATACCGAGCAACTGGCGCAAAGGTCTCATCATAATCAACTCCTTCAACCTGTGAAAACCCCCGTTCCACAAACCGAGCCTTGTACTTCTCCACACTGCCATCCACAGCATGCTTTACCTTGTAGATCCACTTGGAAGTCACAACAGACTTCCCCTTTTGTCTCGACACTATCTCCCAAGCATCATTCTTCATGATGGAATGGTACTCTTCCATCATGGCATCTCTCCAAACCTGATGCTGAGAAAATGTGGAAGGCTTTGAATCACGAAGACTCGCAACAAGAGCCATACCCAATCTATCCGGCATCACAACTGTCCTGACCTCCTCTTGGGGCCTACCAAAAGCCTCTGCTGCCTTCAAGGTGTCTTGAAGCCATTTAGGCTTCCTCTTCCTTGAAGGCTCCTCCCATACTGGTCTATCCTCATCTGAAGAACTCCCAGAAACAGAAGGTCCAACACCTCGAGGATCAGTGACTGATGAACCAGTCCCTGAAGAACCTGTAATCTGAGAACCAGAACCTGAACCTGTCCCTGAAGTACCTGTCACCTGAACCACTGAACCTGTAGAAGCTGTGCCTGTACTCTGTGATCCAGTCACTCCGGAAACCTGTGGACCTGAGATCTATATCGAAGAAGCCGGAGTCACCTGAGGTGTGGAAGCCGGTGGATCCCTCTGTTCTAACTCTCTGGACTTCCTGAAGGCTCTCTCCTCATTAAACTTCACCTCCCACCTAACGACAACCCTCTTATGGCTAGGAAGGTAAATCCAGTAAGCCTTCGAAGTCTCATCATATCCCACAAAGATGCCTCTCTCTATAGTGGGATCAAAATTCGTCCTCTTCTCAGAAGGGACATGAAAGTAAGTCAAAGAACCAAATATATGAAAGAGGCTCACCTTAGGCTTCTTGCCTGTGTACATCTCCTTAGGAGTCTTCCTCCCCAAAGCACGATGAGGACTCCTGTTCTGCAGATAAAATGCAGTGCTACATGCCTCTGCCCATAGAAAGAACGGTAAACTCTGATCATGGATCATTGCTCTCGTTGCTCCCACAATCGACTTGTTCTTCCTCTATGCTACTCCATTCTGCTCAAGAGTGTAGGGAACTGTCAGCTGTCTTTGTATACCCTCCTGTGTGCAAAATCTATCGAACTCTTCGGAGGTATAATCACCCCCATTGTTCGATCTCAACATCTGAATCTTCCTCCCTGTCTGCTTCTCCACAAGGGCTTTGAACCCTTGGAAGACACTCAATACTAAGGGTGACTTCTTGCTCCTCAAGAAGTAGATCTAGGTCTTCCTGGAGTAGTCATCAATGAAGGTGATATAGTACTCAAATCTAGTCAAAGAGACTGATGACATAGGACCACAAATATCAGAATGGATCAAGTCAAGTACTCTTGCTACTCTGGTGTCACTACTTGGAAAAGTAGTCTTGGTGTACTTTCCCAAAGCACACCCCCTGCACACATCACTCTGCTCAGTGCTGAACTCGGGTAAACCTGTAACCATGCTCCTCAACAATCTTAGAGCTGGGTGATGTAAGTGGGCCATCCTCCGATGCCATAGCTCACAAAGCTCACTGCTGCTGCTGTGTGCTAGAGCGTGCTGTGGCTGAAACAAGAGCTTGTACAACTTTCCACATCTAACCCCATTGTCCATTGAGGTAGATAATCCTGTAGTCCTAGGGAATACCTGCACTCTCCCATCCGAGAAACATACCCCAAGACCCCCGTCCTCAATGGTGGAAACTGATACAAGGTTCTTCTTCAGCCCAGGGACATATAACACATCCCTTAGAGTCATGGGACTCATAGACTCCCTTTGAAATGTAATGGTGCCCCGACCAACTACTCTAACAATGGTGTCGTCGCCTAGTACAACCTCCACATTTGTACTTGTCTGTGAAAGCTCGGAGAACATCTCTCGAGCACCTGTCATGTGGCTCGAGGCTCCGTTGTCAATATACCAGGTGCCAGTGGTGGATGCACTCATCCGATGCCCTGTCAATAAGGAATACTCCATCTGCATATCCACATCAGTGCTGGTAACTAAAGAGGCTCTCTCTCTCTCAATTTGTCCAGCACACAGAGAAAACTCTCTCTGAAATCTGTGTCCAAATTCATCAACCTCCGTTGAAGCTGCAGTCTTTTGTCCCTTCCTCTTCCTGCTTGGACACTGTGAAGCATAGTGCCCAAAAGTTTGACATGCATAACACTTGATTTTAATCAAGTCCTTATTCTGCCCACCCTGCTGCTGCTTGGCCCCACCCTTCTTGGGACCCTTCTTCTTCTTCTTCCCCTTTGCTGTCAAAGTCATGTTCTCCTCATCTTCCATACCTTGTGATGAACTGCCCTGTACGAGACCTCTCCTGGTCTCCTCCTGCACAAAGTCATCCCACAGTCTCTCCCATGAAGGTAGGTTCTCTCTGTCCACTATAGCCTGCACAAATGCACCCAGGGCTTTGAAGCCCCATTCACTGCTGTATGCACAAGCTCAGTAGCAGTGAAGGTAAGCTGGTAAGGTAAGCTGTCACTCCCTATTCGCCATTCATCATTATACTCTTCAGTTTCTCCTTGAGAACTATCTTCCGGTTCTCATTGGTACTCTCGTATAAGCTGGTTAAAGCACTCCACATCAAGTGTGCCTTAGCTTTACCAGAAATGTGAGGGATGATATGATCTTTAACTGCATCAAGGATTATTTTTCTAGCTTTACAGTCCTTCTTGTTCAAGGCTGATAATGCTGTTGCATCTGTAGCAGCGGGAATCTGAACGGGGTTTGATGTAGTGTTCCTAACCACCTCTACCCACATTTCATTTTCCTCTAAAACCAGCAAAATCCTAGCCTTCCATGGCACAAAGTTACCTGTCCCATCCAGCCTATCCTCCAACCTAAGTCCTGTAACCATCTCTACTATCAACCCAACAAGGTGGTGTTCACTAACAGAAGAAAATACCCAAATTTGGAAATTTCTGTGTGTCTGCAAATTTTACTGTTTTCTGCCCCCAAGCTCTGATACCATGTAAACGTTTCTGTGTTTTTCAACTTGTTGGTTTATGTCAAGTTTTTAGTGTTTTTCATTTCCAAGCCGGTTTTGCATTGGCTGGAAACTACTTATAAAAATGTAGACAATTAAACACGGTGGAAATACACTTCTAACAGGCAGAAAATTAATTTAGCATGCACCCATAAAATATTTCAGACTCAGATTTTCGGCCAATAGCCCTGGAAAAACCCCACGGGGAAAACCAATTAGAGAGAGAGAGTTTATTATTTCTTCAGTAAATCTCAGTACATAAATTTTTCCAGCAGAAATGTACTCATCTCCACCATGAAATTTCACCCAGAAAATATCTCGAAATCAGTGCCAAACTGCTGCCTTGATTTCAGTGCCAGAAGGAACCTCGAAATATGTGCTGAAGGTACAGAATCCATACTATACGGTCCTCCTTGAAATATGTGCATCTTGTCTCGATTTGTGTGCCCTAAATCTGCCTCGAAATGAGTGCAGCAGCTCTTGGTTTATGTGCCCAATAAACTCCTAGAAAACAGTGCTGATATTCTCGATTTATGTGCCCAACATCTCCTCGGGGTGTGTGCAGACAATCTCAAAATTAGTGCCCAGTTTCTCCTCGAAACTCGTGCCCAGTTTCTCCTTGGGATGCGTGTTGTATTGAAGAAAAGGTGTTGGTCAGAAATCTGTACGGTGCATTTAATGCACAATTAGCAGCCTCGAAATGCGTGACAACTGAAACTTGCCCAAAATGCCTCCTTGGAATTCGTGCAAATGCTCTCTTGCTCTCTCTTGCTCACTCTCTTCTTTCTCTTCTCAGGAATGAAGCTCATTTGCCTCCCTTTTCCTTTTTGACAAAACCCTAAGTGAGTTTTTCATCCAACGGTGGAGATTAGATCAATCCGACGGTTGAGATGTGATGAGAATAAAAATATCTAATTTAATTCTCATAAATGCAATTTCACTCACCCACTTAAATTTGATCAAAAGTGACTTTATAACATAACGTCACATTAAATGCTTTTCTCAAGTCATTTAATGCAAGGGTCACTTTTCCCTACTTAAGTGACTTAGGCAAAAAGTCACCTAGGGAACACTTCCTAGGTACAAAAACTAACAACTGCATCATCGAGCAAAGCAAAAGGGTTGATCCATTCTTCATTGATGGCAGAGTAAGCTTCTTCACCACACATGTGCTCGGGAGAGGGTACCATGATGCTACAAGGTCTCGATGAATCGTACATAGGGGGACCAAGGAACTTCCAGTAATCATCGTCTTCCTTAAACTTGTAATTTTCTTCCAAGAGAGCCAAAATATCATAAGATACCGTAACCTGAGGATATGGAGAACTCACCATTTCTGTATATTCTTCAGTTTCTTCAATTAAGGCTTCTTGCTCTTCGTCTTCAGGAATCGCTTCATCTCCGGTCATAGGGCCATAACGTCATTTACCTGGTCCTGAACAATGGTTTCTTCAAGTAAACCTTCCGAGAATTGATCTTCGTCAAGGACTGCTCCATGCTCCTCTGAGACCTGTTCATCAATATCCGTATGATCGTCCTTTATAATCTTCATGATTTCTTCCTTAGCATTGGGACCCCATTGATCGTTGAATGCCTCAACCAGTTGGAGGAAGGAAGATATCCCCCTAGAAGGGAACCCTTCATAACAAGCATCCATATCTTGATCACCTCCTAGTTCGAAAGACATTACGAACAACTGCATAATGATGTCCTCATCTGTGATATCCCATGCCGTCAAAACTTCTTTGAACTTCATGACATGTGCTGTAACAACATCTTTTCCCTTGTGGAACATTGGGGTAGACTTCAGACAACAATGCTTATCAAACCTATTCGGGTATCCTAGAGTACTTGAGAAGTCAATTTTGTTCTTGTAGAGTACTTCCTTTTTATTTTCTTCAGTGGGAGTCTCTAGGAGAGGCCTGCCAAGTTAGACTTAAACAAATCTCGCCGAAAGTACTAGACAAATATGTACTTGAGATGGGCTGAATTCATGGTGGAGTCGCTAGATAAACCTGTCAAGTTAGTCCTTACAACAATATATATATATATCTCGAGTATGAGGACGTACCTTGAAGCTTACCAACATGTCTTTCATGCATAGATTAATCACCTCAACTTATTTTGAGGTCCTTGACAACAACGCCAAAAATGTTACCAGCGTTGCCGTGCTTTGTGAAATTCTTTTTAATTGGAGTGGCCAAGTAAGATCTGCAAGATTAGTCCTTAACAATAATATTTTCAAAATACCAATAAAAATCTTACCACAATTTTCTTACCAAATGTCGTTCTCACCAGGGGATGGAAAATATGACTTGAGCAACACTTTTAACCGTCCTAAAACAGTTCAAAAGTGTCCTCGGGAACGACGCCAAAAGTGTTACCTTTCAAACTAGCAGGGTAGGCTTGCAAGTGAAAGGCAATCACATAAGAGTCTTGGACTGCTGTCACCTTTGTCCAATCTCTTAACTTCTTCGGGATCCAGTGTTGTCCCAAGGGGAGATCCCTTTAATGTACCTGCCAAGTAGATGCCAAATTCCTTTGAAACACCTTAAAGCATAGATCAGTGCCTTTAATGGAGTCAAACACAGAGTAATAGAGAGAGTTAGGATGGTGCTTGTATAGTAGTTTTGGCAGTTTTGCAGGTCTGTTTAGGGTTAAAAAGGATATGCCAAGGATATCATGCCCGAAATTTTAGGGCTGTAAGAATTTAGGGCCAAAATTTTGGGGTTGTGAGAATTTAGGGCCGCGAAAATTTAGGGCCAAAATTTTGGGGGTCGCGAGAATTTAGGGCCGCGATAATTTAAGCCCGAAATTTTGGGGTTGCGAGAATTTATGGCTGAAATTTTGGGGTCGCGAGAATTTAGGGCCACAAGATTTTAAGGGCGAGATTTTAGGGCCGAAATTTTAGGGAGGCAAAAAATGATTTTTTATTTATTTTTATTTTTATGGTTTTTGTTATAAAATTGTAGATATAATTCTAACCCTAATTCTACCATGAAAATGCAAGTTTAACCTAACAGTAATATTTACAAAAATTCAAACTAGGGTTTGATGTAGAAAAAATGGACAAACTTAGGGTTTTAATGGATGTTACCCCAAACCCCAGCCTTAGAGGAAGATGACAAGCCTTCCTCTTGGAGGTAATTCTCCTTGCTACTAGGTTAGGGCTTCTTGAAACAATCTCTAGGGTTGGTTTTAAGAGTCTAAATTAGGTCAAAGATGGAGCTCCAAGGCTAAACTTTGTAAAAACCTCCTCTTGGGAGCGTTTTTAGGTAAGTCTCATGATACGGGGGAAACGAAAACGTGTATCCGATACGGAAACGCAGTGGAAACGTGACCCCCCAAAATTTAGGAAATAGGGAAACGCGATATATATATATATATATATATATATATATATATATATATATATTTGTGTGTGTGTGTGTGTGTGTGCAAATTAGCAAGGACATTAAAAATTAATTGTGAAACATAAATGGAAAGTGATAAATCATAATTTCAAACATCTAGCATCACATTTTACCCATAAGTCTATCTCTATATCATTAATAATTGTCATAGATGATGGTTGGGGTGGCTATGCAAGGGCCTCACTTGATGTCCCCACTGGGTTAGGCCCCATAATCAGGGCCGTTTACCTTTGGTACCATCCTCGAAATGAGGGGAAGTACTTGAGCGTTTCCCATGATGTGTTCCATTAAAAAATAAAATAAAATAAATTGTCATAGATGATTACATAATGCAAGTTGCCAAGTAGTAATATCCAAAAACAACCTTGGCAATACAATATGTTCAAAATTTTAAAATCAGCCTTTATTTATGAGGCTACAATGCTACATATATCAAATGTGAACAGGTAACATAGAACTAAAACATAAGATAAGTCGATTTGCACAATACTGTAGCTGATTCTCTTCAAATCGGCTTCCTTAAGTAACCCTCGCTTGCTCAAATCACTGTATGAGGTGAGGGAAGTAAAATCCTCCTTTTATAAAAAAAATGACTTTTGGAGGCTTCTAAAGGTTTCCTAAACCATCATTAACCCATTAACAAACAATTTAACCCATTGATTAAGCTAACGAGTTCATTTTTTGGATAGAAAAGCGAGTATCCAGGGAGGAAACGTGCCATACGGACGTAGATACGGCACGGAAACGCATTTCCAGCTATACCACCCATGTTTCCTCCACGTGAGATGTGGTGGCACGTTCGGAAACGCGTTTCCGAGGAGTACCAAACACGTTTCCGAGTTTCTTGCTTGGTACGGCAGTGGTACGGGGCCTAGTACCAAGTTTCCCGCAACTTAGGTTTTTAGTATGCAATGAGGATAGGATAGCAGGCAAAATCCTTATTCAAAGAGAATGTAGCCCTAGGGCTACAATTCAATCATTCAAGATGTAAAATTGACCTATCATTCATCAAGCAAACCTTAAAAGTGTAAAAGACTTACTTGAGCATGAGTTATTCCAACCATTCTAGCATCCACAGCATTAGCAAGACAAAGAAAACATCCAACTTCATCCAAGAGCAAGAAGAATTATCCCTCCAAGAGGTGCACATCACTTCATAAGGCCCTTCTAGGGTAAAATAGTAGCATAATGAATTTTATCCCATAAGTTGTGTGTAAAAATGAAGTGAGGAGATTGTATTTATATGATCTCACACTCACTTTTTATAAAATAACCAAGCCTACATGCTTTAAAATGTCAATTTAAAATTAAAGCATGTCAACTTAAAATTATAACATAAAATAATATAAAATAATCAAATCTGTGGGTAACTTAGGGCATTTTCCCCAGAGTTTACCAAAAAATGACTAAAATAGCTAAAAACGAGCAAATCACTTCGAACTGAAGGCTGGAGTGGCGAGAGGGGGAATGCTATGCCCCATCTAACCCCAACAGTAGTGACAATCCCTCAACGCCCCCCCCCCCCCCTTATCAAGCAATGTAGGCATGGAAGAAGGATAACGTCATCATCAAAGACAACCAGGGAGAGAGGGCGTTGTTGAACTGGATGACCAGGAGGGTGTGGATGGTGGGCCAGAGGAGAGGCATGAGCCTCAGTGTTGAAAGAAAGTGCCACCGGTGTGATAAAGGAAGGTGGGCGTCATGTAATCCAATGACCCACCCCTGGGGGCTCCAGACACCAACCTCATGGCTTCAAGCCATAACCATGAGGTAGTCAACAATGCCACTAAGCCATAGTACCCCCAGAGGTGAAACCAAAGGGTTTGGCCATAACCCCCACTCAGAAAAAGCTGGATAGCACCCCTCCTGGTCAGGGAAAAAATGACCCTCTCTCCCCGGGGCATATCTGCAGGTGCGCTGGTACTGGTACCTACGTAACACTATGAAATTAATCTAGCAGTATATCTAACAAGGAAATCAAGTTTCTTATGATTATTATATCGTAAAAGAATTTGATCTCATCTCTATATAAGAGAGCGTATTCCTCATTCATTTCTCACATTTGGATTGGGGTCGTAATCCCATTAGACTTATAAAATTTCTCTTGGCTCTTATGGATGGTTTATGCTTGTGAAACTTTATGTTTAAATCCTTGATTTACAACTTCTTTAATGTTTTCTTCAGTTACAACTTAGCAAATAACTATGTTGCAGAACTGAACATTAAAAATGAAAATACAATGTCTAAACAACCATATAAATGTATAGTAGAAACAAATAGCATCCACACAAAACACAGAGGGATTTGCCTTGGAAACCCCAGTCCTTCAGGGAAAACCAACAAATGTATGTCTTCTTCTTATTGCAGGATTTGTTTACAAGAACACTGCAATAGTCCTCCGGATACAACCTTCGAATCTAGACCAAAACTCCTCAGAAAGACCTCTATCCACAACCTATGTCTTTTTGAGACCAGCCCACACTGAAGATGCCCCAAATCCTCTTTGCAGATTGGATAGACAAACTGTAGATCCACCTTGGATCCAATAGACAACAAAGAAGTAACTCTCCCCTCGAAAAACTGTGATCTCAAACTTAGATTTGGACTACTCACTACAAGAGGAAACCTGTCTCTTGCAATTGTGATCATGAACTCATACTCCAAGGCTCCTTTTATAATCTCACTCATGCAAATACCATGGACCCAATACCATGGGACACATAATACCATGGATCCTCTAATACCATTTATGTTAAATTTCATACATTCATAGCATAAAACATAAATGCATTACCAAGATCACTAGAAGCAAGACAAAGCACAAAACAACGACACAGAGTTTTACTTGGGAAACCCAAATGGGAGAAAACCCAACAACCTTCGCAGAGAGATGATAATTTCGAGATCAGAGTACAAATAAAGAAAGAGAAAGAATGTGAAAGTATCTTTCACAAGTAGATGCCCCAAATAAGCTTCCTCCTTCAAGTGATGCGCACTTGCTAAGTGAGTGAATGAGATAATGAGGTGCACTAGCCCCCTATTTATACAAGTGCAAAACTGGAAAATTCCCTAACTTGGTCAACTTCACCTGGGGGCAATTAATAATTTAAATTTAATATTTTTATTTGTTTCTTTTGCACCCCAAGGCTTACATTGATTCTTTCATGTGTTTACATAATTGATTATATAAAGTTCATCTCCCTTAGGAGGTACAAACAAGTACAATGAAGGTACAATAAAATATAGTGAATAATATCTTCCAAAGTCGTACAAAATCCAACACTCCCTCTCAACAAGGAAGGTATTCTTCGGTCTTCATCTGCATCACGATCATCTGGGTTTCATCTTGTACTCTACACTGTCTCCATCATCTCTATGCATATTGAAGGTTGTCCACACAGTCTCTATGCATCATCTTCCCCAGTCCTTCGGTGAGTCCAGGGAATCACTCAATCCTGGATATCTGAGATTATCAAATGTACCATCTCTGCTATAAAATTTGCTACCTGTCTGTCTCATCTGCCAATGGGGTCCTCCCATACCTAGCTAAGATTTCAGACGAGCAAAAGGGCACGACCATCTACTGACTGTACGACTCTTCTGCTTATAGGATTTCTCCCATATCTGGCTGAGTACCTGGACTGTAGAGGCACCTGTGCAACCACACGGCCAACTGCTGATTGTCCTACTCATCTGCCAATGGGATTTCTCCCATATCTGGCTGAGTAACCGGACTACAGAGGCACTAGTGTGAACCCGACCAAATGTTGACTGTCCTACTCATTTGCCTATGGGATTTCTCCAATGTTCCCCCAAGTTTCTGGGACGCGGAAGCACAGGAGCGGGGAAACGCACATTGGGGACGTGTGGAGACCACCCCCAAATTTTAGCGAAATTCGGGGGGGACTGGGGGACGTCCAGGTCATAATAAAAAATATAAAAATTAATATTATAAATTATTAAATCCCAGCAATAACAATTCAATGATTCATCCCATGTAAATCACTAAAAGTAAATAATAAATACTAAATACTAAAATCATCATTGTGCAATGTAAATCAAAATGTAACAAATTAATAATACAAACACGTTACACAATTCATCATGATCATTTTCAAATTTGTCATTTGAATCTTGATATTCATATTTCTAATTTCAGTCATTCTGAAATAGAGATTAAAACAACAATTAAAATTAAAATTTCGTATTTTTAAACTGAAATTGGGAAAATCATGGGGGGTGTCTAGGAGCACCCTAGTTTCGAGAGGGAGCATGTGGCAGCCCCCTTTCACTGGAGCACGGTGCAAAACAGGGAACGCGCTCCCTTGTGCATTTCCGAGAGTTTCCTAATTTTGGGGACGCTGGGAAACGTTTCGCCAAGAGTCCCCAAGTCCCCGGGGCGCAAGGAGCGAGGGGGATGTGCCCCCGACCCTGGGGGATGAGCCCCCGTGGAACATTGGATTTCTCCCATATCTGGCTGAGTAACTGGATTGCAGACGGTACTTGGGTGAGCCCAGCCAACTGCTGACTGGCCTACTCATCTGCCTATGGGATTTCTCCCATATCTGGCTGAGTAACTAGACTGCAGAAGGCACCAGGGAAAAGCAGGGCAAGCATCTCAATGCCATCTTTCCCTCTCAAGGAGGGATACGTTCTCTTCGACTCCAAGTCTTCCGCAAAAGTATTCGAACTTCACCCTGGGAAGAGCCTTGGTGAGAACATCTACTGTAACTCGACCGCACCTTTCTGCACCATATCACGAATGAAGTGATATCGAATCTTGATATGCTTCGACCTATCGTGAAATACAGGATTCACTGACATCTGCACACAACTCTGGTTATCACAGTGAATAACGGTCGGCTCTGGAATCTGGCCGGCCAGGAGTTTACGAAGCCAAACTGCTTCTCGAGCTGCTGTGCTAGGAACCATGTACTCGAACTCTGCAGTATTGAGTGCTATCGAGTTCTGCTTCCTGCTGCACCAGGAAATAACTACAGAACCAAACTGAAGCAACATCCAGAAGTACTCTTCCGATCTGCAACACATCCGGCCCAATCTGAGTTTGTACACCCCTGCAATATCAGGTCACCATCTGAAGCATACTTCAATTCATATCCCATAGTGCCACGTAAGTATTTGAGCACATGTTTTGTAGCAATCCAGTGAATTTGCCTCGGTTCGCACATGAACTGAGAGGGAATTCACAGCAAAACATATATCTGGTCTGGTGTTGGTTAGATGCATCAATGACCCAATCAACTGGCGATAAATGGTGGGATCAAACAAATCAAAATCTGAAGTAGAATCTCTCAACTTCTTCCAATTCGCATCCATCGAAGTAGCCATGGACTTGCAGTCCAACTTTCCGAATCTCTTCAATATATCAATGGTGTATTTTCCTTGTCCTAGGAAAATCACTTTCTGCCTTTGCCATACTTCTAATCCCAAGAAGTAATGCATCAATCCAAGATCTTTCATTTCAAACTCAGAGGCAAGATTCTTCTTACACCATACAGTGAGTTTCTCATTTCCTATGAGAAACAAGTCATCATCATATAATACCAAAATCAGTGGCTCATCATCTACAACCTTGTAGTAAAGGTTGGGGTCTGCATCACTTGTAAATATTTGATACAGAGATCACTACTCCCTCTATATCAATTTGAGACCTCAAGTAGTATGAATCTCAATGTCAGTACATACTCATAAAAACATAGACTCAACCACTAGATCTGCATCTACCAACAACATATAAAAGTAATCACCAACAATAGACAATAGATATACCTTGGAACCCTTTCAGGAGAGACCAACTAACTATGGGGCTATCTTCTCAATCTCGACCCTAGAGCATATAGAAGAATAAAGAAGCAGTACAATACAGAATTACCTCAGTCAGTAACACAATCCCTCTGACTAGGGCAAACACAAATTTGCATGCATCCAGCTGATGCATGCACTGACAAAGTGTGCCCTAACTGCCAATCTGGATCTGAGTGTTCTAACGGTGCCTTTGATGGATTTGCCCTCTATTGATCACGTTGCTCTGATCTGCTCACTCTGAAGACTGCCCACTGATGAAATCAGCCCTCTCTACATGCACAAGTGCGCCCTCCTCCTTTGGATGTCAAATGCTCGTACTGCTCCGGATCTCAACAGATCTGAGCTCCGATCGTCTCTAACCTTCCCGAAATCTCAAGGCAAGGCTATCCTGAAAGTCTCGGACTCCAACTCGGTCAATCCTGCTCACAACGAGCTTCTCCTCCTCAGGAAAAATGTCCTCCTCCAAGAGAACTCAGCGTCCTCCAATCTAATCAGTAATCACACTGTGGAGCTTTCTCAGCTCACAGTACTGAGGATCTAGTCTCTCTGGAATTGAAGGTCACTGATCTAGCTCAGATCTGACCTTCCTAGCTCCTGCAGCAACTCCTCCCTATCTCAGAAAGTTGCCCCACATGGATAGATTCGTCCCCCTCACTCTGGCAGTATCTCTCTTTGATAATGCAACCAAGTAACCCCATCTGGGGACCCCCTGCCTCTATAAATAATCTCACCGATGAATTAGGTTTGCCAAAACCCTAATTCCCGCTGCATGCAAAAGTCACTTTTGCATGCATTCATTGAATGCTGGCAGGTCATGCAAAACTCATGCATGCATAGGTCAATCTCCCCTGAAGCTCCGCATGCAGCCCCTGTTGGGCTCATGCCACTGAGTAGAGTGCATCTCACTCTCTACTCCATCCTGATGCCTATGGTACTAATGTCCCTCCATGCAAGGCATTTGAGTCATGGAGGACATCCCGAAGTTACCATAATCTAACACTCTCTCTTAGCGAGGGAAGCCCTACCATGGATACCTGGATCCATCAAATCTGCTGCTGCTGACTCTGATCTAGCTGATCTGCCTGCCACTGCTGCCCTCTGATCTGAAGAACCCTGATCAATCTCCATATGTGTGGCTTATGATGAAGCCCATCTGTCCACCACTGCTAACTCTGACTCAGATTCCCTCTGAGTCTCTGCTGCTGTAACCAACCCTGAAGACCTCTGTCAAGTGGATCTACTGCTTTGTAGATCATCTGCCTATGACCCTGAGTTGACTCAGCTCTGTAAGTCAACTCCCTCCGTCTCTGCACTGGCTGAACTGACTGAGCTCTCTTCTGAGCCAAATCCATCTCAACCATATCATACCAGCTCACTCTCTGATTGGTGCCTGTATGAGCAGCATGCTCATCCATCTGATGTGAGCCCAAAGGCTCAACCTCCTGTGACTCATCACTGCCATGAGCATCTCGCTCACCCATCTGATTGAACCCAAAGGCTCAATCTCCTCATCTCCATCACTATCATGAGCATCTCGCTCATCCATCGGAATTCCGCAATCACTGCCCTGATCCTCATCATGGTGAGCCTCTCGCTCACCCATCTGCTGAACATGCCCACTCCTCCTGGCTGTGAGCATCTCACCCATCATCCCCCTCTGCATCTGAAGAGGATGCACTCAGCCATCCTGATGTACCTGAAGTAGGCTGTCCATGAACCAAATACTCACCATCAATCCTGTGACCCAACAACACTGGGTCTACTCCTCTGGGATAGGTGAAGAACTGATCCCTATGAAACACTATAGGGTATCCTGCAGCTGCCAATGCTGCCACTGAGAGAACACTCCCTCTCAATCCTGGAACAAATAACTCTTCTGATACCTCCAGGAGCTCCCCATGGTCAAGCATAAATCTCACTCTGCCCACACCAGCAACTAAATGGTCAACTCCCTGACTATCCCACTGTACTGCCATATGCTCTAGAATCAGGAATGCATCTCGTACCCCTGTCATATGACTACTGAGAGTAATGTCCACTCTCCATCTCTGATCAACCTGAATCTCAGGTGGGCTGCTATCATGTCCTGACTGAACTGTGGCTAGTGAGAACTCCTTCTCAAACCGAGAAGAGAACTCATCAACCTCCTCTGCTGCTGCCACCTGCTCATCCTTCGCCTGCTTCCCCTTCTTCTTATGCGGACACTGTCCCGCATAATGTCCATGCTCATTGCAGGTGAAACATTTGATCTTGCTCAGATCCTTCTTCTGTCTGCCCCTCTGCTTCCCGCCTGCTCCGAGAGCCACATCCTCCTCCTCGGGAATGGCAGAAGCTGAACTCTGAATGTACCCTCTCCGGGTCTCCTCCTGTGTGAAATCATCCCACAGTCTATCCCACTTGGGAAGGTTCTCACGACCTATGATGGACTGAACAAACACTGCCCATGCTGCAGACACGCCATTCAAGGCCTGCCAAACTAGCTCACTGTCCTCTACCTTCTCAACGACTACTCCCAACTCATCTCTCACTTGAGAGATCTTGGTGAGATAGGTAACCATGCTCTCATCCTTCCCCATCTTGATGCTTCTCAGCTTCTCTCTGAGAACCATCTTCCTGTTTTCATTTGAGCTCTGGTACAGACTAGTCAATGCATCCCACATCTCATACACATTATCTTTGGTGGAGACATGTGGAATAAGGTGATCCTTGATCGCATCAAGCAGGATCCTTTGGGCCTTTATATTCTTCTTTTCATACATTGCTTTAGCAGTGGCATCTGACGGAACTGTAACAGGATTTGCTGTCGTGCTGTACACAACATCCCATAACTCACTCTCTTTCAGCAAGAGAGTAATGCGTGCCCTCCATGCACTGTAGTTGGAGGCACCATCCAACCTGTCCTCTACTCTCAAACCAGAAGCCATACTCACCTAATCTGGAAAAATTGTAACCCACAGTAAGTAGAATCTCTTTTGATCACAGATCTGACCACAACCCAACTAAACTGATAGATCTGACCTCTACAACCACAGATCTGAATGGGAATGTTCAGATCTGGTAGATCTGGTCTCTACCTCCATAGATCTACTAGATCTATCTCAGATCTAGTCACCACCACTGGTAATCTATGTGTGACTGCTCACCCTGATCCTCAACAGGGCTCTGATACCATGTAAATATTTGATACAAAGATCATTACTCAATCTGTATCAGTCTGAGACCTCAAGTAGTATGAATCTCAATGTCAGTACATACTCATAAAAACATAGACTCAACCACTAGATCTGCATCTACCAACAACATATAAAAGCAATCACCAACAATAGACAACAAATATACCCTGGAACCCTTTTGGGAGAAACCAGCTAACTATGGGGCTTTCTTCTCAATCTCGAGCCCAGAGCATATAGAAGAATAAAGTAGTACAATACAGAATTACCTCGGCCGGTAACTCAATCCCTCTGACTAGGGCAAACACAAATTTGCATGCATCCAGCTGATGCATGCACTGATGAAGTGTGCCCTAACTGCCAATCTGGATCTGAGTGCCCTGACGGTGCCTTTGATGGATCTGCCCTCTACTGATCACGCTGCTCTGATCTGCTCACTCTGAAGATTGCCCATAGATGAAATTGGCCCTCTCTGCATGCACAAGTGCGCCCTCCTCTTCTGGATGTCAAATGCTCGTACTGCTCCAGATCTCAACAAATCAGAGCTCCGATCGTCTCTAACCTTCCTGAAATCTCAAGGCAAGGCTATCCTGAAAGTCTCGGACTCCAACTCGGTCAATCTAGCTCACAATGAGCTTCTCCTCCTTAAGAAAAACGTCCTCCTCCAAGAGAACTCTGCCTCCTCCAATCTAATCAGTAATCATTGTGGAGCTCTCTCAGCTCATAGTACTGAGGATCTATTCTCTCTGGAACTGAAGGTCACTGATCTAGATCAGATCTGACCTTCCTAGCTCCTGCACCAACTCCTCCCTATCTCAGAAAGTTTCCCCACATGGACAGATTCGTCCCCCTCACTTTGGCAATATCTCTCTTTGATAATGCAATCGAGTAACCCCATCTGGGGACCCCCTGCCTCTATAAATAATCTCACCGATGAATTAGGTTTGCCAAAAATCTAATTCCCGGTGCATGCAAAGGTCACTTTTGCATGCATTCATTGAATGCTGGCAGGTCATGCAAAACTCATGCATGCATAGGTCAATCTCCCCTGAAGCTCCGCATGCAGCCCCTGCTGGGCTCAAGCCACTGAGTAGAGTGCATCTCACTCTCTACTCCATCCTGATGCCTATGGTACTAATGTTCCTCCATGCAAGGCATCTGAGTCATGGAGGACATCCCGAAGTTACCATAATATAACATCACTCTTGGAAAATCCCAAGCTCACCACGAATCTGTCTATTCGTCCATACCAAGCACGGGGTGCTTGCTTGAGGCCATACAATTCCTTTTTCAGTTTGCATACATGAGACTCCTTTCCTTGGACAATAAACCCATTTGGCTGTTCGATGTAAACTTCTTCCTCAATAACACCATTGAGAAAGGCTGTCTTCACATCCATCTGATGCAACTTCCATCCCATAGCTGAAGCAATCGCGATAATGGATCTGATGGAAGTATATCGGGCCACAGGAGCAAAAGTCTCATCATAATCAACTCCCTCTTTCTGAGAGAATCCTTTGGCTACAAATCTGGCCTGGTATTTCTCTACACTGCCATCTGCTCCATGCTTGATCTTGTATAGCCATTTAGAAGTCACTACTGACTTCTGCTCAGGTCTCGGCACAACCTCCCACACATCATTCTTCATGATGGATTGATATTCTTCCATCATGGCATCCTTCCAAACTTGATGTTTGGATGCTTCTTCGTAAGTAGTGGGGTTTTGAATCAATAATGTTGCTCATCAGTGCCACATAACTAGAGAACCTCTGAGGTCTTTTGTTTTCTTTGAAAGCGCCATGTGGAGCTTCATGCCCCTCTGCGTCCTGCAGTGTCTGTTGTGCCCATCTAGGTCTTTTCCGACCTGCAACATCTCTAGGGATATCAACTGGATCTATGGGATCGATAGGTTCATCCTTTTCTGCCGTCTCTCTCTGAATTGGAGGGGGAGACGATCTCATCTCCTTAGGTTCTAGCATTTCTTCATCATCGATCTCCATATTTGATTCTCTGCATTTCCTGACAGCCATTTCTTCTTCAAATGTCACATCCCTACTGACTTCAATTTGTCTGGATCCTGGAATGTAAATTCTGTAAGCCTTTGAAGACTCACTGTATCCCACAAAGGTACGCTTCTTGCCTGAAGGTTCTAACTTAGATCTTTTCTCTTTGGGCACATGTATGTAGACTGGACAACCAAAAATCTGGAGATGGCCCACTTCTGGTTTCACACCTGTGAACGCTTCTTCCGAAGTCATGTTCTTCAATATCTTATGTGGACATCTATTCTATACATATACAGCGGTTCTGGATGCTTTTGCCCACAAGAACATTTGAAGACTCTGGTCATGTATCATAGCTTTGGCTGCCTCTACAATTGTACGATTCTTTCTTTCTGTAACCCCATTTTGTTGAGGGTTGTAGGGAACTGTGAGCTCCATCTTAATTCCTACTTCCTTGCAGAAATCATTGAATCTTGTAGAGGTATATTCTCCACCATTATCGGATCTCAAAATCTTGATCCTCTTTCCTGACAGATTCTCAACTTGTGCTTTAAACTCTTTGAACTTGCTGAGCACTTCCTCGGATTCTTTTGACTTGAGAAAGTAAATCCAAGTCTTTCGTGAGTAATCATAATAAAGGTGATATAGTAATGATAACCACCTAATGACACAACTGTCATGGGCCCGCACAAGTCAGAGTGTACTAGATCCAAAATCCTTTGGATCTACTCTCACTGTCTGGAAATGACTTCTTGGCATTCTTCCCAAGTGCACATCCTCTACAAGTTCCATCATGGTCTACCTGGAGCCCTGGCAAACCTGTCACAATATTTTTCAGAATTGGGAGAGCTTGATAGTTCAGATGAGCTAACCTTCTATGCCATAACTCACCCATACTTGCAGCATCATGTATTAGGGCTTGGATTGGAGAAGTGTTTAGTCTATACAAGCTCTCTTCTCTTATGCCAATAACTTTTGCTGTGCTCATGCTTGAGTTCTTGTGCCAAGCAAGGACTTTTCCTTCTGAGAAAGCTATTTTATATCCCTTGTCCTCCAATGCTGAGATGGAGACAAGATTTCTTTTCATACCAGGTACATAGAGTACATCACTTAGGCGCAATGTATCATTTGATTCCAATTGAAGGGTGGTGGCTCCAGACCCCTTCACAGTGTAATTTGCATCATCTCCAAGTACAACACAGAGATGTGAATCTTTCTCAATTAATTCTGAAAGATTCTCTCTATAACCTGTGATGTGTCTAGATGCATCACTATCTATGAGCCAAGTGTCACTAGTGGTAGGAATAGTACCTGATAGTGCTGATATGAATATAAATTCTGTGTGATCTTCATTCTTTTGCTTCTTGTGATGATGATCTTCTTCTACATCAGCAGTGGATGCTTCATGCTTCCTTTTGATTTGACTTCGACAGCTACTGGCGTAATGTCCATACTTTCTGCACCTATAGCATTGAACTTGAGATACATCCTTCTTCTTCTTTTGTTCTTGGTGGGGACTTGATCTCCTTTCTTGGTGCTGGTGTTTATGGAACTTCTTTCCTTTTCCCTTACCTTTCTTGACATGGGAGACGAATGCTTGAGTCTCTTCATGTTGAGAGCCATGTAGTCTTTTTGACGTGCTGCAATCCCGGTCTCCTCCTG
Source organism: Larix kaempferi (assembly GCA_027924585.1). Lineage (NCBI taxonomy): Eukaryota > Viridiplantae > Streptophyta > Pinopsida > Pinales > Pinaceae > Larix > Larix kaempferi. Next base: position 11,805,677 of record BSBM01000476.1, read on the forward strand.
AGAGCAATCTGCCCAAAGCTTGTCAAACTTTGGTAGTTTGGATCTACCACTTATGCTTTGGATAAAGGATGCCCATGATGGTGGAAGACCATTTAAAGTATGTAGGACAAGCTCCTTATCGCTAATAGGATCTCCACTGGTGCTGAGCTTGTCTCGGAGTTCTATCATGCTCATGAAGTATGAGGCAATGGATTTTGACTTTGCTATCTTCATATTTGAGAGCTGGTTTCTCAAAGTCATGGATACATTTAGGCTAGTGTGTTCAAACAACTTCATAATGGTCTTGAACATTTTCCTAGTATTCTTCTTTCCTGAGATTTGAAAAACCAAATGGTCTCTCACTGAATCCACAAGAATCCTTCTTGCTTTAGCATCATTCTTCCTCCATTGGGATTTATCTTCTTCGGCTTCTGGTTCAGGAACCTTCTCATTTACATATAGCAAGAGATCATTTTCTTCTAGGAGTAGAAGAACCCTAGACTTCGAGGAGATGACTTTTGAGGCTCCTTCCAAACGATCTTCAACCTTCATCCCAATCATCTTGATTGCAGATCTGGTTCAGAAACCCTAGCAGGAGCTAGGTCAAAAATGAAAGTTAATAATTTGAAAAACTGAACCCACAGATAAATTCACCTTGCCAAGGAGAGTTGAATAGAGGGTGGGCTAGTCCAAATCTGTGGAGAGAGATGTGTTAAAACTGAAACCCTAATTCTACTGCAGCCACAGAGTTAGGTCAAAATTGAAAGTTCTCGGAATTGTATTCCATTTTCACGAATAGATGCGCCTTGACAAAAACGAAATTCCTATAGCTTCTTTTCTCCAAAACAATGGTTGGAGACTTCACAAGATGAAACCCTAGTTCCGGCAGGGTTCTGACAGTGCTTCGCCAATGGCTTCTTCTAGAATTGCTCTCATACCATGTTAAATTTCATACATTCATAGCATAACACATAAATGCATTACCAAGATCACTGGAAGCAAGACAAAGCACATAACAACAACACAGAGTTTGACCTGGGAAACCCAAATGGGAGAAAACCTAGCAACCGTCGCAGAGAGATGATAATTCCGAGATCAGAGTACAAATAAAGAAAGAGAAAGAATGTGAAAGTATCTTTCACAAGTAGATGCCCCAAATAAGCTTCCTCCTTCAAGTGATGCAAAATCAGCCTCCTCCAAGTGATGCGCACTTGCTAAGTGAGTGAATGAGATAATGAGGTGCACTAGCTTCCTATTTATACAAGTGCAAAACTGGAAAATTCCCTAACTGGGCCGACTTCACCTGGGGGCAATAAATAATTTAAATTTAATATTTTTATTTGTTTCTTTTGCACCCCAAGGCTTACATTAATTCTTTCATGTGTTTACATAATTGAATACATAAAGTTCATCTCCCTTAGGAGGTACAAACAAGTACAATGAAGGTGTTAAGATTTAATATGCTAAGACATAAAATATCAGCATTACATTCCATTTCACAACAATAGCATATACATGATCACTGAAAGAACAACATGCATAACATAAACACAAGAGACACAGATTTATCTTGGGAAACCCTCACGGGGTAGAAAACCCAGCAAAGCTTCCTCAATATAGATGACCAGCAAATACAAAGATGCAAACCATAGACATGAGCTCCTTCTCCTCTATAACAGACCTCTCCCTCACCTATGCGCTATTCACAAGTGAGTGTAGTGTGTGTGTTAAATGAGGAACACACCTCCTCTATTTATACACAACTCCGACTTGACTTAACACTTACTAGGTTGGCCCCAACTTTAACCAGTGGGTTAAACACCCCATTACAACTGACTGGGCCGACCCCTCTAGGGTGGTCTAATAACCCTTTGACCCACATAACACATACATGGCCGACCCCTACTAGGGAAGTCTAATAACCCAAGTTACCACATTCCAACGGAGGAATAAACATCTCCAGATATATAATAAGGTCTTCACGGAGGAATGAAACATCTACGGAATAATAAAGTACAAATATAATATTCTTAGAAGTTACAATATTTCAACACTCCCCCTTAACGAGAAGGATATTATAACGACATCTGTAGGAGCAAGGAGTCATCAACATCATACATGATACATCTATAAATCATTGGAAGCTTTCTCAACATCATCAGTAACTCAACTAGTTACTGGAATATCTTCAGGTCTTCAATACTGGAGTATTAGCATCGTCAGTATTGAGTCTTCACCTTCTGCAGCACTCGAACAGCTACAGTGACATCATCATCTGTATCACTCGATCAATAGCCTCGTCGTCTGGATCTACTGATCACCATCATAACAGCATCAACTGGATCCTCTCGATCAACAGTATCTGGATCATCTCGATCAATAGCATCTGGATCATCTCGATCAACAGCATCTGGATCATCTCGATCAGTAGCATCTGGATCATCTCGATCAGCAGCATCTGGATCATCTCGATCGATAGCATCTGAATCATCTCGATCAACAACATCTGGATCATCTCGATCGACAGCATCTGGATCATCTCGATCTACAGCATAATCTGCAATACACATGATCCAATTCCAGGATGATCAATCCTTATCAATTTTAGACAAGTCTCATGTCTATGGACGATGCAATCCATATCTACTTCCAGGATGATCAATCCTTATCAATTTAAGACAAGTCTCATGTCTATGGACGATGCAATCCAAATCTACTTCCAGGATGATCAATCCTTATCACTTTAGGACATGAGTCCAAGGACGATGCAATCCTATCACGTACATTTTGAACCAAATGTCCAGGGACGATGCAGTCCTATCATCAATTCTCTAAGACAGATGTCTACGGATCAATTCTGGGACCGAAGTTCGGGGATGATACAATCCCCACATTCTCGAAGACATCTTGTCTACGGATCAATTCTGGGACCGTCGTCTGGGGATGATACAATCCCCACATTCTCGGAGACATCTGTCTACGGATCAATTCTGGGACCGTCGTTCGGGGATGATGCAATCCCCACATTCTCGGAGACACCAGTCTACGGATCAATTCTGGGATCGAAGTCCGGGGATGATGCAATCCCCACATTCTCGGAGACACCAGTCTACGGATTAATTCTGGGACCGAAGTCCGAGGATGATGCAATCCCCACATTCTTGGAGACACCAGTCTACGGATCAATTCTGGGACTAAAGTCCGGGGATGATGCAATCCCCACATTCTTGGAGACACCAGTCTACGGATCAATTCTAGGACCAAAGTCTGGGGATGATGCAATCCCCACATTCTTGGAGACACTAGTCTACGGATCAATTCTGGGACCAAAGTCCGGGGATGATGCAATCCCCACATTCTTGGAGACACTAGTCTACGGATCAATTCTGGGACTGAAGTTCGGGGATGATACAATCCCTCTTCTTTCTCGGAGACATATGTCTACGGATCTCTTTTAGAACATGTGTTCAAGGATGATACAATCTCTCTTCTTTCTCGGAGACATATGTCTACGGATCTCTTTTAGAACATGTGTTCAAGGATGATACAATCCCTCTTCTTTCTCGGAGACATTTGTCTACGGATCTCTTTTAGAACATGTGTTCAAGGATGATACAATCTCTCTTCTTTCTCGGAGACATATGTCTATGGATCTCTTTTAGAACATGTGTTCAAGGATGATACAATCCCTCTTCTTTCTTGGAGACATATGTCTACGGATCTCTTTTAGAACATGTGTTCAAGGATGATACAATCCCCTCGTCAACTTAGACCCTATCTAAGGACCATTCACCAACCTCATCGTCGGAATCGGTAACCTCATCATCGACCTCATCGTCGGAATCGGTAACCTCATCATCGACCTCATCGTCGGAAGAGGTAACCTCATCATCGACACAAGTGTCCTCATCATTGATACAAGTATCCTCATCATCGACCTTACCGTCGATGCAGGCAATCTCATCATCAGCGACCATATCACTCCCCCTTTCGAGGAGGGTCCTTCTGAACTACACCAAGCTTGTCTCGGAAATACTCAAACTTTACTCAAGACAGAGGTTTGGTCATGTTATCACACAACTTGTAGTTGCCCCTAGAGGTATCCCATCCGGGACGGTAGAGGAGTTAGTCAACTAAAGAGGTGACCCAAGAGATGCCACGGTTCCCAATGCAGTTGGGAGTCACGTCAACCGAGGCACTCTTCGCTTTAGGTCAAGGTGCAACTAGACCAAGGGGGAGACCCTATACCCCAATCACAGTTGATTGGACCCAAACAAAGGTTTCTAAGGGTAGGTAAGTAGTGAGTTACGGAAACCAATGCAAGGCTAAGAGGACCTAAGGTTTAAGGTATGGTTGAGGGAGGTATAAGAGATTAATAATGTTTCAACCTATGTATGGTTTAGGCCACATGATGGGGTATGCTGACAAGTTATAGTACCAAGTGTTTACACAAGTGGGTCTAGTTTTCTTGGGAAGTGTGAAGTGATTCTAGGTAGGCCCACAAGGTGAAGTTAGGTATGAGGTAGGTACTATAGGTTAGATATAGGCTAGATCTACGAGTTTAAGTTAATTATAATGATACCCATGTACTAGATCTAGGTTTTGACACGAATCCCAAGGAGTGCGACTTGCTTGGTGATGGACTAGTGCCTTGTTAAGTGGGCTAATGGGGTCAAAAAAGGTATGTCAAATTGTAGATCGGGACACCTAGAGGCCAAGTCAAGTGGGTTGAATGAGATCTAATGGTTGGATCTTACTAGATCTAGGTTTTTAAGTAATTACCCTAAGTGGACCACAATCCCTTAAAACAAGGAATGCAATCCCCAAGGCGGATCTTGATGAAAGGACAGTATAGACCTAGGTTTCAAGGCATGGGCATTCCAAATCCACGGATAACTCAAACACCCACTTCCTAGAAGTGGACCAACTCAAAAAATCAAGGGGGTGCGATTTGCTCAAGGAGGGTCCAAAAATGGGTTTTGGTGGACCAAATCAAGTCCAATGGCCACCAAAATGTAGATCCGGGATGCTAGTACCCCGATCTATGTTCCTTCAAAGTTTCAAGTGAATCCAATGGCTAGATCTTAGTAGATCTAAGTTTTAAGATGCCAAGAAGGTCAAAAAGGGGGTTTCAACCCCTTAAAACATGGAGAGATGTCCACAAGGTAGTTTTCACCAAAGTAAAGATATGGGTATAGGTTATCAAATGTCTAGATGTCAAATCAAGTGGGATCTCACCTACCCATGTGCTAGATCTAACCCAACAAGCTTCTCTTAGGAAAATCGATTTAGGTTCAAGAAGGCTTTTTGCATTGATAAGTGTGTCAATTTTTAGCCAATCACCACCAAACTATAGATCCAACTAGGGGTGGATCCTATAGAGGTGGGTTTTTAATATCTTTTCAATTGCAAGGCTAGATCTTAAGTAGATCTAAGAAATACCAAAATTGGGGTTTTGATTTAATTAGGGTTTTATGACCAATGAAGATAGAATGGATGAAAGAGGCACATACCTTGTAGATCTTACCTCAATTGCTTATGGCCACCTTGCAAGTTGATAGCATTCTCCTATGTGTATATTCAAGAGTGAGATCCAAGTGCTCCAACCAAATCGCCCTTCTCCAAGATAGCCAAATCGTCCTCCTCCTACAAGACAAGATCAAAGAAACAAGTCAAGCAAGATGATTATGAAAATGGTAGAAAGATGTAATAGAAAGCATCAACTATGTCACGAAGATACAATAATGATACTCCCTGTCACAAGATCAACCCAAGAGAGAATATGTGGATCCCTCCAACAATAACCCTCATGAAGTCGCCCTCCTCTCTCCAATTCGACTTTCCTGTCAAAAGGTTAGTAAAAAACACCAAAATCCACAATGATACATAGAAGAGATACTGTATATTCAATATGCAAGAGAATCCACAATGCAAGAGAGATGTGCTCCACAAAAAATCTTCTATTCCAATATTCCAGAGCTCCAAAGGTGCCTTTACAATGAGAGGCTCTCTCCTTTAAATAGGAAGGAGAGGCACCAAAACCCTAACCACTTTTTGAATGAGTGGCTAAGATTAAAAGATACAAATGTCTAATCAATGGTTGAGATGAGCTCAACAATGAAATACATGGATCACTAATAAAATATAATATAAGTGGACAAAATCGCCCTATAAGAGGGGAATCCCACCAAGTCATGATGACAAAATATCATAAGAGGCTTATGGTGGGTCCAAGGGGTAATTTTATCCCTCCTTGGTCAATCCCCATAGCACAATAACCAATAAATAATCATGAAAGTACCAAATCGTGCCTCCATAGTGAAGTCGTGGTCCTCAAAAGACCTCAAAAATCCACAGAAAGTGCCGTAAGTGATGGATGCGGGCCCCGATGAAGCTGAAACTGTTGGAGAAGGTGTGGAAGGTCTCGATCTATCATCAATGATCATCCCATGCCATAACTTTGCCTTAGTAGCCCAAATCGATTTCCTCAATAGCCATTTCTACCAATCCTGAAATGCCTCGGGAAGCGTGAAACTGCCCCAAACAGCCTCCTGGAGTGCTGGCGCTGTCAAGGTGAGGGCACCAATGTGTCCGGGAGGGGGGGTAATATGGTAAAAACAAGTGGCTGGACCACCCCCTCCATCATCAGCGCCCTAGGTCAACCGGATAAAAATCACATCTGCTCCGACAGGGCCTCCGACAGACCAAAACTGCACTAGGACAGCCTACTGAGGCTAAATCATCACTGTAAGTGCCCGAAACTGAAAACAAACTGTCCCATTGGACTCAGAAGGTCCAAATCCATCCAAGATGTGTACTCATACACCATATGAATCTCTGCATGATCAAAATAAATATCCAATATACCGGATCAAGGCCAATAATAATGCGCTGTACATATACAAACACTGCTGTAACCCCAGAATCATCATCATAACCCTGTAGCTGCTGCATAGAGTCATCATGTATGTATACATAGACCATATATCATCTATCCATATCATCATAAGGTCCAACATCTCATGTCCCATGGTCCTCCATGGTCAAACTAGGTCTAACCAAGACCAAATATAACTCAGATCATCATCAATAGCTGCTGCAAAGTGTCAAGGTTAATATATGCTCTACAACTTATTCAAATAACAATTATAACACAAAGTAATCATGACTGGCGATCTAAATCCAAATATATAGTGTCGTTAATTATTATTATTACTCAGACTAGACTTTCAAGATCATACTCATTTCATAGTTGTGATCAATTTGCTAGTGAAGGGTGAAGGCTTAAATTAACTGGCTAGGCTAAGGGATGACTTAACTGTCTTGACTTTGTGACACTTTGGCAAGGGAAAGGGAATACACCATAGTATATACTGAATGAGCAATAACACAGGGAATGGCGGTGTCTCACAAATGGATGAGTTGTTTAAAGAGGGTTTATTCACCTTCACAGATGCGCACAATCCATAATACAAATAAGGCCAGCAATTGTTTAGATATAGCATTTAAGTTCTATTGCTTTTGGGCCTGAAGTTTCCATAGCCTTGATCTATGTGTGTTTATAAACACATTGCATAGATTTACATTTTTTTTTTTTTAGGCTTTCTGCTGCAGGTGTGTTTTTAAGGCACTTGTTTACCTGAGCACTTCTAGGTGTGTCATGGACAGCTTGTTTACCTAGGTATTTATTTTCCACAAGATATAACATTTTATTTTTATGGCCATTTTCATTTGGCACGCCTTTCATTCATGTGTGTTCAAAAACACATTGCATGAATGGGCTTTTCATACAAGATATAGCATTTCATTTTCCAGGTTTTGTATTGATGGCAGCACTAAAAGTTTCAGGTTTAGCCAGCACAACTTTAGTGACTAGGGGGAAATCCAAGGAACTCCAACTCACCATAGGTAAGTTTTGTCACCAACTCAGAGCCGAGACACAATAAACAGGGAAGCTCATCCAATACAGAGGCTACAGTGGGGAAAAGATCCTCCATGTCACTACTCAAGCAGTAAATCAGGGTGATAAACTAAAAGGTAGGTAATTGACGGATGGAGATAATGAATGATGGAGCCGACACTAGCAAGCCAAGGTATGGTGGAATGATCACCTCTATTCTCCCTAAGGAGGGTAATACCAATGAGTATGAATAGTGAACTTCTAAGTCTGAGTAGGGACAATAATATATATATAATAAGATCAACCAGGTCCGCATATCTATATGATCGCCAGATCATGACACTAAGTGCTAAGACATGCTATAAAAATAAGTATAAAAGCAATATAACCATAACACAATGATATACCTGCTGAGTCATATACCTGAATGCTCATCAACCTGTACCATCATCTGTCCTCTGAAACTGCTGCTGTATCTCTGGGCACTACTGACTGCTCTGTACCCAAGGTATAATGGCTACATCGGTCATCTCTCTGAGTGTCCTGAGACTCAGTCATGGCATAGGGAATACATATGCTGCCCAAAATCTGATAGTGATCCATAGATAGCTGCTCATCTCATCATCTCAAAGTAAAGGAACTGGCTGTAATGTGCTCTGGAATCTGAAAAATAATGTATGGTAGCCCGGCTACTATATATGTGATAACAGGTCAATACATCAGCAACTTGTTCGTCAGTGCTCACATACTCGATCTTGATAGCTCCTTTCTGCACCATATCTCGTATGTATAAAAATATTGGATCTTTATGTGCTTTGACTTATCATGGAATACTGGATTCTCTGTCATCTTGATACAACTCTGGTTGTCACACAAGATCACAGTGGGTTCCATCTCTAGGTCAAACAATCTTGAAGCCATACCGCTTCATAACTAGCAGAGCAAGCAGCCATATATTTCCCTTTAGCTGTGCTGAGAGCCACACTAGACTGCTTCCTTCTAAACCACGAGATCATGGCAGACAATAAAATCATCCCGATGTGCTCTTCCTGTTCGATACACTTCCTGCCCAATTAGCATCAGTGTAGCCATGCAGTCTAAAGTCATGATCTCCAAGATAACATAGACCAAAGTCTATCGTACCCTTTAGGTACCTCATCACATTCTTTGCAGTTATCAGGTGAACATGCCTAGGTTCCACTAGATATTGTCTCAATATGTTTTATAGCAAAGCATATATCCGGCCTGCTATTCGTTAGATACATCAATGACCCAATAATCTATCTGTACAGAGTCATATCCACAAACTCTGATGAGTCATCAGCTAACAGTTTCAAATTGGAATCCATGGGAGTGGCCATGGTTGTACATTCCAACATATCAAATCTTCTCAAGATTTCCACATCATACTTTCCCTGGTTGAGAAAGATTCCTTTTGAGTCTTGCCATACTTCCAGACCTAGGAAGTAATGCATCAATCCGATATCCTACATCTCAAATTTTTGTAGCTTCTTCTTCTTGCTTTCCATGATCTGTTTCTCATTCCCTGTCAGAAAGAGATCATCCACATACAGTAATAGTATGACAGGTTCATCATCCGTAACCTTAAGGTAAAGGTTAGGATCAACTTTACTTTGGTAAAGCCCAAGCTTGTCAAGAAGCTATCAATTCTTCCTCTGTGACTGAACATCCTTCACACTCTGCATTGAGTGATCTTCTGCATATCTATCCGTGCCATCTCTCGTTAGATGGGTCTACTGATATGCGCCTCAAGATCATTCGAACTCTGTGGTGAGTTCCTTCTTGAATGTCATCTGTATATAGATACCATCTTCAACCTTGTAGCAAAGGTTGAAATCCGCATCACCCATGGTGATCATTAAGCTCATCAAATGAATATCGATCTTGGGTACCTGTTGAACCCATACAGAGCTTTCTTTAATTGAATCCTGGAAGTTTTCTCGATTTGCACTTCTTCTTCAATTACACCATTAAGAGAATGGTCTAGTCACTTGGAGCAAACATCTCGTCATGATCCTCTTCCTCTTTCTAAGAGAATCTTCTAGTCACGAGCCTTCTATAGTATGTTTGATTTGTAAGTCTTCTTGTTGAACATCCATCACTTCTTCGATGTTCATCATCCTTCTTTTGTAGATCATGATCTTTCCTACAAATCAAAGTTAATTACATGATTAGTAATACTTCATAATCATCAAATCATGTTGACATGATAACCTTATTATGCATACAAATATGATTCACATGGTTATGCAACTATCTTGACCAATACTTTGGCACAACAATTTTCCATATCCTGTATGCATACAGTGGTTATCTAGATGCCTTCCATCTCTACCAGAACATACTATTGAGAGCGTGCACAGCTCTCAGCATGTCAGCAAAGATGTTTCATTCTAGATAAGCCACAATGGAATGTTTGTCCAACTTACCAATCATATGCATATTAGTAGTATACTGTTCAATGCTGTATGAATACTTAGCATGATATATTCTAGGAATACAAGTATGCATACAACTATTACGAGCAATATCATAGACTATTCAGTAATTCAAATAACAATTCAAATACTTATCTTTTTATGTCTTGTGAGGTTGCTTCCTTTTTGGTCTCTACTTCCTTTCCATGTCATGAGCTTCTATCCATCCTTGACCACTATGGAAGCTTAAGTGTGCACTAGTGTCATCATCATGATCTCATACATAATCATACATTCATTAGTATAAGCTAAATATTATCACAACATTATGATTCTGAGTAATATTGAATATGTATGGTCATGATCATTCAATACATGGGTATACTAAGATCCTATCACAAAGTAGGATTCTAACTTGATATAGGAAAACATACCTGGATTATCAAGCTTGGTCATGTCTTAACATACCCAAACAATATCTTCTTTGTTCTCTTCAATGGTTTAGAGCAATGTTATCAGAACCGGACCGATGGTCAAATCGGCTGGCCCCAGGACCCGGACCCGGATTGGAACCGGGAAAAAAACCTGATCAAAAAACCGGTTGAGCAAAAATACTTAGATATTCATATTTTCAAAAAAAAAAATATATTCATGTGCATCCATGTGAATTCAAACCATTGTACACAAATCTGCAAAGTTTCTCATGTATATAGCAAGTAAGAGTGTATAAAACCAAAATTCGGTTGTGCCATGGCCCACAATTGAGATTTGATTCCAGACTTCCAAACGCCCTGCTGCCCTGACTCCGTAATTCGTATGCTCAGCCTAGAAAAATCCAAAGATGATTGTGAATCGTGATTGCAATTGAGGGTCCCCGCGTCAATATATAGTGATTGTATGGTAATTAGGTTAGCGGATGTGGCCGATGTGCCCAATTTTTTTGGTTTTTTAATTTAAAAAAATTCAAAACGTGGGTTTTTTTCCCTAGAAAGACTCGGTATGGAACCGGTCGGTTCCATACGGAACCCGACCGGTTTGAGAAAACTGGCCGGTTCCGTACAAAACCGGGCGGTTCCTGGTGGAAATCGGTCGGTTCTCGGTGGAAACTAGTCGGTTCCGTACATAACCGGTCAAAAACGGATTGAATCAAACGGTTGGACCGGAAAACCCTTGAAACCGATTGGATTGGCTGGTTTTGCCAGTTCCGGGCCGGTTTTTATAACACTGGTTTAGAGACCTTGTGCTAGAACTTGCATATCTCATGGGTTAAGCATAGTAGAACAAAGTCATACATACCTCGTAAGAAGAGTTTCTATACTATCCATGACTATGGATGAGTCTTTGTCTTCATGTCATCATAGTCATAGAACTTGATTTGTCTTTCTTGATGTACCTGTATCTTGTTAGCAAACAACATCATCCTCATACAACACCACAAGTGCATTAGTACAATCATAAGTGTCATACACTTAATCAATGGATGTCTTCTATCACTTCACATGCATTCATTTTCAAACAATCATAATTGTACTAACCTCAATAGCATGAAGACAAACATATCATAAACTTAATCATGAACAGATTTTACCACATACCTGTATCTCCTCAAGTCATACCTGTCAGGATTGTTTTTAACCCAATCCACTTGATTTGCTGAAACTGGATCTGGAGCTGGATTAGGGTTTGTCAGAGAAACCCTAAAAATTCAAACTTTGAATTCCAAACTTCTGGAAGGATGGAAAGATGTGCCTTGCTGAGTTGATCAAGCTAGCATACTTCAATTTTGAAATCTCCAAAATTTGACCCCTCAAGATTGCCTTTGAAACTTCTGGATCTTCTGGACAGAATTTCGAACTAGGATTTGATGAAGCCCACCCTTTTGCCCGATCAAAAGGTTCGATCCAAAGCTCTAAACTTTGATTTTTCTGAGGAGCTTCTAGCCGTGGTCACAGATTTCAAAAATTCCAACTTTTGCAAAAGCCCTAATTTTCCACCTTGCCGATAAAAATCTTGAACTAGGGTTTGATCAAGCCCACTCTTCTGACCAACCAAACATTTCGATCTTGGTCTCTAAATTTCGATTTTGATGAGGAGTATTCAGTCGTGGACTCCGATTACAAAAATTCCAACTTTCATCGAAACCCTAAATTCTCGCAACAGTGTGATAAGCCAAGAATGAAGGTGCTTAGAAAACAATTATGTTTTGACAGAAATATGCACCTGATTGTTTCTGGTGCATCTTTGAAATTACAAATCCACAGTGTCTGGAACTTCGGCTTGTGGCAGCCTAACCTGTCATCTTTCCAACCCCACAGGTCTGACCTCAATTGGATTTTCTGAGAGAGAGTTATGCCAAGTGTCGCAACGTGACCTGTTTATGGGATAAAACAGGAGAGCGAACTTGTACGGTGTGCCACGTGTCACTGGTTCAACTTCGGCCTCTGAAAAAGTTACCTGAGAAACTGCAATCCGTGCTCTACCTATCACTTTTTACGAAATTTCATTTGGAGCTTCCTATCCCAAGTTGTGACCTTTTTTCCTAGGTCACATGTTTATGACTGAGATCTAGAAGAGGCAAAAACCCTAACTTGTACTGATCATAACTCACAAAGTACAACGAATTAGAGGTTGTCCTTTGGACACAAGGTACATGGGGATGTTATCTTCGACCTATAAAGGTTTCAAATCCTGAACCTTCGCCAAAATTGATTTGTAGCGAAAGTGCCACGATGACTGGTTTTTGCTATACAAAACCCTAACCTTCAAATTGTCGCAAGTGAATCAAGTGTCGTAAGTGCCATACATTGCCTTCCTTCAGGTTAGCTCTGATACCATGTTAAGATTTAATATGCTAAGACAAAAAATATCAGCATTACATTCCATTTCACAACAATAGCATATACAGGATCAGTGAAAGAACAACAAGCACAGCATAAACACAAGAGACACAGATTTATCCTGGGAAACCCTTATGGGGTAGAAAATCCAGCAAAGCTTCCTCAATATAGATGACCAGCAAATACAAAGATGCAAACCATAGACATGAGCTCCTTCTCCTCCATAACAGACCTCTCCCTCACCTATGCGCTATTCACAAGTGAGTGTAGTGTGTGTGTTAAATGAGGAACACACCTCCTCTATTTATACACAACTCCGACTTGACTTTACATTGACTAGGTCAGCCCCAACTTTAACTACTGGGTTAAACACCCCATTACAACTGACTGGGCCGACCCCTCTAGGGTGGTCTAATAACCCTTTGACCCACATAACACATACAGGGCCGACCCCCACTAGGGAAGTCTAATAACCCAAGTTACCACATTCTAACGGAGGAATAAACATCTCCGGATATACAATAAGGTTTTCACGGAGGAATGAAACATCTCCGGAATAATAAAGTACAAATATAATATTCTTAGAAGTTACAATATTTCAACAGAAGGTACAATAAAATATAATGAATAATATCTTCCGAAGTTGTACAAAATCCAACAATTTACTTGTGGTGTTATAAATCTACCTTTACAATATATGTCTAGGAATCACCTTGGCTCCTTCTATGTTGCTAGACACCCCCAACATAGAAGTACCTGCCGAGCTACAAAAGCTTACAATGCTAATACTCCATTGAAGGATTTTCTCATTTCTTAAGCTTGGTTGTTTGATGGATCAATAAATTGTCCATGGCATTGAGGTAATAGAAGACTAGGATTTCTATGTTTTATGTGGTTAATTATTAGTTGAAACTATAGTTTAGGTGCCCATTTTTTGATCTAGTTCATGTGTTTTCTAATGCCTTCCATGATAGTTCTTCCTCCTTAATGTTCATTCGAAATTTCTGCTGTATAACTTCCCTTAGTTCGATTTTGAAATCAGCACAGCCATTAGAGAGCAGCTAGGTTTGTCAACTACAACCCTATCACTTTCCAATCTTTCTTGGAAAACCCTCATGCGATATTTGGTTGACCCAATTTGCCCATTGGATAAGACATTGGTCTCCAATCCCTTCATCACCCTCTTATTTTCTAATTCATAACACGAAAACACTTTGTTTTGCTAGAGTTACTCTTCGATATCACTTTATGCTTCCTTGTTAAACTCCAATAATCCTATTTAGGGACTCCTCCCTTGAGTTAGAGAAAAGCAAGCTTAAAGAGTAGAAGAGGGCTAGGAGTGGTGACATTGGCCTCCCTCTTGATTATCCATAAGCTATCATTGATTCCAAAATTCAATCTCAAGCTGCTAGTTTGTTTGGTCACAGGTAGTTAGGCAAATGATGTATATTTTTGTAAGAGAGATAGCTCACTCTATATAAAGGAACTTTCTCTCAATTTGTGATTGGCATATGAGGAGTTGGGAGTTAAGATTTAGAGAATTGATGAAGTATTTGAGCTTAGGAGTTGAAGCTTGATGGAGCTCCCTTGTACTACCAAGATTGAAGACTAATGAAGATACAAGGTATAGCTTTCAATTTTGGTGTAAGGCTTCATGCTTTCATTGTTGTGAAACTATATAGAAATTTTTCTTGTTTTCAGTTTAATATAAAAACCTAGGTATTTTATTTAAGAGTAAATCAATGTGAGGAGGTTTTTCCCTCTTGATTGACCTGCTGTTTTATTTCTGTTTATTGTCATTATTGTAATAAACAAATTGCAGATTTGGAATAATAATTCAAAAATAATACATCGCTTTTATATTTTGTAACGAGTGGTACCTTCTAGGGTCGTCCAAGATTTATTTCAATGTAATTTTTGTTAGATTTTTAATAATGTTGCAGTATAGTTTTCGTCTCTTTTGACTTTCTCTTTCAACTTTAACTACACATAAGGATCACTGAAAGGATAACCATGCACAGAAACACAAGAGACACAATAGTTTACCCTGGGAAAACCCAAACTCGGAAAAACCCAACCAACCTTTCTTATTCGGAGATTTAGTACAAAATACAAATACATCAGATATAGAAGTGATCCAGAACAAGAGAGGTCACATAAAATATGATTCCAAATAAAGAACCCCAGAAATAGCAATCTTCTACAACCCTTGAGCGAATTTCTCCTTGCTTGAGCGAACTTGCTTGAGTGGTGCAGATAAGGAGGATGTTCCCCTTATTTATACTGGTTTTCTGGCTGACGTATTCACTGGGGCCGACTTGTCATCTTCAATAATAAATTACAATTTATTTATTGTTTCTTGTTGGGGCGACTTGTCTTTATACAATTATTTATTTGCTTTCTTTCTGGGTCGATTTATCTAGTGAGGATACTTCACTAAGCTACAAACATCAATACTCCCTCTTAGCTAGGGAGGTATCATCACGTTGGAACACATCTGGATATCATCTGATCGTCACAGTCTGCCTCGTACATCTCGTCATCATAAGAAAGGTCTCTTCTGATCAAGTCCTTCTAACTAGAACCACTGTTCCCACTGGAACCTTGTTCCCCATTGTAACCACATCAACTTTGCAAAGATAATATTTGATCTGCCTGATCAACTTGGTCATCCTAGACCAAAGAGGATTACTTCCTCATACACTTTATCAATCTAAAACTGAAGGGAGGCCACACTCCCCAGGAAGACACTTCTTCCAAGCACTTTATTGATCTCAAATCGAAGGGAGGCTATACTCCCCAGGAAGACACTTCTTCCAAGCACTTTATTGATCTCAAATCGAAGGGAGGCTATACTCCCCAGGAAGACACTTCTTCCAATTTACCAGTCATTACAACTGGAAGGCGGTGATGACTACAACTAGTCCACTCTTCTGGGCCCATACTCCACACAGGAGCACTCTCCACATAGGAGAACATCCCACACAATGATCATCCCACACAGGGATCCACTCCACAAAGGAGTACTGTCCACATAGGAGAACATTCCACACAGGAACCATCCCACACAGGGATACACTCCAAAAAGAAGTCCTCTCCACACATGAGAACGTTCCACACAGGAACCATCCCACACAGGGATATACTCCATAAATGAGTCCTCTCCACACAAGAGAACGTTCCACACAAGAACCATCCCACATAGGGATACACTCCACAAAGGAGTCCTCTCCCCAAAGGAACCATCCCACACATGGATTCACTCCACAAGGGAGTCGGGCACAAGTCTCGGCTTGTGCCTCATCAACAACCATACTGGTCATCAATCTACCTTCTTGAGGAAGGGAATCTCCACCACCCCAAGCCTTTCACTGGAGTATGCAAACTTTAATCTAGACAAAGGCTTGGTAAGGATATCTGCAATCTACTCATCTGTGGAGATATACCAGAGCTTCACTGCTCCCTTCTGAACGATGTCTTTGATGTAGTGATATCTGATCTCAATATGTTTGGACCTGTCATGGAACATAGGATTCTCTGAGAGCTTTACGCAGCGCAGGTTATCACAAAATATTACTGTTACATCAAGCTCATGACCATACAATTCTACAAGTAGTTTCTGAAGCCATACTGCTTCCTTACTAGCTGCACTGGATGCTATGTGTCTGCATCTGTTGCACTGAGTGCCACAGAAGACTGTTTCTTGCTGAACCAAGAAACCATATCTGATCTCAAGCTAAAACAACACCTGGAGGTGTTTGTTCTATCAACTCACTACCAACCCAATCTGAATCGGTGAAGCCTACCAACTTCAGTCTATCACTTGAGGTATGTCTCAATCCATAATCCCTTGTACTGCGAAGATATCTCAACACATGTTTAGCTGTTGTCCAATGTCCTTGTCTCGGCTCGACCGCGTGCTGACTCAATGCATTCACTACATAACAGATATCCGGCTTGGTATTAACCAGGTACAACAAGGAACCAATCAATTGGCAATACATGGTCGGATCCACTCAGAACCACATTCCACACAGGACTAGGAGTCCACACAGAAATCAGGAGTCCACATAGAACCACAGTCCACACAGGACAAGGAGTCCACATAGAACTCATATTGGTCCACACAGAACCACACTTGGTCCACACAGAACCAAAATCCACACAGGACAAGGAGTCTACACAGAACTCAAAAGTCCACACATAACTCATATTTGTCCACACAGAACCACATTCCACACAAGACAAGGAGTTCACCCAGAACTTAGGAGAATCATCTCCATCTCCCTCTCAAATACTGAGTATCAATGGGATCTTCACATCCATCACTTGTCCTCTTGCTAAACGACTATCACTTGTTCTTCGGAACAAGCCTCTTGTAGGTCATAGCACATGATCTTTCCTACAAGTCAAGTTTAGTCAATTAGTTACCAACATTGCATAATCATGAAATTCAATCAAATCATATTGGCATTTCAATGCAATAGTTCACACAGTTATGTAAGCATCTTAGCCAATTCTTCAACACAACGTCCATCCATATCCCAAACACATGAGGTGACTATCTGGATGCCTTCCATCTCCACCAGAACATACTATCAAGAGTGTGCACTGCTCCGAGTATGTCAACAAAGAGGTTTCATCCTAGAGTAGTGCAAACTTTACTCTAGACAAAGGCTTGGTAAGGATATCTGCAATCTGCTCATCTGTGGAGATATACCCGGGTTTCACTGCTCCCTTCTGAACAATGTCTTTGATGTAGTGATATCTGATCTCCATATGTTTGGACCTATCATGGAACATAGGATTCTCTGAGAGCTTTATGCAGCTCAAGTTATCACAAAATATTATTGTTACATCAAGCTCATGACCATACAATTCTGCAAGCAGTTTCTGAAGCCATACTGCTTCTTGACTCGCTGCACTGGATGCTATGTGTCTGCATTTGTTGCACTGAGTGCCACAGAAGACTGTTTCTTGCTGAACCAAGAAACGATATCTGATCTCAAGCTAAAACAACACCTAGAGATGCTTGTTCTATCAACTCACTGCCAACCCAATATGAATCGGTGAAGCCTACCAACTTCAGTCTATCACTTGAGGTATATCTCAATCCATAACCCCTTGTACTACGAAGATATCTCAACACATGTTTAGCTGCTGTCCAATGTCCTTGTCTCGGCTCGACCGCGTGCTGACTCAATGCGTTCACTACATAACAGATATCTAGCTTGGTATTAACCAGGTACAAGAAGGAACCAATCAATTGGCAATACATGGTCGTATCCACTCAGAACCACATTCCACTCAGGACCAGGAGTCCACACAGAAATCAGGAGTCCACATAGAACCACAGTCCACACAGGACAAGGAGTCCACATAGAACTCATATTGGTCCACACAAAGCCACACTTGGTCCACACAGAACCACAATCCACACAGGACAAGGAGTCCACACAGAACTCAAAAGTCCACACATAACTCATATTTGTCCACACAGAACCACATTCCACACAAGACAAGGAGTTCACCCAGAACTTAGGAGAATCATCTCCATCTCTCTCTCAAATACTGAGTATCAACGGGATCTTCACATCCATCACTTGTCCTCTTGCTAAACGACTATCACTTGTTCTTCGGAACAAGTCTCTTGTAGGTCATAGCACATGATCTTTCCTACAAGTCAAGTTTAGTCAATTAGTTACCAACATTGCATAATCGTGAAATTCAATCAAATCATATTGGCATTTCAATGCAATAGTTCACACAGTTATGTAAGCATCTTAGCCAATTCTTCAACACAACGTCCATCCATATCCCAAACACACGAGGTGACTATCTGGATGCCTTCCATCTCCACCAGAACATAATATCAAGAGTGTGCACTGCTCCGAGTATGTCAACAAAGAGGTTTCATCCTAGACTAGTTCCAACAAGGGCTCATGGGTTGTTGTGCAACACTATAGGCTACTTACCCAACATATATATGCAGTACATGAGCCTATTGCTCATCGATCTCAATCATATATAAATGCATAAAAGAAAATTGTATCACATATCTACACATAACTGTTGTGAACATTATCCTTTAAACTAAACATTCAAATATTTAAAGAATAACTCAAATGATAGTACAAATACTTATGTTTTATTGTTTTGTTGGCTCCCTCTTGATCTCTGCCTCATAGAAATCATAGGAGTCCTCAGATCTTCATCTTCTTTCTGCAGCATACATCACCAATGACAATCACATCATCTTGATACTACAATCATTGGTGCACTCATAGAGTGTACTAGAGGAAGTACTCCTTTCGACGATCTTCTGCAATTTCCTCAAGATCATCTTTTGCATTCCTTGACCTCTTTTGTGGAGAATCTTCATCAACATCAACAGTTGAGGTATGGTGCTTTCTCTTCTTTGAGGTACATTGTTTTGCATAGTGGCCATATTTTCTGCAGTTGAAACATTGATGTGAGAAAGATCCTTCTTGATCTTTGGATTTTGGACTGACTTGATTGCTTTCTTGCCCTTGTTCCACTTTCCTCTCCTCTTGGATACATTCAAACCAAAACTGATCAAAACAAGGTAACTGACCACGAGCACATATTCCTTTCACAAATGGATTCCATTATGGAGGAAGTCCACCCATAGATGTTAACACCAGATCTTTGTCGGGGACACTTTCATCAACAACTCCCAGTTGATCTCTGATCTGGGCAATTTTCAAGAAATAAGAAGAAACTGGATCATCATTGTGAACTTCACTTGACGAAGTTGGTCTTTTAGGGCCAAGATTCTACTAGGGTTCTCATTCTCTTAAAGTTTCTTCAAAGCATCATACGTCTTCTTAGCAATGTATTGGCTTGCAATAAGAGGTACAAGATGATCTTTCACCGAGTCCATCAAAATCCTCATGGCTATGGCTTCATTCTTCTTGTGTCTTGTTTTCTCTCGGGTTCCCTCTGGCTTTGGAATATCTTCGAGTATATGATCCTTGAGATCATGTTCATTTAGGAGCATGAGCATCCTATTCTTCCAAGATCGGAAATTTGAAATTCCTTCCAATTTGTCTTCTACTCTGAGTCCAGCAACCATCTTGACTTTGGTTCAGAAATAGGTCAAAAAACTGAAATCTGCTGCAGGAACCCTAGCAGGAGGTAGGTCAAAAATGAAATTTAGAATTTGAAAAATATGATCCCACAGGTGGATGCATCCTCTTAGGGCGAGCTGAGTAGCCCTCCTTTTCTTCTGGATATGTGGACAGAACAACTCGCAAACTGAAACCCTAATTTTTGCAGTTTCTGCAGAATTTAGGTCAAAACTGAAACTTCAGATCTGCAATTTCCAGGCCCTAAATTTTTGGACCCCAAATTTTCGGCCCCCGATTTTTGGACCCTAAATTCTTGAGCCTAATTTCTTGGGCCAAATTTTTCGGCAATGTTATCTTTTAGCACCGCTCTGATATCATGTTAGATTTTAATGAGCCATCTGTAGTTTTTGAGTGTAAACATGGAGTGGGACCATAACCTATAATATTTTTAATGATATAGTAGGGCAGTAATCTACAACCCTTGAGCGAATTTCTCCTTGCTTGAGCGAACTTTCTTGAGTGGTGCAAATGAGGAGGACATCACCCTTATCTATACTGGTTTTCTGGCTTACCTTTTCACTGGAGCCGACTTGTCAATTCTGCCTGGGACGACTTGTCATCTTCAATAATAAATTACAATTTATTTATTGTTTCTTGTTGGCCTGACTTGTCTTTATGCAATTATTTATTTGCTTTTTTTCTGGACCGATTTAGCTAGTGAGGATACCTCACTAAGCTACAAACATCAACAAATTTCCAGTTAGCACTATAAGGATAAATGTCACAAAACTAGTTTTTTTTTCCTTGAGTACACATAGTAAGAATGAAGGATGTAGCAAACAACCATTTATCCATTGTTGGTTGGAGGCAGAAAAACAACCCTTTCATCCATTTAACACCTTCACTGAAGTAGTTGTGATGTGACAAATCTAGTCCCTCCATTTAGTAACATTTCATGACTCCATTAGCCCATGATTGATAGGTACTGGTTTTGTCCATCTTTTCTGTCCTTGTTCTTGTCCTTCATTTCCCTATCTTGTCCTTATCCTCTTTCCATTTCCATCCCTTTTCATACACTAAAATGACCATACATTTTTTAAGGCTTACTCATCCTATATCACTTAGAATCCCCATTCCATAGCCTTAGCAATCTTACTTAGGGATAACCCCTTGAGTTGGAGGAGAGCCAACCTAAAGAGAGCATGAGCTGCTGAGGTGACAGTGGGAGCCCTTTTGAGTTGCACAAGACTAACCCCTTGTCCATCTTTTCTGTCCTTGTTCTTGTCCTTCATTTCCCTATCTTGTCCTTATCCCTCTTTCCATTTCCATCCCTTTTCATACACTAAAATGACCATACATTTTTTAAGGCTTACTCATCCTATATCACTTAGAATCCCCATTCCATAGCCTTAGCAATCTTACTTAGGGATAACCCCTTGAGTTGGAGGAGAGCCAACCTAAAGAGAGCATGAGCTGCTGAGGTGACAGTGGGAGCCCTTTTGAGTTGCACAAGACTAACTCCTTGATGCTTGGGACTTTACATCATATATGGGCGCTAGATTTTGTTGTAACACCTTGGAATAAGCTTTTAAAGGTATGCTGATGTGTTTGAAAAATGACAGGCACATATTTGCTTGGTATTTTATCTCTATAAAAAAGAGACAAGGCTTTAGGTGGATAAAAGGTACTCAGCAGAATAGTTCCAATGATAGGCCCTTGAGCACATGTTTGTGACCGATCAGTGTTTTTGGACAAGGTAATCAAAGGAACCGTTGGAATCAAGGCTTTTATTAAAGGTGGTTTCCAAATTGAGGTCCCCTGTTTACTACAAAAAAGCCCCCCTGATATTTGAGGGATAAAATTTCATTCATTATCTTTGTGCTTGTTTGCAGGATAGCTTCTTTTTAGCTGCACAGAAATGCCTCCCAGATTATATTTCAAAAATATATTTGAAATATTTCTAAATTCTGATGATAATGTACTTGCACTAATAGCATTTCAGATTTTTGTTAATGCAATTGCAGGAATCATGTTCCTGTTAACTATATATAGGGATATTATTACCATTGTTAGCTGGCATAAGAGAATAACAACTCAAGGAAATTCATCATTTAATGCTTTTTGCTGTAATATAGTAAAACAGGCCTGGTTAGTTTATGGGAATAAGAAGTGCTACTTTTGAAGTTGGATATAACATTATAATTGTAACTACTCTTTAGATTCCTGGAATCATGATCTTCATTTCATGCCATCTCGACTACTTTGTGCAGTAAGCTAGAGAATATTAGCATTCATTGTAGGTTTTAGTGTTTCACTCTGGGAGGATAGGGTTGCTGTTCTCATGTAATTAATTTAGTGAAGAGGGATATGGGTTTCTTTCTGCCAAATGTGGTTAAGGTTTTCCTCAATCGGAGTCTTAATATTTATTTTTCTGTAACTGTTTAGTTGATTCTGGAATATTGATACATTGTTCTGTTTCTATGCAGGATATCACATCTTCCACCCAAGCTTTATATCATCTTCAAAATACTATGCTGCACTCATCTGATCGAGGTGGTATGCGTTTGGAGTATCCTTAATACTTTTATTTTTTGCAATTTATTTTGTAATCTTTTGTAATTTTTCTGCAATTCGCACAGTGCCCATGTTATGTTTAAATTCCATTTGCAAGTCAAAAAAAGAGGGTGAGCTTAACCAAACATAAGGTATGCAAAAGCAAGGATGGGGCTTCCAAAACGAGGGAGGAAGCCTTAGGTTTATGCGTATTATAGAAGGGTATGATGAGGAACTTTTTCCTTGCGGTAAGATTTCAAAACTCACATTTAGCCAGGCTCATGATTCATGAGTTTACAAGGTTCTCTTGGGAATTGCAGAGTAAGGAGACAAGTGGGAATGAAATGGGTACCCTCTCATCAAACAACACAATAATGCTTATTCCATTCAGTTGTCATATGTGTTGTATACTAGTTTGGAGCCTTGGATACGATGAAGGGTTTTAACATCCTGCACTTTTGGTGACTAATACTTTTCTTTATTGTTCTATATATTTCTATATAATTTTTTGCTGCTACTTTAACTTAATATTTAGAGTTTTAAGCCTTTTTACTTGCATGATTTTTGATAAAATGGTGGAACAGGAAAATACTTTGTCTTGAACATATAAAATTAATGCAGTTGATTTCTCAAGTGCATATTTATCACCAGGGTTTTATCATTTGTCAGTATAGGCTGAAGACATATATTACGATCTTTAATTTTCTTGCAACATCACTGTGGGAGTTATGTTTGCTAATCTCAACTTGTATAATAACCCAAGGGGTGCTCTTGTGTTCTTGGTGCGTTACATTCATACACCTTGTCTGGTCAACTTGTGACCACACTGGGGGTTAAGGGCTATGACTAACATGCCCTAACTCTTATATATATTCGAGGCTAAGCCTTATTTGTATATAAGCAAGTGGAGAGAATTATATTATTAATGACATTATATTAAGAGATACTTATTGTACCCATATATCTCTCTCTTGTGCTGGGTTATCTTTATGATGTGTTGATTATTATTGTATTGGGTTCTATAATTTTAATCACACAAATTATATAATGCACTTGTAGCCTGGTTTCAAAGCTTTGGTGACACGCTGTGACACTTTGACACATCACTATCATGTGACACTTAGATCACATTGCTTCTCTGTGATGCATCATATAATGCCCTACCATTTGTAACAATCACTTTGGTTGAAGAAAAATAATCTTGATGAGTTATGCTTTCTTAACTTAATCAACAGAGTGGCAACTACGATTAATACTTCATGGGGGATTTAAGGTATTATGTCAAACATTCACTTGCTAGTTATGAGGCAAATCAAAGAACCCTCTTAAGATATGTTAAAAGTTGTAATCGCGCAAGAACGTAAGGAAGTGATATTGCATAAAAGATCTTGGTAATCCACTACTATATTTGTTTACGTGGATTCAATATTCTCCTAGGTTTCCATTTAAGAGCAATGGTAAAGTGGGGCAAGCATCTTTACTTTGATTTTGAAATGTGGAGAACATGTTTCAAAGCTTGAACGTAGTCTTATTGTCCTCTGCACCTTGACTATTTAAATGCTGAAGTGAATTTCATGCATTTCTTATCTTTTGTAGCTTCACTTGCCCTTTGTCTTATTGTTCTTGTTGTTTCATCCATGGCGAGAAAATAATGAATTCCAGTGGACCTAGATGTTTGGGATGACAACAAGCTCATTTCATAGAAATGTTTCAATTAGGAGCTATTATTCTCAGCATGGTTTAGCCATAAGCCACAATGAGTGGTTAGAACCATCTAAAGGTGCATCATATATTATCGTGCAAGTTGATACTCTATATCACAATTAAACTGTAGGATTCATATTGGTGCACACATAACACAATAATACAAACACAAAAATGTGGAGAGGATAATAAATGTTACATATATTAAAGTATCCTATTAACATCCACTTAACCAATTTGGCATATGGGATGTTTTAAGTCTCTTTGACAAAGGAAACCAAGTCCTAGAGTTCAATGTTCAAACACCTTCCCTCACATACATTCCTAACCACTAAGCCACAATGAGTGCATCTATTGGAGCTCAAGATAGGAATCCCAACAATACATATACCATTGATAAAGTTACTCGCCAATGTTTTTATATATCACACTATGATGGTTTTACCCACTTAAGCCTAATCTCAACATTAAGTGACTCACTTTTATTTTTGTATTATATTCTAACAAGCTACCTTAACATGATGATAGCATTCATAGATTATTACCCCTTAAAACAAGACCTGAAATTTTCAAAATTCAAGTCTTTTACAAGGGAGAAACACAACTTAAGATTTGAAGATCACACATGTATCTAACTCCCATCCATTAGGTCACTAGGGTAACCATTGGCATGATCATATTATATTCTAATGTGCTACCTTAACATGAAAATAACGTTCATAGCTTACTACCCTTTTATCACAAGACCACAAACTTTTAAAATTCAAGTCTTTAACTCAAGATTTGAAAATCATGCATGTATCAACTCCCATCCATTAGGTCAATGGGGTAACTAGTGGCATTCCCACTTGCTTTCTAGAAGAATTGGGTAGGTTCATGTCTTGAACTACTTTTACAAAACCTCCATGAGATTGCCATCACTATCTTGCTTAAGGTAGAACATTTCTCATAGTTTATTAGCAAATCATCATACTAAGCATCCCTCTATGTGGGGATTTGTTGCATGTGTATGGGCTATTTGCTCATTTCTTCCACGCACCCTTTTTGCGTCTTCTCACCTTCATACACAACCTCTCTTTGCCCATCTTTAACATGTGTCCTTTTTGGGCCTTCTCCCCAATATACACATGACCTTTGTATCCATCTCCACCAAGAGTACTTTTTGGGCCTTGTTATCGCAAAATTTAGCACCCTTTCAATTATGGCAACTAGGATCGACGCTAAAGATCAACAACCTTTCGAGAGATGCACCCAATGTCACCACAATGCAATCTCCCCTCGTTTTAGGTTTGCTCCTTGGGCCGTGAGAGGTTTCCCAAACAAGATAAGAATAGACCTGTAAGATGTATGACGAAAACAACTCTATTTGTTAGTAGACTAGTGCCTTATTGGAGTCAATGAAAGATATGCAATAAATACCTAATGACTGAGAAGGTTTAGGAGCACTTAACATTGATGTTGGTTAATTAACAAGTTTAATCAATTTTCTGCATTAAAAATCAACAACATGAATATGGAAGAAAACCCAAAACTGACCGCGAAAATATCTTGAAAAAAACCTCTTGGCAATCAATAACCCACAAAGACTCGATCCCGCTTAGGGTGCACATCTCTTGACAAATGATTGTTGTGTTTTGGGGCTGATTTCACCTTTAGCTTTGCAATTTTCTCCAGCAAAATCTTAACAGATGGATTTGGCACTCAAAAACCCCCCAGGGTCACTCCAGATGACTTGGAGATGAGCTAGGAACCTTTTCCAACCACACTTAGGGTTTGATCTTCCTATCAAAATGGACCTGCAAAACCATTGTACCATATATGCAATATCAATTAGAGCTCGACATCACCCTCCATTAGGGCCTTTTTATAGCTATAAAACAAACTTTTTATGGATTTTCCAACGGTAAAATCTCTTTAGAAATTTATAGCAGCAATAACAATTGTAGGAATAAATGAATAGAATAATTTCAATGGCAAAAACTATTTTTGTAAAATGTCTTTTGACAAAATATTTGATTTTTAGGTTTTTTTGTATTTTTAATTTTTGCAATTTATAGTACAAGGAATTTGATAAAAAGGGTTTTGGTGAAGATGAGGGAATAAGATCAAGATCTTATTCCTTTCGAGCGCTGAGAAATCTGGATCAATGTTCCTAAGAATTGACAATCCAATATTTGTATGAACTAGGGCAAAACCAAGAAACCTTAGGTTGTGTTCGTTGTTCCTAAGAATTGACAATCCAATATTTGTATGAACTAGGGCAAAACCAAGAAACCTTAGGTTGTGTTGGCTTTGACCTAATTAGGACAGAGGAAGATGCCAAGGCCCAATCACAAAAAAGACCCTTCACGAGGGATGTCTCACTTATAAGATTATACTATTATGCATAAAAACTCTAGGTTAATTTTACTTTGGATGCCTCCGGTAGTGCAAGACAATAAACTCAGAGATCTTACGACAATTGAGGAAGAAAAGAGAAGAGAGTAGCATCCCAAGAATCCTTTCACCTTAGGCAAGCCTTGAAAGATAGTAGATAAGCCTCAAACATAAAAAAATTATCCCTTGAAAACCCTAGAATGCTCAAGAAAGGAGGTGTGCACCATTTAGTCTCTCATGTACACAAGAATAAATAAGAAAAAAGTTGTATTTGATCGCATGATCTTGGATACAAATGAGGAATTGCCTTATTTATGCTTGAAAATACTACCTTAAACCTCATTTAAGTCGACCTACCTAATTTGTCTTTAAATTGACTTTTAATGATCTTGTAGGGTTTGTCGCACATAATCCGAGGACCAAACCGCATAAAACATAAAATAATGATGAAAAATGATAAAGTGCTTTAACTTGATGGTGAGTTGAGCATGGAAGGACGATGTCATGTCCCAACCTCAACAAGTTTCTTTTGCCCTCAATGCCCTCCTTAGGGACCTCTTCTTGCTTGCTTGGAAGGTGGATGATTTGCTCTTGAAGACCACGATGACCAAGAGGGAGGGATGTTACAAATAAAATAGGTCCAGGAGGAATGTTACAAATAAAATAGGTCCAAGGGGTTATCCATGAGGTGTGCAAAGGTGGGTATGGCCTAAGTCACAATATTTGCTGATTTTCAAGGTTCAAATTCGAAATTTGCCGAATTTAATTGGACCTCGAATTTAATCCTTTAAGTTCGTCAAATTTCATTGCTAACTTAAAGACCGAACTCAAATGCTAACAAATTTGTCTCATTCGTTTTAATTCATCTGAAAAATCAAGTTAATTTGTTTCGGCTGTCTTTAAAAATCGAATTAATTCGCTCCAGGGAAACATAAACCCTACCTTGCAGTTTCTGTTGAGTCGTCGACTAAGGTGCATCGTGAAACCGTGAGGTGAAAGTTGAAACTCGTAGCCGTCATGCCTGGCTTCGCTAATTCGCCCAACGCCCTCGGTCGAAACTACAGTCTATAGTAGAGCTTGTCGATACTGATATCGGGCTCTCTTTCATAATCACTTGAAACCTCCTAATTATTGATGTTGGTCCGACTGTTTAACGGTTCATGGCGAGGTTGTGTTTTACTTGTGTTCTCATTCTAGTTTTTTTTTGGACGTTAGAATTTGTATAACAATTTAATAATGTTTTATGTGCATGCTTTAAATTTTGATTTGAACAAGTTGAAGTGTTTTTACATATATGTTTAATTATTAATGATTAATGTTGGTATATGATCATATTGAATTTTATTAAAAAAATTCATATATATATATATATATATTTATTTATTTTCAAATTTTATAGTCCCTCAAATTTAATGACGAATTTTATCACCAAAAATTTCATTGCCAATTATTTGTCGAACTTGAAGGTCGTCGAACCCGAACACGAATTCGAACTAGGTGACTTAGGGTATGGCAATCCTTACAAGCGCAATCACCTCTACAAAGCATAAAACATAGTGATTAGGAGCCCCAAGCCATGTGTTCTAATGGTGTTGGGTATGTGTTATATTCTTTGCATGTATGTGAAGGGGAGAGTGCGTCTGTCAGTGGTGTGTTTGACAATCTCTCCAGCACCTCGTAATTGCCCCAATGGATGATCCTATACAAGACGTCAGAGGGGACGAAAAACCAAAGAGGTGACACAAGAGGGCCTCGATCCCCAAGAAGGATTGGTTGTCATGCCAATTGAGGCACTCTTCACTTTGTGCTATCCAAGCCCTAGATAGCAATGCGGGAGAGCCAGATCAACTCCCGACAGGAGAGATCTAACCAAAACACCAGATCAAATCAGATGAATGAAGTACATAAGGTGTAAGGTATTATGAACCCTAGATCTATGTATAAAGTCACAAGATGAGTTAAGGTTGGATCAAGAGGCTTAAAAGACGTAAATTTGATCCAAGATTAAAGTACAAGTGACTCGTGGGTTTTAAAGAAAGATCCAGGATCAAGGTACTAACAAATGATAGAAATTTCTCCTGCCTTGGGAAACATGTCCAAGGTAGAAGGGTTAAAATTAAGATGAGGCTATTCAGTACCTTTAGATTAGACTTGATGGAGAGTATGACAGTATCTAAGATCACAGGCCCGAAAGATGCTCACACAATCCATAAAAAAGGCAAAAAACAAAACGGCACAAGGGTTTAATGACCAGTGCCTAGGGATTTGGGCCGCATGGAGTCCCTCAAGGGTGACGCCCTTGAGAACCCACTTTGGGTTAGGCCTAAAGAGAAATACCCAGAAATCTTTTGCCAAGATTCCAAATTAAATGAGCCAGGGAATTTTCAGAAGAAAAAGCAGCTTAGGGTTTGTAAAAGGAATAGTAGTAGACAGATGGAATAGACGAATAACTCAAGAGAACAAAAGTAAGTAACCTCCCATGACTTGCAGATGCCAAGTGCAATGATGTTCCAACTCCCTCGAAGCAACTCCAACTTGATTTGACAGCTGCCAAGGTGAAATTGATTTTCCTCCAATAGAAAGTGTGCCCCCCCTTCCTGCAGATGACAATCTCTATGAGAATTGATTTACATAAATGAAAGTAAATGATGCAAGAAGAATCAGATAACATAAATATTGATCAAAGATATAATAAGAACTACTCCCTGATTATTTTACTCATCCAGTGAAGAGATCCATAGAAGCCCCACGAAATCCTTCAGTGAAGTCGCCCTCGTGCAGAGCACACATCAAGCAAAACGTCTCACATGTAAAACTTATCAAACAATGAAGATGTGACAGGATATCATAGCTACATTCAAGCATGAGAATAATCTATAACAGAGGCACAAGAGTTTTCCCAAAATAATTCTTTATTGTTAAAAATCTAGAGCCAAAAGTCCCTTTACAATGAGGGGGGTCTCTCCTTTAAATATGAATGAAGGAGACCAAAACCCTAACCACCTTTTTAATGAGTGGTTGATATCAAAAGATACATAAGTGATATTCAATGACTATGATGAGGCCAAATACAAATCACACGGATCAACTCAAAAATAGAGGGGGCGCACTCATTAAGTCACCCTAGGGGGGATGCACCACATGAAAGTGACTAGACAACATGACATAAGCACATGGTGGGGCTAAGAGGTGTACTCATCCTTCTCTAGCATGTCCTCATGGCACAATAACATATAATAACTCATCATGATACAATACTGTGACCATATGGCCAAATCGTGCCCCCTCCATGACATAATAAAAATACAAAATGACAGCCCGGAGTGTGTGTGGGCCCCACTAAATGCTGTAAACTAGTCTGGAAGGTGTGGGATGCATCACACAAATCATCTAAATCAACCTCATGCCATTTCCTTGCCTCAATAGCCCAAATCGAATTCCTCCGTAACTATTTTTACCATTTTTTATCCCAGAAAAATCACCTGTGAAAGAATAAAATGCCCGTAGCTCACTGCCTGGTACCTCGGGGCCAAAATTGATTGTACCAAAATGTCTAGGAGCATAGTAATACGGTAATAACAAGTGGCTGGTCCCCATGATCCCTCTATAGCGCCCTAGGCGAACCAATAACAAATCAAACTGTGTTGCCAGGCCATTTTAAATGGCAAATCTGCAATAAAGTGATAATCTAAGTATAATCTCGTTCGAAAGTGCCTGTAATTGAAAACTGAGTATACCAAAGGACTCAGAAGGTCCAAATGTACTAGAGATAAGTACCCATACACCTTGTGGCTATTTGTATAATCATCCGTAATCATGACCATGCCTGGACAAATGAAAACAATGGTCTGTAAATAATAATAATAATAATCATAAAAACGATTAAACCATCATGGAACCATCAAATGGGTATATAAGGACTATAAATCATCATCATCAAACATCACTGGTCCAACTCAACTTAGATCCTCCGGTTGACTTGTTTGACCAGGTCAAGATTGATCAAAATATGACCCAGGTTCAAAATGCCTGATGCTACAAGTGAAAATGGTTAAAGATTTATCTTTTTAATCATCCTGATAGTAAGACTCAAAGTATGAAGTAGCATATCACTGGCGGTTTAAGCAATAATAACATCAAATATAAGTTAAAACAATCGATTACTCAAAATAGAACCTCAAGAATATACTCATTTCATGCTTGCGATCATTTTGCTAGAATTGGGTGAAAGTGAATAAAGGAAAGGCAAGGGTAAAGGGGTGACTATACTGACTCAAGACTCAACACTTGATATTTTGGGTAAGGGAGAAAATGAATACACACTTAAGCTTATGTTGGATAATAAATACACAGGGGATGGCAGTGTCTCACAAATGGAATAAGTTATTTAGAGAGGTGCTTATTCAACCTTGGAAAATGTCTGCAACTCACATCCAAGCTAAATCCAGCTCCGTGAGGATCTTTTCTAGAACCGCCACGACTGGGTGTCCGACTAACCGTAATTTGAGGTTCTAAGGGACACTTAGAATTAACTGTCCCTTACTTCATCTCACATCACAACTCGTAGGCTCCGTGAGGAATTTAATCATTACATTTATTTTCATGGCCAGTAGTCTTTGGATTTAGCATACATTTAACCATTTCTTCTTAGGCCTTTATGACCCTTTTTGGATTTTGCATGTGCTTAGAAGCACAACTAATTGCAGCGTACATCCATGGTACTTTAATATTTTAATTTCCATAGCTCTTTTTCATTGTGCTGAGAAGCACAGTTTTAATTTGTTTCCATGGGCTTGCACAAAAAGATAGTACTATTTGCACAAGAGTTTCCATATGCATGTAATGATGGTAGTACTATTTGCTTCAGGGTTTAGCCAACACAACTCAAGCAACAACTAAGAGCCGAGACACAAACTAACAGGGATGTTATCCCACAGAGGCAAAAGTGGGGAGGTCATCCATATCACAGGCTAAAGTGTAAGTCGAGGTAAACACAAGGATGGAAAAGAACCGATGGATGGGGAAAGTGAAAGGTGGTGCCAAACTAGCAAGCCATAAACAGTGGGAATGATCACGTCCATTCTCCTACGGAGGGTGAAACCAATGAGTATAGACAAGAACCTCATATTCTGAGTAAAAAAGACCATTTAGATATTCATTGAAACAACCATGTCCATATATATATATATATATACCGCTAGATCATAACCACTAGATACCAAGTCAAACTACCAAAATGAGAAAAAGAGCAATGCAATCATAGCCAATGCACATCCATATACCTGCTGGGTCATATACCTGCATATACCATTTGAACCATCCACTGTCACTGGAAGACTGCTGTTGTACACATCTGGGCACTATCATACTGCTCTGTATGGCAAAAATGGCTACATCGGTCATCAAATTTGAGGTCATGAAGCTCAGTCATGGTATACGGTTGTACTGTCTGCTCTGGGGCTGTATGAAAGTATGAGTGATCCTGGAATAAATGCTCATCAATTGCCGATCTTAGCATCTCAATGTAAATGAATGGTTGAGAAAGATATTGGAATCTAATCTGAAGATATGGTAGCCTGACTACTATAAATGTGATAACAAACCCTTATCGATATATTCACCAACATGATATTTGCACCAATGATGCAAAGAGACCATGTGCTCTTGATCACTTCCTATGTCTTGAGTTTTCCATGTGCTCTTGGTCACTTCCTATGTCTTGAGACCATTTGCTCTTGATCACAGTCCTATTTGCTTTGCATTTTGGTGTTCTTCTTGTAAATATATATGGATCCAGAGATCACTACTCCCTCTGGATCGCCCTGAGATCTCAAGTGGTATGAGTCTGTAAATCAATATATGCCCAGAAAGAAATAAACTCAAACAACTAGATCTGCATTTACCAACTTAACATAAATGCAATCAACCACATAGACAATAGATGTACCCTAGAACCCTTTCGGGAAAAACCAACTAACTATGGGGCTATCTTCTCTCTCGAGCCCAGAGCATATAGAAGTATAAAATACAATACAATACAGAATTACCTCAGTCGGTAACTCAATCCCTCTAAACATGACAAACTCTAATTTGCATGCATCCAGCTGATGCATGCACTGAAGAAGTATGTCCTAACTGTCAAACTGGATCTGAGTGCTTTGATGGTGCCTCTGATGGATCTACCCACTCTAGATCTCTCTGCTTTGATATGCTTGCTCTGAAGACTGCTCATTGATGAAATCATCCCTCTCTGCATTCACAAGTGTGCCCTCCCCCCTGGATGTCAAATGCTCGTACTGCTTCGGATCTCCACAGATCTGAGCTCTGATTGTCCCTAACCTTCCTCAAATCTCGAGGCAAGGCTATCCTGGAAGTCACAGACTCCTAATCGGTCAATCCATCTCACAATGAGCTTCTCTCTCCTCAGGAAAAACGTCCTCCTCCAAGAGAACTTAGCCTCCTCCAATCTAATCAGTAATCACACTGTGGAGCTCTCTCAGCTCAAAGTAATGGATGTCTGGTCCCTCTAGAACTGAAGGTCAGTGATCTAGCTCAGATATGACCTTCCTTGCTCCTGCAACAACTCCTCTCTATCTCAGAAAGTCGCCCCACATGGATAGCTACGTCCTCCTCACTCTAGCAGTATCTCTCTCTGATGATACAACTGAGTAACCTCATTTGGAGACCCCCTGCCTCTATAAATAATCTCACCGATGAATTAGGTTTGCCAAAACCCTAATTACGGTGCATGCATGCAAAAGGTCACTTTTGCATGCAGTCACTAAATGCTG
This sequence comes from Larix kaempferi, assembly GCA_027924585.1. Taxonomy (NCBI): domain Eukaryota; kingdom Viridiplantae; phylum Streptophyta; class Pinopsida; order Pinales; family Pinaceae; genus Larix; species Larix kaempferi. The sequence goes on from BSBM01000476.1 coordinate 11,839,346, forward strand.
GCAGGTCATGCAATACTCATGCATGCAAAGGTCAATCTCCCTTGAAGCTCCGCATGTAGCCCCCATTGGGCTCATGCCACTGAGTATAGTGCATCTCACTCTACTCCATCCTGATGCCTATGCAGCTAATGTACCTCCATGTAAGGCATCTGAACCATGGAGGACATCCCGAAGTTACCATAATCTAACACTTCTCTCACTGTTTTGTCTGAACATGATGTGGGCTGATTTTGTGGATGCTTCGAAAAAACATTATCTGTCAGAGAAAAACAATTTCTTCTCTTAAAATGTTTGCATTTTTCCTTCTCTAGGTGTCTAGATAAATCCCACGTGATATTCTTGATCTGTTCTAAAAATGGGCTTGCTGTGTTCTATTTCAACTTTCAAATCTTGAAAAATCCATGGGTTGTTTCACAATAATGGCATCGTGTTATTTTCACTATACTGGTGAATTTGATCTATTCATGTTTACCAATCTCTCTACCCTCTGTTACCACCTAAGTTGTACTTAGTTGGATTTCAAGTGAGTCGACAAAGATTGAGCAAGTGTACATGTTCAAATTTAGAAAATCAAAAGTTCAGTAGGCCACTTTTTCAAAATTTTGCATGTTCATACCCCACGGGGAATTCTAATAAGTTGACGTAGCATGGTGACATTTTGTAAAATACTTGGCTTTCCTAGGACTTAGTCATCAATGTGGTACTCTAGAGTGTTTTTTTTCCTTGTTAATTATATGTTGCTTTTCAACGACGTATAATTTTCGGCTTTTTCACTCACACCTTTAAAGTTGGAGTATTTGCCTTGGTGGTTAAACTTTAGGAGGTTATTAAAGTCTAGGTGTCTATGTATATTACCATGCTAGTCATCAATATTGAGTCATACGAACATGCACTAGGTCCCCCTAGGTTTATTTTATTTTTCACAAATAAAAATTTCCTCGTAAAATGGGTCATTTTTTTAATGTTTTAATTGTAAAAATAGAAAAAGTCTTAAAATGGTGGTTATGAGGTGAAATTTGCCATGGTGGTGCTCGTTTTCTTACCCAGAGCAACCACTATACCCCTAAACCCACATTGAGACTAAAATTAGTAATTTATAATTACTTATTATATTTATCTTGAAAAAGTGAATAAAAATGCCAAAAAATAGAAAATAAAGGAAAAAATCAGCCCCCTCGATTTTTGGAAACTTGTCCTAGACATGTTTCAGTAAGGATCTTAGTGGTGGCACAATTAACTGGCAATCAATCTTAGTTAATTGGAAGTTCAAATCAATCAAATCGTGGAAGGTTGAGTTAGCTCCATGTTGAGGAGGGCACATCTCTCTTGATGGGGGTGCATTTGTGAGTGGGAATCCATCTATTGGTTGGGAGATTATCTCTTGAAGAGGTGGTGCATCCCCTTGGGATCCAGACGCAACACATCCCCTATTTCTCTCAAGGAGCTCGCCTTCACTCCCTCTCAACCTCAGTTAACTCTCAGTCATGGTGCGTTCCCTCTTGGTTAGCGTTGGGCTATAAAAGCAAGTGTCGAGCTCCTCATTTCTCATTGTCATAGGACCGAAGGGTTGCTTTAGTTTGTATTGTATTGTATTATCATTTGGAATAAAGAAGGATTTGGAGGAAAATCTCTGGTGTCGGGCATCATTGTATGTGGATCAATATTGCATAGCTTATGACTCATGAGGTAATCTGTATTTATTTATTTTTTGTGTCTCTTTGGTTGAGTGTTGGCCTTTGAAGGGGAGCTATCTCCCAGTAGGTAAGAGAATTTCTTGTTTGATTATTCTCTTTGCTTATCTGCTTTAGATCTCTTAGATGGGCATGTGCATTCTTGTTTGATTTCCATGCTTTCTAAGTTTGCATTGTAGGAAGCACCAATGCTTGTTTTAACCATTCGCGTGTAAGAACTTATAAGTGGATGTAGGTATCTAGCTTGAAGGGATGGTTGATCTTCTTTGACTCCAACTTTCAAGCATTTTTGAAGAGTATAGTCCCTCCGCTTTCCACCAGTAGACTCCATAGCCCAAAAGTTCCTGGGCTTCCAACATTCTTTCTATCTCTCTCTCATTCACTTCTTATTAAACTTTCTTTTGGTCACGGTTCCTTACATGCTTAATCTAAATCGGTTTCTTTCAAGAAGATCATAAGCTGATTTGTTTGAGTATGTTTTCATAAACTAGGTCTAGTTATTCAAGTTGTACATCTTGTAGATCTAGTCCCTTTCCAAATACTTAGTTTATTGTAAAATTTATATCTTTCAAGTACTTGAAATTTTTATGCTTTTAACGTTGTATTTGGCACATTTGGTGCATAAAAGGTGGCTGGTTTTACTATTTTAACGAACATGCAAGAGGAGATGCTGTTGAAAATTATGAGATTTAGGCCATTCAGGGCATCCCAAAGCAATATATCTTGAACTTGTCTCATTTGTAAACCTTGTAAATCCTTTGGATCCGGATCTATAAGGACCAAATTCATCCATCTTTAATTTGTAAAATAATAATAAAGGCATGTGTGCTACTCATCGCCCACCCCCCCATGGGGTGGGGGTGGCTCTTTTTTGCATTATGCTTTTATTTTATTTTGCTTGCCAATATAATGGATTTGTTTTGATAGATTAGATAAATTAATCTTTTAATATTTTCTTTTTCCTTTTTGCAAGCGTAACGAACCCGACTTTGCTTTCCTCAATTACGATATCACTGAAATGGATTTCCTTGAGTAGGTGGTACTCGGAAAAGAGATTAGTAGCTTGTAGTAATTAGAAGAACATTTTATTACTTTTGCAAGTTCTTTTACTTTTACATTTAATTGGAATAAATATTTTGCACAGTTTCCTCGTATGCTCTTGTCCATCGTAGGCTTGCCTCAACTTTGGAACAACTAGAAACGGGATTTGTTGCACTAAAAAAAACTCAACATCTAAATAAAAACTCACATTTAATTAAAACTAATCCCCTTAAAGGATGTAAATTCAACGTCTCGCCTTTTTGTTGTGTGGGAAAATTTCATGAAGAAAAAGGAACAATTAGGTGGTAATCACAGGGACTTGTTAGGCTACACCCTCGTTTGGTGTCAGTGTTGGACATTCCCCTGCGACTCCGATCCAACCCTTCTTTTTGTGTGGAACCACATTTAGAAAACCAGGACTCTGTTCCTTGTACCTCATGGTACATCGGAAACCCCTTCCTGTAATCAATGATCATAATAATTAAAGTTGTCAAGAAGCATTTGCACAACATTTCCGTTTCAACAACCATCACCAAACTATTTTGGCATTGGGCTACTTCACAATAATTTTTGATTAAACTAACTACGTGTCATGGATTAAATTGTCTCATATGCTGCTATCTTTAAATATTTGGTTGTTAGTTTCTTGTACATGTTATTTTCAAACTCCTAGATTAACTTCATTCTTGTAACATAGCGTAAAGGCCTTAGTTTATTTTCTTAGGGACCACCCCCCTTGGCTTCGTTAGATTTTCACAATTTAACCAATGCTTATCTAGGATCTTACTGAAATAATAATATGCACATCATAACACAAATATTTTCTTCGGGGAAACCATAAAGGAGAAAACCCCGCAACTTCCTCAGAGATAGAATGATCACCAATACAATGTCACAAAACTAAAACCCAAAATAGAGATGGTCTTCAACAACTTCTCTCTTCTCCACTTGTGCGAACTTGTCCGACTGAGCTGACTTCTCTAGAAGACTCTATTAACCCTAATACAATCTGACTCTGGGGTCTATTGCCCCGACTTACAATGGAGGGTTAACCTCAATGAATTTACATGACCAAATACAATGAAGACTTCTCCGACTAAAGGAATAAACATCTCCGTCGGAGGTACAAATAAAATACAAGTGAATATCTTCCGAAGTTAGAATTACATTAACGCTCCCTCTTAACTAGGAAGGTTTTCTATTGACACATACATCAACACAAGTCTTCAATGCTGGATCATCTTCACAGGATCATCGTCGTCGTTGTTGCTGCGATCCTCATAATCTCGATCATCGATTGGTGACATCTCTCGAATCTACTTGTCATAGGAAGTTCTACAGAGCCAACCCTTTTTCATGCTAGATGTAGGCCTAACCTCCATGTAGGTATTCATCATCTCTGCGAGCAAGCCATAAAGTAGGTACAGTCTAGGACCAATCATTACATTGCCACAACAATCACCTTGGTCTCCTACTATTGCCTCATCACGTCCAGATCATCTCATCGTCACACAAAGCACAACCTAGATGCACATCACAAGTCTACCAACATGGGAGGACCAACCTACCACTATGTGAGACGCAACACTTACATCGATCGGCATGGGAGGAATTTCCTACCACCATTCGGGAAAGGCTCAACACTTACATCAACTGACATGGGAGGACTCTCCTACCACCATTCGGGAAAGGCACTACACTTACATCAACCGACATGGGAGGATTTTCCTACCACCATTCGGGAAAGGCACAACACTTATATCGACGGCCATGGGAGGACTTTCCTACCACCATACTGGAATGGACGATGAGATGATCTTCAATTTGCACACATGAGTCTTCCTGTCATGTGTCTCAAATCCGAGTGGCTGCTCCACATACACTTCCTCTTCCACTACACCATTCAAGAATGTTGTCTTGACATCCATCTGGCGTACCTTCCACTTCATCACTGCAGCCAATGTGAGTATTGATCTGATGGAAGTGTACATGGCTACAGGTGCAAATGTCCCCTCATAATCTATCCCTTTCTTTTGGGAGAAGCCACGTGCTGCGAACCTTGCCTGGTGTTTCTTGATGCTGCCATATGCAACATGCTTGATCTTGTAGATCCATTTGGAAGTCACAACAGACTTCCCTTCTGGTCTTGGAACTATGTCCAAGACATCATTCTTCATAATCGACTGGTACTCCTCGTTCATGGCATCCTTCCATTCTTTCTTCGATGTCGCTTCCTCATAGTTGGAAGGTTCTTTGTCAATGATGTCGCACATCAGGGCTACATAGCTGGAGTACGGCCTCAGTCTCTTGCTTTATCTATGCATTTGGAGTGCCATACCTCTCTGCATCTTGTATTGCTTCTCATACCCATGCTAGTTTCCTCTTGTGAGAGTTCATCTCACGGGGTGGATCTATAGGTTCTTGTGGATCTTCCATCTCATGGTCTTCGTGTTCTTCTGGAATTGCCTCTTCCATTGTTGCGTCTCTGATCCTGGGTGCTTCTGGTTCTTCAATGTCTTCAACAAGCAGCTTTCTGGATTTGTTGTAGGCCGAGTCTTCGTCAAATGTCATGTCCCTGCTGATGTCGATCTTCTTGAATCCTGGGAAATATATTCTGTAGGCCTTCGAGCTTTCACTGTATCCTACGAATATACCCTTCTTTCTTGAAGGATCTAGCTTTGTCCTTTTCTCCTTCGGAATATGTATGTACACTGGGAAACCAGATATCTTGAGATGGATGACTTCTGGTTTCTCACTGGAGAATGCTTCTTCTAGAGTCTTGTTGTCAAGTACTCGATGTGGAGTATGATTCTGTACATACACGGCTGTCCTCGCAGCTTCTTCCCATAGATGCATCGGAAGATCCTGGTCATGAAGTATTGCTCTTGTTGCTTCCATGATTGTTCTATTCTTCCTTTTTGCAACACTGTTCTGCTGAGGATTGTATGGAGTGGTCAACTCCCTCTTACTACCTAATTCTCTGCATAAGTTCTTGAAGTCTTTTGATGTGACTTCTCCGCCATTGTTTGATCGAAAGGTCTTGATCTTATTCTCTGTGTGGTTCTCGATCAAGACTTTGAATTCCTTGAACTTGCTGAATACTTTATCTTTTCTCTTCAAGAAATATATCCAAGTCTTCCTAGAAAAGTCATCAATAAAAGAAACATAATATACATACCCACTCAATGAATTGGATGACATTGAACCGCATACATCGGAGTGGATAATTTCCAAAATTCCTTTCGCCTTGCTCTCGCTACTTGGAAATGTCTTCTTTATGTTCTTTCCTTACACACATCCTTTGCAAATGCCTTCATGCTTTGCCTGAATTTCTGGAAGTCCTTCAACTGCTTTGCTTGCAAGTGGTAGTGCTCTATAGTGCACATGTGCAAGTCTCCTATGCCATAGTTCACTTGGCTCCATTGAGTCATGGACCAAGGCTTGTTCAGGTTGGCCCTTCAATTTATTCAAACCTCCCTCTTGCTCTCCAATCACAATTGTATCATCTATAGTCTTTCCCTTTAGCCACATTAGGACTTGGCCATCGACAAATGCAACCCTCATACCTTTTGCATCTAGTGTTGATATGGAGAGAAGGTTCTTCTCGAGTCCTGGAACATATAGGACATCCTTCATCTTAGAGACTTCTTAGAGTCTAGCTTGTAAAAGGCTTCCACTTGCTTTTATGGCGTATTGGTAATCATCCCCAAGTTTCACCTTGTGAGGTGACTCATGTTCAGATAGGTTCACAAAGGATTCTTTAAATCCTGTCATATGCTTGGAATCCCCACTATCTACAAGCCAATCAATGCTTCCATGTGTGACAGTTCCTGTGAGTGCTGATATCAAGACATATTCTTCATCACTTGAAGATTCTCCACTGTCTTCTCTGGTTCTCTTCCTTGGAGGTTCATCATCCTCTGTAGTGTGAGCATGATGTATTTTCTTGTTTTTCTTCTTGTTGGAGCCTCTGTTTCTGGGACAATATTTGGAGTAGTGTCCCTTCTCATCGCATGTATAAAATCTAACAATAGATAGATCTCTCTTGAATCTTCTAAAGTTATTCCTTTGACTTTGGTGGTGGTGTTTCTCCCCCTTACTGTGATGGTGGTGCTCCCTCTTGTTGTTATTCCTCTCGGTGTGTGCTGTGAGAGCTTGATCTTAATTTCCCATCTTCTCTTCTCGAGCTACAAGTCGAGTTTATTCTTCTAAGCATTCTTCCCATAGTCTACTGAAGGTGATTATCTTCTTCCTTGCACAAATCCCTTGAATGAAGGAGTCCCATGATCTAGGGAGACCATTTAAGGTGGTCGTCACAATTTCTCCATTTTCTACATTTTCTACCACAACTTCAAGTTGCTCCTTGATCTGAGAGACCCTTGTAAAGTATGACAGCATGGTCTCTGCATTTTGAATCTTCACATTCTTCAACTGGTTCCTCAAGGTCATCTTCCGGTTTATATTCTTCCCTTCAAACAGCTCTTTGGGTGTCTTCAAGGATGACACATGTTGGATGAGATGATCCTTAATAGAATATGCAAGGATCCTCTTGGCCTTAACCAAGTTCTTCTTATGTAAGGATTTAGCCTCATCTCCCTCTGGTGCCGGAACTTCTTCATTTACATATATGTCCAATTCATTTTCTTCTATGACAAGCCCAATCCTATACTTCCATGATCGGAAGTTATCAACCCCTTCAAGATTATCCTCAAGCTTGGTATGGTGAGACATCTTTAATGAGAACCTCAAATGGAAATGACAAAGGTTTAGATCTTACCAATTTGAGATGTTGAGATGAGATTGGTCCTAGAGTTGGCTGAACTAGGGTTTGTTAGAGAAACCCTAAATTTTCAAACTTGGAATTTGGAACTTCTGATTGGACAGAAAGATGCGCTTGACTGAGGTGAGTATGTTGGTATACTTGGTTTCTAAAGATTCCAAAATTTCACCTTGAAAATTGACTTGCGATATTCTGATCTGCAGTTTCTGGCTTTTTCTGGTTTTTTATAGTTTTTGGTCCAAAGTCAAACTAGAGTTTGAATTTTCGGGAGTTTTACCCAACCAAAAATTTCGATCTTGGTATCAAAATTTTGATCTTGGAGAGGCACACTTCCCTATGCCAATTGCACTCCAAAATTCTAATTTTGTGAGAAGCCCTAATTTTCCTCCGTCAACAGTGATGGGCCAAAAAATGAAAATTCTTAGAAAGATGCGCCTTCCTTAGGCGAGTTAGCCTAACCTCTTTTTGTTGATGATCTGAGGAGAAAAGTCCAAAAAAATAAGAAGCCCTAGCTTCCGCAACTGCACAGTGTCTTCTTCTCATGTTAGCTCTGATACCATGTTAGATTTTCACAATTTAACCAATACTTATCTAGCATCTTACTGAAAGAATAACATCCACAACATAACACAAAGATTTTCCTCGGGGAAACCATAAAGGAGAAAACCCCGCAACTTCCTTAGAGATAGAATGATCACCAATACAATGTCACAAAAGTAAAACCCAAAATAGAGATGGTCTTCAACACTTCTCTCTTCTCCACTTGTGCGAACTTGTCCTCTCTCACACTTATGTGAACTTGAGTGAGTGAGTGAATGAATAAATGCGAGAGCCTAGCTCTCTATTTATACTTTAATCTCACTTTTCCTTTTTCACTTACTAGGTCGGCCCCAGTTATACCTGATTGGGCCGACTTCTCTAGAAGACTCTATTAGCCCTAATACAATCTGATTCTAGGGTCTATTGCCTCGCCTTACAATGGAGGGTTAACCTCAATGACTTTACATGACCAAATACAATAAATACTTCTCCGATCGGAGGAATAAACATCTCCGTTGGAGTTACAAATAAAATGCCATAATAAATACAATATAAAATACAAGTGAATATCTTCCGAAGTTACAATTACATTAACAGGCTTCGCTAGGAGTTGGCCTAGACGGAGGAGTCAAGTATCAGGTGATAACACTTGACTCGAGATTTCCCCTCAAGCTCGCACTCAGTGGCTTGAATATTTTCGCCACGCTAACCTTCCCCAGGTGTGTATCCAACGACAAAATTTTGGTTCCATTGGCGGTGATAAATCTTTTCATTCTTGGAATACGATTTTTGTTTTCTCCTTTTTTGTTTTTGCTTTGTTTGATGAATGTTTAGAGTTGATCTTTAATTTTCATTTGGCGACTCCACTAACATTTTTTCATTTTTATAAATTTACAAAGTAAAACAAAAATAATTTTTGTGAGAGTTTTAAACGCATATTTTATTCTCACATGACAACCCCATTGAAGGGATAAAACCCTTGTTTTATATCTGGTTACTGTTATCACCAATCCTGTAGTTTCCCCTACAGGTGGATCCAATGTGGATGGTAGAGGGGATATGCAACTAAAGTGGTGAACCAAGAGGGTCTTGGTTCCCAAATGGATGGTTGTCACGCCAACCAGGGCACTCTTCGCTTTAGCTATCAAAGCCAAGATAGCAAGGGGGAAATACAGATCTACTCCCGACAGGAGAGATCAACCCAATCACCAGATCAAATCAATCAAATGAGGTACATAAGGTGATATGTATGGAATCCTAGAAATAAGGAATTAAGATCACTGTGGAGGCTTGGGAAAGGTATAGTATAACAATGATAGATAATGCACAGTGATTCAATGATCAAGTATGATTCCAAGATTCAAAGCTAGTTTCAAAAGGTCAAAATCAATTGCCTTTGGAAATGTGACACTTAAAACAGGGAAAGTGTCCCAAATCAGAGATCTGACAGTTAGGGCTTTCTAGCTATGCTTGATGAAAGGATATGACAGTTTCAAGGTGTTTCAAGCAACAAGACAAAGATCAAGCCACAAGATAACTCAACAATCCAAGAAAGTCGAATTGTCTGAGGGAAGATTAGTGCCTTAGGAATTGGGCCAAATGGAGTCGGATGTCCACCAAATTGTAGATCGGGATAGTTGAGGTATTGCGGTAGGTGGATCTTGAAAATTAAGGTCATCCAATGGCTAGATCTCAGTAGATCTGCGATCGAAATGTGCCACAAAATGACCCAAGTGGGGCTCAACCCTCAAAATGAGGAATGGGGCCCACAAGGTGAAAATCACTGAAGTGACACACTAGGGGTAGGTTATTGATTAAGGAGATGATGGATCAAGTGGGATCTCACCTACCCACGTGCTAGATCAAGCAAAATCACCCCTCCTAGGAAGTGCGACCTCCCTTGGAGAAGCCTCATTGCCTTGGGAAGTGGGTCAAATGAGGGCCAATCCACACCGAACTATATTTCCGAATTGCCATGGATGCGATGGAGGTGGGTTTCGAATATTATACCCAAAAGCCAAGTAGATATTGCTATATTTGAGAAAATGTAAAATGAGGGTTTGAAGCATTTAGACAAATGGATAGACCATGGAGAGATAAATTACCTTGAGATCATACCTGAGTGTTGGAATGAGATGCCTTGTTGTTGAGGAAGACTCCCATAGAAATCAAATGAGAACTTGTTGAATTTTCTTGCCGAAATGATGCCCTAGCCCACAAGTGCGACCTCCTCTACCTGTCAAACCAAGGAAAGTCGATTCAATTAGTTAGATCAAGTATGGAGGAAATACAAACAAAATGCAATGATAACATGAAATAGAAGGTCCTGGGATAGTAATACTCCCTGTTACCAATGAGCAAACCCAAGGAAGAAGTAGGGAGGGTCCTCCCCTACCAATACGTCCTCCTCAAATGAATTCGACCTCCACCTGTAGAAGCAAAAATGTGGTACAAAAATATAGCAAGACAAAATCTCCAAGAACCCAGTGCAAAGGAAGAATCAACGAACGAACTCCAAAAGCATTCACCACAACACAACAGATAGATGCAATAATAATTCTCTATTCCAATAATCCGGAGCCAAAAGTCCGCTTTACATTGGGAAGCTCTCTCCTTTAAATAGATTGGAGAGAGGTCACAATCCTAACCACTTTTGAAGGAGTGGCTAAGATTAAAAGATCTAATCAATGGTTGAGATGAGCTGAACAATACAATACATGGATCAATAATAAAATATAACAATAAGTGGACAAATTCACCCTAGGAGAGGGGATGCCACCAAATCATAATGATAAAACATAAGAAATAGCACATGTTGGGTCCAAGGAGTAATTTCTAACACCCTTGGTTAATCCCCATGGCACAATATCCAAAAATAATCATGATAAACACAAATAGTGCCTCTCTGGGAAAGTCGTGAGCCTTAGGAGGCTCTAGAAATCATAAAAAAATGCCATAAGTGATGGATGTGGGTCCCGATGAAGCTAAAACTGCTAGAGAAAGTGTGGAAGACATCCCACTCATCATCACTGATCATCCCATGCCATAACATTTCCTCAGTAGCCCAAATCGAATTACTTTGTAGCCATTTTTACCATTTCTGGACTACCTTGGGAAGTGTGAAATTGCCCAACTGCCAGCTGGAGTGCCTGGCTCCAAAAATAAAAATACCAAACTGTCTGGGAGGGGGGTCATATGGTAATAACAAGTGGTTGGACCACCCCTTCCAAAAATAACGCTCTAGGTGAACCAATCATATCTCTGCTCTACTCTGCCATGGCCTCTAACAAGCCAAAACTGCACTAGGATAGCCAACTGAGGCTCAATCATCACTGTAACTGCTCAGAACTGAAAACAGACTATCTCATTGGACTCAGAAGGTCCAAATCCATCTAAGATGTGTACTCATACACCATATAAACCTCTGCATGGTCCAAAAGAAATACTCATCATATCCAGCAGACCAAATAATAATAATCTGTAAAAGTGCTGAAAAGCACAAATCATCATCATAAGCCTGAAACCACTGCATAAGCCCACCATGGTGACTTGTACTAGACCATATATCATCTATCTGTAACATCTGAGGTCTGCCACCTCATGTCTTGTGGTTGACTTTTGGTCAAGCTGAGGTTTGACCAAGTCAACATGACCAAAATATGACTCAAATTGTCATCAAGCTTCTGCAAGGTGTCAAAGGTTAAAACATGCTTTACAATCCATTCACATAGCCATCATAACAAGTAGCAATCATTACTGGCGATCTAAATCCAAATATAATATGTCATTAATTATTATTTATTACTCAGACAAGACTTTCAAGGTCATACTCACTTCATAGTTGTGATCAGTTTGCTAGTGAAAGGTGAAGGCTAAAACTAACATGGTTGGGTTAAAGGATGACTTACTGACTTAACACTGTGACACTTTGGAAATGGAAAAGGGAATACACACCATAGCATATAGTGGACAAGCAACAACACAAGGAATGTCGGTGTCTCACAAATGGATAAGTTGTTCAAAGAGTGTTTATTCACCTTACACTGATGTGCACAATCCATAATACAAATGAGGCCAGCAATCTTTTTGATATAGAGTTTAAGTTCCATTGCTTTTTGGGCCTAGAGTTTCCATAGCCTTTGATCTATGTGTGTTTATAAACACATTGCATAGATTTACATTTAATTTAGGCTTTTTTGCTACAGGTGTGTTTTTAAGGCACTTGTATACCTAAGCACTTCTAGGTGTGTCATAGACAGCTTGTTTACCTAGGTATTTACATTTCATAATAGATATAGCATTTGATATTTTCATAGCCATTTTCATTTGGATTTCTTTTCATACAAGATATAACATTTTATTTCCATATTTTGTATTCATGGCAGCACTAAAAGTTTCAGGTTTAGCCAAAAACATTTTTAGTGACTAGGGGGAATTCACAAGGAACACCAACTCAGCATAGGCAAGTTTTGTCACCAACTGAGAGCCGAGATACAAAAAACAGGGAAGCTTATCCAATATAGAGGCTATAGTGGGGGAAGGTCCTCAATGCCACTAGTCAAGTAGTAAGTCAGGGTAATGAACAAACTGGGTAAGTCATGGATGGATGAAGATAGTGAATAATGAAACCAACACTAGCAAGCCAAAATATGGTGGGAATGATCATCTCTATTCTCCCTAGGAGGGTAAAACCAATGAGTATAGGCCAAGAACTTCTAAGTCTGAGTGGGGACAAATATGATATATATATATAATACAACCAGGTCCACATATCTATATGATCGCCAGATCATGATACTAAATGCTAAGACATGCTATGAAAATGGAAATAAAAGCAACATAACCACAACACCACAATATACCTGCTGAGTCATATACCTGAATGCTCATCATCTGAACCATCATCTATCCTCTGAAATTGCTGCTGTAACTCTGGGCACTACTGACTGCTCTATACAAATGGCTGAATAGCTACATCGGTCATCTCTCTGAGTGTCCTGAGACTCAATCATGGCATGGGGAATAAAACTGCTGTCCAAAATCTGATAGTGATCCATAATAGATGCTCATCTCAACATCTCAATGTAAGGGAACTGGCTGAATAGTGTACTGGAATCGGAAAAATAATGTATGGTAGCCCGACTACTATATGTGTGATAACATCTGGCTCCGGTTGGGACAAGTGCTCTGCTGAAAAGAGTGCTTGAGAACCTCAGAATCTCTGGTCCTCGAACTCTGGTACTGGAATCCTTGATCAGGCACTCTATCATTTTGCTTTCAGCTTTTTATTTTTATTTTTATTTTGCACCTGTATCTGCATCCACAAACATCAAAATACCTCATGTAGCATGTATGGGAAAAATATAAAATCTAACTGAAATAGAATCTATTCTATAACAAAAATTTAAATGCATGGAATATAACAAAAGAAAGTAAATTTAAATTACTAACATAACTTGCAAAGTTTGAAATTTATTGTGCAGGAAAAGAAAAAAGTGACAGGTACTTAGTAAACTAGGGGCTCCAAAAAGAGCTTAGAAAAAAACACACAAAAGGCGCCAGACTCAATGGCTGAAAATACTAACTACTGCCCAAGTGGGCTTATTAAGGTCCTACCTACCCTACTCTAACCAGTTAGCACAAATTCTAGGTAAAATCATAAATCCAGAGCAACCATTCATCAAACAAGCTAATGAATTTTCTTCGATTTTTGTTTATAAAACAAGCCAGAATTTGATTAAAGACTGAAGAATTTGATAGGACAATCCTCCTGCTTTGTTCAAAAATTGCAAAAGGGCTTGAATGGTGCAACAAGAAATCATGCCAAGGAGAAGAATGATTGATGAAAACATCCTCCATCAAAGAATTTATGGGATCATAAAAATTATGCGAGCTAAACTTTGAGATGGATGGAGGAAAAATATGTGATGAAAATTTTGACTTTATATTTTCTTTATTCACCTCTTTCACATATTCAATTTGGCTCTCCCTGGGATTAATGATCAAATAGAAAACAAGTGGGGATAAATTAAAGTTTAAAAGACAGAAAATCAAAGTCAGACCCACTTGATGCTCAAAAATGGAGAAAAAATGGAATTGATCTTTAAACACATTTTCTAGCGACCAAGAGTGATTGATAACTTGACAACAAGCATTGTGGTTCCAAAGTTACTGAAAAGGGAAATGAAGTACTTTTTCTCCAAACATGCAATCATGCTTGAACTTCTTATTGAAAATTTCAAAAGCAAAAGATTGACTAGACCGCCAACCCCAAAAAGATTGAAAAGGATGGGCAGAGAGGGTGGATGCATTTTCTTCTAGATGGATAGAAAAATTTGGCCTTGGATTTTGACAAAAGGAAAGGCCTTTTAAAGCAATGCTATTTATTCTAGGAATGATAAAATTTTGACTAAGTCTAATATTTACAAACCAATGACAAGATTCAAATTTTAAGAAATGGATGAAGCTATCTTGACTAAGGATGGAAAAATTTGAAGACTCATTAGAAGAAGTGGAACAAAGATTAGAGCATCTAGTGTGATTCACTAATTCATCCTCATATTGAGATTGACCTTTTATTGACTCATCATTAAATTCACATGAGGATAAATGATCATTTTTATTTAATTTGTCAGGGAGAAAATCAACAAGTTCATTTAAAACATCCTGACTATTTGCACAGTGATCATGTGAAATTACCACTAAAGGATCTTGGTCAATGTCCCCCCTTTCTTCTTCTTTAATAAGGAGATAAGGAGTTGAATGATCATTAAAGCTAGAATGATTAATGAGTTCCTCTGAATGAACAACTTCAGTAGACCTGTTGACTAAAGGCTCATCCTCATAAATTTCCTCAGGATCAGGACTAGGGCTACCTAAAAAGAAATTTGAAAACTTATGGTTTGTACAATGATTAAAGATTTGACTTTTGACTGACTCAAAAGTAGAAGACTTATCCTCAAAAGAAATTGGGTAGGATGGGTCATCTCCGGATGTTGAAAAATCACTTGATATTTGATTGTTAAATGATTCAACAATAGGATCAGAAAGGGGAAAGTTTTGATCTTGGATTTGATTTGAAAGATACATATCATCGAATTCACTTCCCCATTCTTCTAAGAATTTATTTTCAAACATGTCATATCCGGAAATACTATTGGGTTTCAAATTCAAGAGCCAGAGCCCAGCTCTTTCTTTGAAAGATGAAGCCAATAGTTTCATACACACATCCTCATGGGTTATGGATAACTCGTTAAGAACTTTCTGAAAGCTTTCAAGGTGCCTTTTAACAGAGATTTCATGACTTCCATCGAAAATAGGAAACCTTTCATAGGCTTGATGAGGAATATGATGAGGATACCCAACAATTTTTGAGAAGTCAAAAACTTTTAAACGACCAAAAGTTCTAGGCTGCTTAGAAGCAACCATGGATGGAAAATTTTTATTTTTTATTTTATATTTTATTTTTGCAATATCAATAACCTAAATACAAAATGATGCACCCCATGGTTCTAGATAATGATGGGATCGATCACCAGTGGAGTCGCTTTTATGGAGTCGCCAAGTAGATTTAAAAACTCTTCTACCAAGATGTATGTCATTAATATGCAGGGAGAGAGTGAGCGACAAATAGATGGCTATGTTTAAGTTAAGGATTAAAATGATAACCGTCTAGATTAATATAGATGCGATAAGATATGAGTTATGCATGGATACTTGCAGACACCTAAGGTAAGCCTCTACCTTCCACGACAACGACGCCAAAATGTTATCACCAATCTTGTAGTTTCCCCTACAGGTGGATCTAATGTGGACGATAGAGGGGATAGGCAACTAAAGTGGTGAACCAAGAGGGTCTTGGTTCCCAAATGGATGGTTGTCACGCCAACCAGGGCACTCTTCGCTTTAGCTATCAAAGCCAAGATAGCAAGGGGGAGACCTAGATCTACTCCCGACAGGAGAGATCAACCCAATCACCAGATCAAATCAATCAAATGAGGCACATAAGGTGACAGGTATGGAATCCTAGAAATAAGGAATTAAGATCACTGTGGAGGCTTGGGAAAGGTATAGTATAACAATGATAGATAATGCACAGTGATTCAATGATCAAGTATGATTCCAAGATTCAAAGCTTGTTTCAAAAGGTCAAAATCCACTACCTTGGGAAACGTGACCCTTAAAACAGGGAAAGTGTCCCAAATCAAAGATCTGACAGTTAGGGCTTTCTAGCTATGCTTGACGAAAGGATATGACAGTTTCAAGGTGTTTCAAGCAACAAGACAAAGATCAAGCCACAAGATAACTCAACAATTCAAGAAAGTCGAATTGTCTTAGGGAAGATTAGTGCCTTGGGAATTGGGCCAAATGGAGTCGGATGTCCACCAAATTTTAGATCAGGATAGTTGAGGTATTGCAGTAGGTGGATCTTGAAAATTAAGGTCATCCAATGGCTAGATCTTAGTAGACCTGAGATCGAAATGTGCCACAAAGTGACCTAAGTGGGGCTTAAACCTCAAAATGAGGAATGGGGCCCACAAGGTGAAAATCACTAAAGTGACACACTAGGGGTAGGTTATTGATTAAGGAGATGATGGATCAAGTGGGATCTCACCTACCCACGTGCTAGATCAAGCAAAATCACCCCTCCTAGGAAGTGCGACCTCCCTTAGAGTAGCCTCCTTGCCTTGGGAAGTGGGTCAAATGAGGGCCAATCCACACCAAACTATAGATCTGAATTGCCGTGGATGCTATGGAGGTGGGTTTCAAATATTATACCCAAAAGCCAAGTAGATCTTGCTAGATCTAAGAAAATGTAAAATGAGGGTTTTGAAATTATGAGGGTTTGAAGCATTTAGACAAATGGATAGATCATGGAGAGAGAAATTACCTTGAGATCATACCTAAGTGTTGGAATGAGATGCCTTGTTGTTGAGGAAGACTCCCGCAGAGATCAAATGAGAACTTGTTGAATTTGTTTGCCGAAATGATGCCTTAGCCCACAAGTGCGACCTTCTCTACCTGTCAAACCAAGGAAAGTCGATTTAATCAGTCATATCAAGTATGGAGGAAATACAAGCGAAATGCAATGATAACATGAAATAGAAGGTCCTGGGACAGTAATACTCCTTGTTACCAACGAACAAACCCAAGGAAGAAGTAGGGAGGGTCCTCCCCTACCAATACGTCCTCCTCAAATGAATTCGGCCTTCACGTGTGGATGCAAAAACGTGGTACAAAAATATAGCAAGACAAAATCTCCAAGAACCCAGTGCAAAGGAAGAATCAACGAACGAACTCCAAAAGCATTCACCACAACACAACAGATAGATGCAATAATAATTCTCTATTCCAATAATCTGGAGCCAAAAGTCCCCTTTACAATGAGAAGCTCTATCCTTTAAATAGATTGGAGACAGGCCACAATCTTAACCACTTTTGAATGAGCGGCTAAGATTAAAATATCTAATCAATGGTTGAGATGAGCTCAACAATACAATACATGGATCAGTAATAAAATATAACAATAAGTGGACAAATTCACCCTAGGAGAGGGGATCCCACCAAATCATAATGATAAAACATAAGAAATAGCACATGGTGGGTCCAAGGGGTAATTTCTAACACCCTTGGTCAATCCCCATGGCACAATATCCAAAAATAATCATGATAAACACCAAATAGTGCCTCTCTGGGAAAGTCGTGAGCTTTAGGAGGCTCCAGAAATGATCAAAAAATGCCATAAGTGATGGATGTGGGTCCCGATGAAGCTGAAACTGCTGGAGAAGGTGTGGAAGACATCCCACTCATCATCACTGATCATCCCATGCCATAACATTTCCTCAGTAGCCCAAATCGAATTCCTTTGTAGCCGTTTTTACCATTTCTAGACTGCCTTGGGAAGTGTGAAACTGCCCAAACTGCAAGCTGGAGTGCCTGGCTCCAAAAATAAAAATCACCAAACTATCTGGGAGGGGGGTAATATGGTAATAACAAGTGGTTGTACCACCCCCTCCAAAAATAACGCTCTAGGTGAACCAATCATATATATGCTCTGCTCTGCCAGGGCCTCCGACAAGCCAAAACTGCACTAGGATAGCCAACTGAGGCTCAATCATCACTGTAACTGCCCGAAACCTAAAACAAACTGTCTCATTGGGCTCAGAAGGTCCAAATCCATCTAAGATGTGTACTCATACACCATATAAACCTCTGCATGGTTCAAAAGAAATACTCATCATATCCAGCAGACTAAATAATAATAATCTGTAAAAGTGCTGAAAAGCACAAATCATCATCATAAGCCTGAAACCACTGCATAACCCACCATGGTGACCTGTACTAAACCATATATCATCTATCTGTAACATCTGAGGTCTGCCACCTCATGTCATGTGGTTGACTTTTGGTCAAACAAAGGTTTGACCAAGTCAACATGACCAAAATATGACTCAAATTGTCATCAAGCTGCTGCAAGGTGTCAAAGGTTAAAACATGCTTTACAATCCATTCACATAGAAATTATAACAAGTAGAAATCATTACTGGTGATCTAAATCCAAATATAATATGTCATTAATTATTATTTATTACTCAGACAAGACTTTCAAGGTCATACTCACTTCATAGTTGTGATCAGTTTGCTAGTGAAGGGTGAAGGCTAAAAATAACATGGTTGGGTTAAAGGATGACTTACTGACTTAACACTGTGACACTTTGGAAATGGAAAAGGGAATACACACCATAGCATATAGTGGTCAAGCAACAACATAGGGAATGTCGGTGTCTCACAAATGGATAAGTTGTTCAAAGAGTGTTTATTCACCTTACACTGATGCGCACAATCCATAATACAAATGAGGCCAGCAATCTTTTTGATATAGAGTTTAAGTTCCATTGCTTTTTGGGCCTAGAGTTTCCATAGCCTTTGATCTATGTGTGTTTATAAACACATTGCATAGATTTACATTTAATTTAGGCTTTTTTGCTGTAGGTGTGTTTTTAAGGCACTTGTTTACCTGAGCACTTCTAGGTGTGTCACAGACAGCTTGTTTACCTAGGTATTTACATTTCACAATAGATAAAACATTTGATATTTTCATAGCCATTTTCATTTGGCTTTCTTTTCATACAAGATATAACATTTCATTTTCCATATTTTGTATTCATGGCAGCACTAAAAGTTTCAGGTTTAGCCAACAACATCTTTATGTACTAGGGGGAATTCACAAGGAACACCAACTCACCATAGGCAAGTTTTGTCACCAACTCAGAGCCGAGACGCAAAAAATAGGGAAGCTTATCCAATATAGAGGCTACAGTGGGGGAAGGTCCTCAATGCCACTAGTCAAATAGTAATTCAGGGTAATGAACAAACTGGGTAAGTCATGGATGGATGAAGATAGTGAATAATGAAACCAACACTAGCAAGCCAAAATATGGTGCGAATGATCACCTCTATTCTCCCCGAGAGGGTAAAACCAATGAGTATAGGCCAATAACTTCTAAGTCTGAGTGGGGACAAATATGATATATATATATATAATACAACCAGGTCCACATATCTATATGATCGCCAGATCATGATACTAAATGCTAAGACATGCTAAGAAAATGGAAATAAAAGCAACATAACCACAACACCACAATATACCTGCTGAGTCATATACCTGAATGCTCATCATCTGAACCATCATCTATCCTTTGAAACTGTTGTTGTAACTCTGGGCACTACTGACTGCTCTGTACAAATGGCTGAATAGCTACATCGGTCATCTCTCTGAGTGTCCTGAGACTCAGTCATGGCATGGGGAATAAAAATGCTGTCCAAAATCTGATAGTGATCCATAATAGATGTTCATCTCAGCATCTCAATGTAAGGGAACTGTCTGAATAGTGTATTGGAATCGGAAAAATAATGTATGGTAGCCCGGCTACTATATGTGTGATAACAGTTACCTTCCAGTCCCTCATGGTTGTGGGAATGATGATTCAACTATATTACACATCACATATTTCCTAAAGGTTTTGGCCGACTTTGATGTTTTGTATGAGGATGATATGACGGAGATGTTTGTTAGTACTCTCGAAGGAGATGCTTATTGTTGGTTTTATCAGGGCCTTCTTGGTAAATGCATTACCTCCCTTTCAAGCTTATTTAGGATGTTTATGAGAAAACAACACTTTGATGGGAGTAATATGGAAGAGTTCATTAAAAATTCTTTTACCTACTTCTTTCCTTGGAAAGAGTATCATGTGGAATACCTTGAGCCACCTTGAGTCATCATGATAGGAAACAATGAATATTTGGAAATTCCTCTAAGTTATTTCATTGAAGAAAAAATTAATCATCTTATTAAAGAACATCATGTCTTTCTCCCTGGAGTACAACACGACTCTAAAGAAGAGATTCATAATGACCCCATCGAAGAAGTTCATGAAGAGCCATTCATTGAAGATATTATTGAAGACCCTCCTCATGTAACCATGAAAAAAAACATTGAAGAGTGGGAGTTTTCTCAAGCTTATTTCAGTGATGATGATCACATTTGTACTCCAGATCCTTCTCAAGAAGAAACCATTATAGAAGTCTACCTAGAAATCCATGATGAAATTTGTAATGTGTATGATGGCACTCCTTCCTGTTCTCCTTACATTGATGATGGTTTAGAAGGTTTATTGCCTTGTGACATTTTTTTTGAAGATGACTATAATCATGAGGAGGACAAATATCGCTAGGAACATGATGTAAGTGATGAAGACTCCCATATATATGACAAAGATGTTGATGATGATTATTGGACATGGAAAATCCAATATATAACATGTCTGAAGAAGGGAGTGTTGACTCTCTTGATGGTTTTATTGAAAATCCCATCTATGATGTGTTCAGAGAAGGGAATGTGGATCTTGAGATCTTGGGGAATCTTTGTATCGAAGAGGAGAATGCATATTGTTCATATGATCAGTCAGAGCCATGCATGAGTATCAATAATGAGGACATGGAGAAGTAGTGGACTGAAGAGTAAGATATGATGCAGTCAATGGAACATCAATCTCAACCTTCATTTTCATATTCAGAGATCCCTCATGATTTGGAGCAGCTTGGGGCTTATGTTTACACAGAGAGTTATCATCAAAGAAGCCTTTCAGATGAGTATGATGGAACAATTGATCTACCTCATTGTACATAAGTTTATATCAGTCCTATCTAGTCTTAGATGGAAGAAGCCTGCGAGAGGACTTGCCAGTTTGGGAAGCAGTTCAATGATATTTGTCACACCTATGATCTACCATCCATAAAATTTACGTGGGTTTGCATTTCTTAAATAATTTTTTCTTGCTTTGGATGGTAACCAAATACAAGGCCAACAAATTTAATATCGATAGAATGTTAAGATGGTTGCATTGGATTTTTCATTTCACTTAGCATTTTTATTATGTTATGCTTATAGTAGGAAAATAAACTCTTTAAAGTGAGCATTGTTGAGCATTGATTGTCATTGATGTCAACTAAAGATGATGTCAAGTGTTTGACCATCATCCAATGTCAAAGAGGATGTCAACTGATTCAGTATGAGTCATTGATATCAGCACAAGTCAAACGGTGGATACAACCGTCTAACATAAATATGAAGAAGCCACTTTGAGGAAGTCTATTGGAAATCCAACAGAAATATGAAGAAGCCAATTTGACTCGAAGTCTATTGCGCATGATGAAGAAAGCTTGAATATCAGAAGCATATGCGCAAGAAGTGAAGGTTAAAAACATGCAACTTTGGAGTATATCTAAGAGGTGTATTCATGCAGAAGATATCAAGGAGACAATGTACATGAGCCAGTGTGAAGAAGTACATAAGATTCCACTTCATACAGATCCAAAAGGATACTCCATGATGATACAATTCAAGAAGGTGTTGATGTATATGTAACTTCGGAATGTATTTCACATATATGTATATTATATTCCTATAGAGATGGTATTATTCCTCTATAAGGAAGTGTCGTTATTTATATTGTAAGTGTCGTAACTTATACTTGATGGGTTATTAGACCACCTTGTTTGGGGTCGGCCCTGTATAAGTCATGTGGGTCAAAGGGTTATTAGACCACCCTATTGGGGGTCGGCCCAGTCAGCATTATATTATGTGGTTAAGTTCGAGCCTACATGAGTTAGTTAAAAAGGCAAGTCAAGTCAAGTATAAATAGAGTGCGGGAGGCACTCTATTTACTCACTCACTTCTTGCACATGCTCTCAAGGAGGAGAGGCGCACTTATGGAGGAGGAGGATTGCTGCTAGGTTATGGCTATCTCTATTGGTTGGTTGTATCATTGCTCTATCTATCTCTGAGGAAGTTATTGGGGTTTTTCACCTTTATGGTTTTCCCCAAGTAAATCTTTGTGTCTCTTGTGTGCTTGCATTATTGTCTCCATGATTGATATGCTGTAGATATGCTGTACATGTTGTTCTCTCAGTTAAGATCCTAGATCAGATTGAAGTAAATTCTGAAAATTTAACAGAAGGAACACAAGCAATGTACTCTACATCATGGAATTCTTACGTAGACATTGAGTTCACCAAGTTGTACTCTATCATGTCAGAAAATGCAAAGGAGTTGGTTGGACAATGATACAAGTGACCAAATTGCCAAGCAGATGATTGGACCAGAGGGATAAGCAAGATAGCAAGTCTATGTGTTGCTTGGTTGAAAGTTCGGAGTGCACTGAAGGAAAGGAACGATAGATGGACGAACGATCTGGAAAGCGCGCAAGCACAACAAATCAGAAGATGCCTTCAAGTGGTGAGAAGTGCACAAGTTCCTAAATGGGTACGATTGGTTGAAGACCAAAATGGAAAAATACCACAATCGACGAACAACAAGTGCGCACGTCCCACAAGCAGGAATAAGGCAGAGGTCAAAGTCTCACAAATGAAATGTAGGCATGTGCGCAGTTTCTGTAAAGTTTCAATACAAGAAAAGCGCATCACCCAAATGGAATTATGAGTATGGGTCACAAACCCACTAAGCAAAAGCCGAAGAATGCGCAAACTATGCAAGTTGGTAATAACACAAGGGCGCATTACCCACAATGGATGGTACAACAAACATCATTGAAACAACAAAGATCATGGACAAGGTGAAAGATTGCGCACATACCGGACTGCAATGGTACATCTAGAGCGCAATGGTACACCACCAAGGTGCAAAGTCCCACTAAGTTGTGGATCCTAAGGGCGCTTGATACATCAGATATAACGCATCAATAGCGTAGATGATAACACATGGAATATGCTTGATCTGTGAAGTATGGAAGAAGAAATGCCACGACCGACTTGCAAGTATACAATTCGTGTAGGACATATATAAATAGAGATGCAAGTTGGAGATCCAAATGGGTGTGGAAGTAGAAGCAAGAAGATTGCAAGTCAAGTGCAAGTTTCAGTTTGTTTCTGGGGCATCAAGGGGCTCGTGGAAAGACCAGAATGATCTAGCGAAGATCCGGATGCACACATGCAACATAATGAAGTTTTGATGGTGCGCAAAATGATGCCGTAATTCTGTGACAAATTGCGGAAACGTTGAAAGGAAGAAATACTGAAGAATGCACAAGTGCTAGATATCTTGAAGGATTGTATCACAATCAACACGCTGATAGTCACAGAAGTTGAAAAGACAGAAGCACAAAGACATAATCAAGAGATATTAGATATTGTGCGGATGTCTTGCTGATGCTGATGAACTGAAGTGAAAGTGTGCAAAGTTGAAGATTACATCTGATGCGCAACAATAGAACAACAACAGAGTCATACAAGCACCTCATGATGTAGATGATCTGAGACAAGTGCGTTATATTGAACAGACCAATCATTTGATGCACAGGAGGTCACAGATCGCCTAAAGAACTGCAACACTTATTTAGAACAGACACATCATAAGGTGTGCAATCACCACAGTTACCGATGCTTCTTTTTAGTACAACATATCATCAATAGAAAGCACAATATTGGTTGAATATTGTGATGAATAAGATTGTCATTGATGACACACCATTAATGACAAAGGTGTAAATGGCATGATGACAAACAAACGAGGTGATGAGCATTGGGCCCATTGGAGCACCTAATGAGTCAAATGACCCATACTGTGGTCATTTGAAGATTACTTGGACAAGACAAGACAAGAACGAATGACACGGCAAAGAAGACAATGGGCTAAATGACCAAGTGGATAAGCAAGGTGCAAATGGCAAACAAGGATGACATGGAAGATGAAGTGGACAAGGAAAAGAGGTTGCGAGCATCTCTTATGGCAGGTGCGGGCATCCTTGATGAGGAATGCAGGCACCATTTGAGGCTTGCTGTGGGCTCTTAAAGAAGGACCTTGCAGGTAGGTTTTAAGGTAGCATGGGGGCATGCCTGATGGCCCTGGCGGGCATGAGAGAAGTCCATGTATTGGCATAAAAATAAAATGAAAGAAAATGATGACAATGTGGAAAACTAAATCAAATACATATTTATATTTGAATACATAAATCGTTGATATAAAATATATATATATATATATATCATTTAATTATTAAATGATAAGATCAAAGTTTGACAAGTCAGCTTGATGAGAACAATATCAAATAAAAATATGCTTTGACAAGTCGGCCTCCATGTATTATGAAAAAGAAGAAATAAAAAATATTATTTGTGTTGATTTGGACATGTCGGCCTCCCAAAAATATGGTTAAGATAAGTATAAATACAAGTTCATTAGTTGGTTTGAAAGAACAATGAAGTGGAGCGAATTCGCTTGGTTGAGGAAGCTGTGATTTCGGGATAGTCAGGATGAGGAGATTTCAGTGGTAAGGAGCAGAGGAGCAACACCATGAAAAATCTTTTATCTCTGATTTTTCTGGGTTGATCTAGGACAGTAGTAACGATGAAAACCAACTGAATGATGATGATTTCAGTGCAGCAATGAAGATTTTGGTGGAGCAGTAATGATTTCGGCGCAGCAGTGAATATTTCGGTGGGTGCTATGAATTAGCAGGAGCAACATGTAGAATTTATGTCTATATCTTTGATTTTCTGGGCCTCACCGAAATGACAATTTGATTGAATGTATTGGGTAGTTTGAAGAGCATAATGTTGGGCATAGTGATGAGAGATGCTGGTAGCAGAAATTAATATGATAGGGCAATGATGATGGACACAACATGATGCTGATCTAGGGCTGCAGAAAGTTCATGGACATAATGTAAATGTGATGAATATTGATGGACAGTTTATTGAGTATATGTTTGGACAAGATGATATAGAAAGAATGTATTTGGTTTGTTTTGGACAGCTTGAAGAATGCGGACAGAATTGTGAGCACGTGCTAGAGATGGGTGTATGAACAGAATGAAGATTTGCTAATTTGTATTTTATGATGTATGTGTTTGTGGTAGACTTTGGAAGAGTTTGATGTATCAATTGAATTTTATAATCTGAAATACTTATAGTGAGGTAGGGTGGACCTGGGGAAAGATTGATTAGTCTTTTGGTAAGTTGTAGCGTGCCTGATGTTTTAGCATCCCAGTCAGTTGTAGCTGACTGAACCATTCTGGTGGGTGGTGCCACCTTATGGGTTGTAGCCCATACTGGAGATTGAAGTCTCCACTTATATAAAGTTTACAAAGCTACATCTTGTGCAATGTGTTGATGTTGATGAGTTTAAGTTGATAGTTCAAAGATGAATATGATATTGATGTGAATGAGAAATAATGTTTTAATATTTAAAGTTTGAAGAAGTAGAATTTTGGAATAAGTGTAGGCTCACTGATTCACTCCCCCCTCTCAGTGAGCCATTGTGTCTATCATATTGTAGTCACGTAAAGAGGAACGTTGAACCAGAAAGTGTAGACTGCAACATCAACAAAGCACATGATCCAAGTAGTCATCAACATAAGTGTGAAATGAGAAGACTGAGAAGTCAAGTGGTGTATGCAGTGTAGTAACAGATAACAATTTGCATACGAAAGTTGCGCACATCAGAATTATTATCAGAAGACGTGATGAAGTGCGCAGAGTCGAAGAACAACAAGACAACAAAATATATCAGACATCATGGCGGTCGGATGGGGAAAGGAGACAGGGAGTTGGAGCTTTCTTCAAGTTGGTGCCTGTAAACAACAAGGAGACAGGGAGTTGGAGCTTCCTTCAGGTTGGTTCCTGTAAACAACCAGAAGACAGGGAGTCACAGCTTCCTTCAGGTTGGTGCCTTCAAAACAAAGCGACAGGGGGTCAGTGCCTCCTTCCAGTTGGTGCTGGAGAAAACTTAGGGGGTTGGAGCCTCCTTCTAGTTGGTGCTGTTAAACGCATGAAGTTGGTGCTTCCTTGAATGTATTTTTTCATACTATAAAGAAACATTTCGTTGTTTTTCTCCCATTTGGGTTTCCACGTGAAAATTCTCCATGTTATTTGTTGATGATGTGGTGTATGTACATGTGAATGTTTATTTATTGATGCATAATTGATGATGAATTTTAAGTAAAGTTTAATCTGTTAAAGAAGGTAAAAATCTGCTAATAACTGTGTTAATACTCATTCAACCCCCCTCTTATTATTAAATTGATTCCAACAAGCATTTACTTTCTGCATTGCTTTTTCAGTATTTTCCTTTCATATACTTAGGAATTTTCTTAGTTTCATTTTCCCAATAAATGCAACGTGTGGTTCATTGACCTTTACAAAACTTGTGATACTGAGTGTTTGGCTTGTCAAGTTGAGATGTTTTTACAAGAAACTAGAGATTATGAGATTCTCGCATCCTCTCCTTGCCTAAATAACCAGATCGAGCACACATCATGCAGTTGGAGCCATATGTTATCACCTAAATTGTACTTAGCTGGATTTCAAGTGAGCGGACAAAGATTGAGCAAGCGTACTTGTTCAAATTTAGAAGATCAGAAGTCTAGCAGGCCACTTTTGGTCCCTTTTCCAAAATTTTGCATGTTCATACCCCACGGGGAATTGTAATAAGTCGACGTAGCATGATGAATTTTTGTAAAAGACTTGGCTTTCCTAGGACTTAGTCATCAACGCGGTACTCTATAATGTTTTTTTCCTTGTTAATTATATATTACTTTTCAACGACATATAATTTTTTCGAGTTTTTCACTCTCACCTCCAAACTGAGTATATGCCTTGGTGGTTAAACCTTAGGAGGTTATTAAAGTGTAGGCGTCTATGTATATTACCATGCTAGTCATCAGTATTGAGTCATATGAACATGTACTAGGTCCCCCATAGGTTTATTTTATTTTTTGCAAATAAAAAATCAGTATTGAGTCATATGAACATGTACTAGGTCCCCCCTAGGTTTATTTTATTTTTCGCAAATAAAAAATTTCCCCATAAAACAGGGCAAAATTTTAATGTTTTAATTATAAAAATAAAAAATAGCCATAAAATGGTGGTTAGGAGGTGAAATTTTCCATGGGGGTGCTTGTTTCCTAACCCAGAGCACCAACTATACCCCTAAACCCACTTTGAGAGTGAAATTAGTAATTTTTAATTACTTAATGTCATTTCTATCGAAAAAGTGAATAAAAATGCCAAAAAGTAGAAAATAAGGCAAAAATCAGACCCCTTGATTTTTGGAAACTTGTCCCATACATGTTTTGGTGAGGATCTTGGTGGTGGAACAATTAACTGGCAATTAATCTTAGTTAATTGGAAGTTCATATCAATCAAATCGTGGAAGGTTGAGTTAGCTCCATGTTGAGGAGGGCACATCTCTCTTGATGGGGGCACATTTGTGAGTGGGCAGCCATCTATTGGTTGGAAGATTATCTCTTGAAGAGGTGGCGCATCCTCTTCGGATCCCCACCCAACACATCGCTTATTTCTCTCAAGGAGCTAGTCTTCACTCCCTCTCAACCTCAATTAACTTTTAGTCATGGTGCAACCCCCTCTTGTCTAGTTTTGGGCTATAAAAGTATGTTCCAGAATCCTCATTTCTCATGGTCATAGGACCGAAGGGCTGCTTTGGTATGTATTTTATTGTATTATCATTTGGAATAAAGAAGGATTTGGCGGCAAATCTCTGGTGTCATGCATCATTGTGTGTGGATGAATCTTGCATAGCTTATGAGGTAATTTGTATTTATTTATTTTTTGTATTTCTTTGGTTGAGTGTTGGCCTTTGAAGGGGAGCTATCTCCCAGTAGGTAAGAGAATTTCTTGTTTGATTATTCTTTTTTCTTATTTTCTTTAGATATCTTAGATGGGCATGTGCATTCTTGTTTGATTTCCATGCTTTCTAAGTTTCTATTGTAGGAAGCACCAATGCTTGTTTTAACCATTCATGTGCAAGAATTTATAAGTGGATGCATGTATCTAGCTTGAAGGGATGGTTGATCTTGTTCGACTCCAACTTTCAAGCATTTTCGAAGAGCATAGTCTCTCTGCTTTCCACTAGCAGACTCCATAGCCCAAAAGTTCGTAGGCTTCCAACATTCTTTCTATCTCTCTCCTTCACTTCTTATTAAACTTTCTTTTGGTCACGGTTCTTTATATGCTTAATCTAAATTAGTTTCTTTCAAGAAGATTATAAGCTGATTTGTTTGGGTATGTTTTCATAGACTAGGTTTAGTTATTCAAGTTCTACATCTTGTAGATCTAGTCCCCTTTCAAGTACTCAGTTTATTATAAAATTTATATCTTTCAAGTGCTTGAAATTTTTATGCTTTTAACGTTGTATTTGACACATTTGGTGCATAACATGTGGTTGGTTTTACTCTTTTAATGAACAGGCAAGAGGAGGTGCTATCGAAAATTTTGAGATTCATCCCATCCAGGGCATCTTGGAGCAATATATCTCGAACCTATCTCATTTGTAAACCTTGTAAAGCCTTTGGATCTGGATCTATAAGGACGAAAGGCATCCACTAATACCTTGTAAAATAATAATAAAGGCAAGTGGGATACTCAACGCCCACACCCCTCCCTCCGTGGGGGTCTTGCGTCATTTTCGTGGCGTGGCTCTTTTTTGCTTTTTGCTTTTATTTTATTTTGCTAGCCAGTATAGTAGATTTGTTTTGATGAATTAGAATAATTAATCTTTTAATCTTTCTTTTTTCATTTTGCAAGAGTAACGAACCTGACTTTGCTTTCCCGAAGTACAGTATCACTGAAAAGGATTGCCTTGAGTAGGGGGTACTCGAAAAATAGATTCTTAGTAGAACATCTTATTACTTTTGCAAGTTGTTTTACTTTTATAGTTAATTGGAATAAATATTTTGCACTCTCAGCGTATGCTCTTGTCCATCGCAGGCTTGCCTAAGCTTTGGAACAACCAGAAATGAGATTTGTTGCACTCAATAAAACTCAACGTCTAATTAAAAACTCACATTTACTTAAAACTAATCCCCTTAAAGGACGAAAATTCGACGTCTCACCTTTGTTTCGCGTGGGCAAATTTCATGAAGAAAATGGAACAACTAGGTAGTGACAGCGGGGACCCTTCAGGCTACACCCTCATTTGGTGTCAGTGTTGGAAACCCCCCTGCGACTCCGATTTAGCCCTTCTTCTTGTGTGGAACCACATTTGAAAAATATAGAATTTGTTCCTTGTACCTCGCGGTATATTGGAAATCCCTTCCCATGATAATCCATCATAATAATTAAAATTGCCAAGAAGCATTTTCACAACATTTTCGTTTTCAGCAACAATCACTTAATCTATTTTGCAACTGGTCTACTTCACAATCATTTTTGCTTAAACCAACTATGTGTCATGGATTAAACTGTCTCATATGCTGGTATCTTTAAATTTGTGGTTGTTCCTTTCTTGTACATGTTATTTTCAAACTCCTAGATGAATTTCATTCTTGTAACTTATCGTAAAGGCCTTAGTTTATTTTCTTAGGGACCACCCCCTTTGGCTTCACTAGGAGTTGGCCTAGACAGAGGAGTCAAGTATCAGGTCACAACACTTGACTCGAGACTTTCCCCCAAGGCCGCACCTAGTAGCTTGAATATTTTTGGTACGCTAACATTCCCAAGGTGCGTATCCAATGACAACACGCTCCATGGCGTCGATTTGCATGTATCTCACACTATTACATCGGATCTATGTTTGTTAAATAAAAATATATGTCTACCTTCTTATGATGCAAATATGCTCCAAATCTATAGATATTGTATTCTTATGCAAAAATGGGATTTTACTTTTTCTTCAAATACCATGCCCGTGCTTTCTCAATGTATTACTTGTGCTGGTTTGCTTCTCTCAATGACTTTCTCTAGTTGCCCAGTTCTAGTTCAATGGGTCCTTCTATTGGTCAATGAATACCAGCGTAATACACATCTTATGCAAAACTTCTCTGCACATAATTTGAGTTTGTTCACCTAGGCATCTTTTTTGTTATGCCAGTTGTCTTCCTTCTTGTCGTTTGCAACTTCTTGGGGTAGGTCGTGTCGTTCTTCACACCTAGCCGAAGCTTCTTTCGATATTTCCCATAGTTTGAACTTGTGGGATTTTAAATAATTTAAAATGCCCTTACGCTTTTCTTTTCTAATTTTGAAAAGTAAACTTTCCATTTCCTTTTGTTCTTTCTATTTTTGGAATTTATAACTTCACACACTTCCATCTTTGTTTTTCCAAGGTCCATAGTCTCCAATATAATCAAATGTCCTGAACTCTGTATTCAATCTTTAATCTTCATAGGCTTTAGTACGGGTTTCTTCTCAGATATAATGTAGGATTTAATATAGGTGCATACATAACACAATAATAAAAACACGTAATTGTGACCTTTATTTAGATGGTCTATCACATGCACTGTATTCAATCTGTAATCTTCGCGGGCTTTAGGATAGGTTTTTGCTTTGATATCATGTAGGACTTAATATGTGTGTGTACACAACACAATAATACAAACACATAAATATGTCATTTATTATTCTCTTCATATTTAGGTGTTTCTATTTTTGTGTTTATGTATGCATTGATATTAAATTCTACGGCATCACAAGTGCAACCTAAACATAGTGCAACATGTTAAATCTCTTATCAAGAATGTTTGTGGTATGTGGTCAAAGCTAGCCAATTCTTGCATGGCTTGGTTCTGCTGATGCAGATGTATCAAGCGAGATATAACCTGCAATATGTGGGAAACATTCAATTACAAGGGGCAACTGGACTGCTAATAAAAAACACCTTGACCTCCCTTTTATAGAAAAGGGATAACCATTATGCAACAAGAATTCATAATGACTAGCACTCGTTGCCTACAACTACTATTTGCAACAACTTTTTATTTTTATTTTTACTATGTAAGGATTAACTGAATTGTTTTAGGGTCTGTTCATGAAAATTCTTGTATGGAGATACTTGAATATGAATGGTCTGAACAACATGGAACTATATGTTAGATTTGGAGTTTCATTGTGTGTCCTTTCAAAAGAACAGAGTCCCTCCGAGACCAATTGACCAATTGTCTCAAGTTATATTGTCTTGCTTGATAATGGAATTATTAAGCAATGGATCACTTCGATGTCTAGTCTCATGGGGGCTTTGATGGAATGTTGTAGAATGGAGGCACCTGAATGGTTATGTTAGGAAATGTAATGTATAAATATGTTTTCCTTTGAACTAATGATATTTGCTTATTTGATAGTTGAATAACCATATTTTGGGCTATTAACACTGCAAAGTTTAATCAAGTCTCTTTATGTTAAGTGACTTTATTAAATATCATTGATTATGCTAGTAAGGTGTCATTAATATTAAATGATAGAATAGGTAGCACAACGACCTAATATATATCGTAATATAAATGGGATATAAGGTGATATACCTCATTGTACCAAATTATAAGAAAACATTATATTCCCATCTCATGTATTTGTGTATTCATTTGTTAACATGGTATCCGGGGTAGGGTAAATTGGGTGTAGTTATGCTTTAACTAGGTCGTAAATAGGCTATATTGCCTTTGCAACCTTTGCCTTTATTGTGGAGTATGAAACTCTATTTTGAACCAAATTCAGGCTTCCTTTCCGACCTTTGCTCTTTCCTTTTCCTTCACTAGTAGATCCATTCCTAGTGTTAGACACAATGGCTCACTGAGAGGGGGGGTGAATCAATGAGCTTGGACTTATTAAAAATTTCAACTTCTTCTTCAAATCTTATATCATCATTTACAAATTCACTTCAATATCATATTCATCAATGAACTATATTTCAATAATCAACAAAGCACATGTCATTCATCAAGTAAAACACATTATCACCAACATATTGCAAGAGACACAAGATATAGTTTTGTAATCTTTTGTATTTCTTCAATCGACTACAACTGGGGGTTAATCAGCTACAATTGAATCAGAAGCACCAACTTCTATTCCAAGACTAAGCTTGGTCTTTTTCTTAGATCCAACTAAGAAAAATAACTACAAGACCTAGCTTGTATTTAACATACACATTTATCACATTACATCATTACAACTCTGTCCACAATTACATCTTCCTCATATCATCATTCTGCCTGTAGGTTCATCTTAATTATGTCCACAACCATATAACTTGACTACCCACATACAGAAGATGTCTTTACTGCCGCCCTATCTCCATTCTGTCCATACACTTCACACTGTCCACATGCACATCAAATAATCATCACAATCATCCTACCCATATCATACTGTCCAAGCATATCATCAGTCATGTCTTCATTATTTTACCAACATGTCTTCATTCTGTCCATCAATAGGATGCCTCAGTTTAACCCATAATTAAAGATAAAGTAAAGATTGTTTTACTGCTACACTTGCAGTTGTTGTTCCTTCGAAACTGTCCTCATCTTCCTGACCCCCGAAAATCAGACACGACACACTCATCCGAAATCTTCCACAAAATTCACTTTCCAAACCTACGAATTGATCTTTATTTATACTTGACTTATCCATGAATTTTTAGGAGGCCGACTTGTTAATATTTATTTTCATTTTATCAAATGATATATATTTTATCTTGTCTCCATGTTATCCTATATATATATATATTTGGTCTTTTTCCATATCATCAAAGTGGGCTTGTCACCACTTTACCCCATCATATGCCATGTCATCATTTTTTGCTTAGCCTTCCAATGCCCGCAATAGCTCCAAATTTATGCCTGCAATGGTCACATGAAATGCCCACAAGGGTTATTTCAAAATGCCCGCAGGGGTCACATGAAATGCTCGCAAGGGCTTGTTCAGCGCTTGAACATATGCCCGCATGGAGCCTCTAAAATGCTTGCAAGGGGCCATATTTGGATGCCCACAGTTCATTTTAAAATGCCCGCGTGGGCTGAGAAAGATGCCCACGGGCCTCCATGAAAATGCACACATCCCTTCATCAAAATGCCCGCAGGCTGCTCCGAAATGCCCACAACACTCTCCTTGTCCACTTCATAATTTTTGTCTTGTCCACCTCATCAATGTTTCCATGTCATCAATTCTTCCATCATGCTTCCATTCATTTGTCCTTTGTCCATGTCATCAATGCTGGTTATTGTTCTTATTCATGTCCTTTTTGTCTTCAAGCCATCAATGTGCCTTGTCATCAATGCTAGCTTGGTCACCAACACTTGCTTGCTTGCCATGTCATGCTTGCTTTGTCTTCCATATCAATACTTGTCATGTTTTTCTTCCATGTCCTTGTATCCATGCTTGTGCCATGTCTAGACTTCTTGCCATCCAATGCCATGTCTTGAAGCTTGCCTTCTACTTCAATGTTTATCCTTATTATGTCTTTTTGTCTTTTGTCTTGTCACCCTTTCCATCCTTGCTTTCCTTCTTCAATTCCTCAGCCATGTGTGTTCTACCTTTGACTTGTCTTCATGCCATTTCCTTGTCAAGTTGTCACTCTTTGTCATTAATGTGTTGTCATCAATGACAACCATATTCATCACCTAGAAGATAAGCCCTCTTTAAAGCCTACCCTTTATACACCTAACCTCACTTTCCAAGCCTACCTTTATATGCCTAGCCTCACTTTCCAAGCCTACCTTTATACACCTACATTAAGGGCTAGTAAAAGTCTACTATTTCCTAATTAAAGCCTTGGGTGAGGGATCACTCTATTTTTCCTACTACTAATTATACCTTTGCAAGTGTGATACTAGAGCTAGAGCTTGTAAACACTTTTGTCAAAGTTTGTTTTGAAGAAAATACCCATCTCAAAGTGATTTGATGGAGAACTAATATGGTTAATGTAACATAGTTCATAGTATCCAAAATAAATAGGACAACAAGGAATTTATATAAGATAAATATAATGTATTTATATAATATAATGATTATAATAGTATGTGACATGGTGTATAAATATGATGGTTAATGTAACATAGTTCATAGTATCCAAAATAAATAGGACAACAAGGAATTTATATAAGATAAATATAATGTATTTATATAATATAATGATTATAATAGTATGTGACATGGTGTATAAATATGCATTGAATGGTCACCTACTTGAATATACATATGTTTTAAGAGTGAATTTTGATTATTTAAGATTATCATTATCATTGTTATTATTATTTTTTATTATAGGTGTATTTATGTATGTTACATTGTGGCCCCTTCCAAAGATGCCTTGTCCTCGAAAAACGAATTGGAAATTGCTATGTTTATTCTTGTGTGTCATGATTTTACTCGATGGTTTGTTCTTGATATTGTCATCCTAATTTGTTTCTCTATAAAATTGTATGGTGTAATATTTTATGAGGACGTCTTTGATTGTGATTTTTGTTATCCGTTTGGAAATGTGTTGAATTAACATTCTAGTTTTTTGAAATGTGCATTAACTATTGATTTTTGCGACGATTTTGTGATTTTGGGTGATGATAGGGTTTTGTATTTGAACTTCTTTTTGAGATATGAGAATAATGAAATATAGCCTTGATGCTTGCTAGTGTGTCGACAACCTTGAGCTTGGATACAATTTTATCGTTGGCTATGGTTGGTTCTTCCACTATTACTGAATTGGTAGATGTTGTCTTGTCATCGAATTGTTTCTTAATCTCACTTTTTGGATGCTATTCATTTGTTAAAACTTCATTAGTAACGACATTTGGTTTTTCCATTTTGATTTTGTGAGGGTTTCTTTATCCATGCTTTGGACTTTAACTTTCAATGACTTCCTGATTCAACCTAATATGTTAACATCTTCTTATCAACGTTCGGAATATGTATGCCCTTTCTTGTCAATTTTTCTACTCCATTAAACAAATTGACTAATATTTTTAGATGATTGATTTCCTTGTCCTTGTTTGATAAAATTGTATCTTAAATTTTTGTTGAAATTTCTTGAGATCTTGCATTTCATGTTGTGATCGTTGTTCCTTTTGTTTTTATTTAGTGATTTTACATTTTTAACTTATCAACTTTTGTAGTGGGGGATCTTGTTTCCCCTATTAATTTAAACTTTTCCACACAATAATTACAATTGCTTGTTTTGATATGAGTATGCCATGGTTACTTTTCATATGATATTGTCCTACTATGATTTTTTTCTTAATAATTTGGAATTAAATTGGTGCATGAAGTGTGAGGATCCCATAAAGATGATGATATACTTATTCTCCACTATGTTATTTGTTGTTTTCCTTCTGGTATTATTGAAGTACTTTTCCCTTCTTTATATATCTCTTCATAATACTCTTTTTAGCTTTTTTGTTAGGGAATTGGGTAATGATAATGGCTTCTCACTCTTTGTTAATGTCCTACCCTACTCTCTCTACTTTATCAATGTACAAGGTCATAAGGCCGATTAGATAGTTAGTGGGTAGTGACTTAATTTAAAATAATTCTCTTTATTGAATAAAGGCCCTTAGGTGGTTGACTCTCATTAATAGAGGGACCACAAGTAGTTAGGGCTTTAGCTCTTAAAACATTATGTATAGAGTAGTAAGCTATGGAATGTTTTGTCAAGAATTGTTATTGTATTTGGAGCTTTGCTCCCTTGAAGAGGCAGTGAATGTAGCTCTCTAATTTGAATATCATTAATACAAGAGATCGTTTTTAGGGTTTATCTCTTCTCTCTTGTGTATTGCTATTATTGTTGTAAACTTGGATCAAGTACATTACAAGTGGTATTGAATCATTTTTTTCTCTTTTTTTAGGTATTTTGGAGAAAAAATATCACAATATTTAGATCAATTTTTGAATCTTTCTATATAGAGTCTGAAGGAACTAGTGGTATATTTGAGTTCCTCTCACAAAAAGAACCCCCTATAAAATCATCTCAAATGGAGTCTGGGAAGTGAAGATAGTCTTTATTAAAAAATCCTTTGTTTTAAGGTTTTTTTTTTTTGTTTTTTTTCCCTGATGATTGCGAATGTTCCAGAGAAAATATATTTTGATATAATGCTTAGATTTCTATCAAACCAGTTTGGTAGATGCAGAGTGGCCATATCATTTATGGTAAGTGGTCATAATAGAAATTTTGATAAATATTCAAGTAGTTGTGTTTATTTCTAATTTTTGGCCTCAAACCCTACCTTGAAAAGTGAGTTATTCTCCAATGATTGTAGAGCTCTTTCTAGGCATAGTGAGCTCCTAATATTTTTTATTTTTTTATAGAGACATGTTTTGACATCTTTAAATAACATAGATATTTGTTGTTCAATGGGTAAACCTATGGTTGGGGAAGCATACATGCAACAAATACAAGTGGTTCTAAGTCACATATTTGGACACATGTGATGTCCGTAGCCCCTAAACTAAGGCCAAGGACACCTGTGATTCTAAGGGGAAGGATGAATAATGGTAATGCACAATGGAATATGGATAACTAAGGCTAGGCCAGCATGCCCAAAAGCGAATAAAATAAAACAATCAACCTTTAAAAATTAAATGTACGAATACAAATGCAAATTATTCCCCAAAGCACATGTTATGCATGGTAAATGCATGCATGAAATGCAACTAGATTTGAGTAAGTTGTTAGCATTATTTCAAACATTAAATATCAATTCTATTACAACCATTTAATCTCTAAAATATTTATTCTACAAGACACCATAAACAATTTAAATAAATAGATCTACATGATGCCACAATTAACAATATTAACAGTGTTAAAAATCAGATCTACTGACTGCCACCTACAAACATATTAACATAAACACAACCAGATATGAAGACTGCCATCTACAACCATTTAAATGATAAATAGATCAGATCCCATGGCTGCCACATACAACCATGTAAATGACAACAAAATTAGATCCACACACACACACACACACATAATTGTAGTAAATAAACATATAACAAAATACTCATGTCAATGAAAAGCAACTAGCTTAAACAAGACAACGTTCCACCCATCCATAGGCATGCCATGCTCATGCATCTTTCTACATGACAATCTCCCCCTAGTCGAGGCCATAGATTCACAGGAGAGGTACTCTCAAACCAAAGGGTATGGTGCGTTCATCTCTACAGTGAAAACACTGCCACACAAAAACAACTGTATCTCAGTCATACGAAAACCTTTTTCAGTGAAAGAAAAAGTATTCCTTACTAGAAACCATGGTCCATATGCAATGGAACATGTCTCACAACCTCGAAATGCTAAAAAATATCTGAATCAAAACATATGGTTGTGACCTTCTTAACACCACAAGAATACCACAACTACACCTTTCACCATATCAACTTTCCCTTCCATCTACACTACTTGGTGTGTTGTGAATCCCCTATCTACACAAGCCCTCAATATATCACCACCCTCACCCCGGATTTATGAGCTAGATTGGACAGAGACAAGCAATGGGAGAATGAATCATGTTGTGTAAGCATAGATCAATCTTCAATCCCCATTTTTTTTTTGTAATTTAGTATTTACATTATATCACAAAACTTTTACAAGGAGTTACAAAACATTCATGCCTCTCCTCACGAGAAAATATACAAGAATCAAGTGTCATCAGGCCTCTTAGAAAGAGAAAACAACCCTTAATAAAAAATCTAGAAGTATGACATATATAGACAAAGGACTTCCTATGACCTGTAGTGAAACTTGGGAGTAAAGTCTGATGTAATCTTAGCATGCTAGGAGCCTTAATATCAGAAAAAGATCCTACAAACATCTGTCTGAAAACAAAAATCAAAACCGTATAGCAAAGGTAGGACAATACCAAAAATTAAGGCAGAGAGAAACTCTACTCGACAGGGTCGTGGCGTACTCGATGCTTGGTTGTTGGAGGCTTTCCATCTTCCTTGATATTTCTCGTAGCCTCGTGTTTGGTACCACTAGTGATAGCGGTCATGGCTTTGTCAACATTCGTTGTGCTTGCCACTGTCTCAGCCGAGCTCTCCTCTTTGACCACGACAATTGAAGTTGCTTGAACCTCACCTTTCTCAGGGTGCACCTCGTTCCTAGCTTCAGATTCAAATCCGAAGTGAATTCTCCTGTCCTCTCGAATGGTGACGAGCAGAGGCCAAGGAAGGTGGAATAACTTGACAATGTCAGCGCAACATTCGATAAGAATCTGAACCCTGTCTCGGAGCTCCAAGATTCTGTCTTTCATATCTTCCTTGATGTACTTAATGTCATTATAGATAACCAACATCGTATATGTCATTGGGGTGAGGTGGTGAGAGAAGCCTGCATTGTTATGCTCTTGAGAGCGGCCAAGAAGTCCATGACCGCGCCTGATAGGAGAACAATGACACTCGCGGGCCATGCTGTAGAATCCTCCATGAATACCACTGTCACCAACTATCTCTGCACTCTTCGTCTTTGTTTGAAACCTCCAGGGGGAAAGGATTCTACTGTAGCAAAGAGCACCAGTAAAAAGCCATCCAAACCCCAGGGAAAAATAGGTAGAAATGATCTCTTGGACATCCATATGAACCATGGAGAACCTAGTGCATGAACCGAGAGAAACCATGATCGTGCAATAACACCACATGTACGGATTGGTCATGTCACTCTATGGGAGATGGCGAAGGAGTTAATATGCCCAACAATCGACGTCTCCGCCACCACCTCAATGCCAACCGACTCGTCCTACTGATCCACCCCCATTACATCACCATTAATGCGTCCTCGTTGATTGTTAAGCACCCCATCTAGGATGTTCCAATCCTTCTCAGCTAAGGCTTGACATGAACGATATGTTGGATTTTGATGCTTTAAAGTCCACACCTGAGTAAGATCGTCTTCTAGGGAGTCGACGCCCATGTTAGCCAGAAATTTTGCTACACGAGACAGGATGATGGTGCTCGTTTGGGAATGCAATACGTCAGCAATAGAAACACGCAAATGCTTGAGTCTCTAGCTGGTAGAAATATTGGCAAGAGAAGTGCCATGCTGAAGGCGACGAAGAATGTCAATGAGAATCCTTAAATCACCCTCCATGATTAATCAAGAGAAACATTGGTGGGAGGTGGTTTTGAAACCTGTGAGGAGAGCCCATAACTCAGTGACATTATTGGTGTCAGTCCCCAATCCTCCAACATAGGTACAAAGAATCTCTCCTCTGGATTTTATAAAGATCCCTCCATATCTATCCTTCCTCGGGTTCCCCTTGGAGGCTCCATCAAAGTTGAGTTTGATGAAAGCATCCATCAGGGCGTGCCAAACTGAATCAATGATAAGAGTAAGTGGAGGGAGGGGGATTGGGAATTTTCGAGAGGGGAGGATCTTTGATCCAAATATTTAGTATTTATTTCTCCCCCTCTTCACCTTCAAAGTCATCTTTTTTCCAATGTAGGATAACAACTGTTTCCATTATGTGCCCCTTAATGTTGTTCTAAACTTCTTGGTGCGAGAGCTTCATACCTTTGAATATTTTTCTGTTCGTTTCCTCCCATATTTCCCACATAATTAAGCCTAGTATGAGTTGCCAAATATTATTGAGGATCGGGTTCTTGTACGCCTTGGTACACCATGATTTTAGTGTGCCTATGACATCCTACCTTTGACGATCGGTTTGACACATTAGGGTGGGAATTTGATCCGAGATTTGCGAACTAAAAGAACAACCATCCAACAAGTGATTGATAGTTCTAGTGTCTTGAGAGCATAAGTGACATAATGAGGTCCCGATAAACCCATGGCGTTGGAGGTTATCCCAAGTGAGGATTCGTCCTCTTCCCACTAACCAAAGGAATGAGCTTATTTTTGGACAATAACCAATGTTACAAATTATGTACCATATTATTTCCTTGTCAAGAAGGTATTCCCCGAACTTCAGATGGTATCCTTTTTTCACAGTGAAGTTACCTGATGAAGAGTAGCCTCGGTGCATGATGTCTGGTCCTTGCTTAATTATTATCCTTCATCTGCCTATTTCTTCAAACCAGTTCTGGATGTTGATTTTCTCATGAAGGTTCAACTCCATATTTGTGATTTTCCAAGTTCGCCACTGGCTCTATGTTGTGGAAAAAGTTGCAAAAGGGTGCATCCCTCCACTTGGTAAGGGGCTAAGCCTTGTAGGTTGCAACAATTCCTCAGTCCTTGGAGCCCCTTGGGGGTGAGTGAGTTCTCCAAATGATAATGCAAGTGGTTGTTAGTGAAATTTAAATAAAAAGAAAGACAATTAAACAAAATATAACAAAGACAATGGGGAAAGAATGCAAACTCAAACAACCAAGTGTATGCAAAATCACTTTGTATTGCCCAATGGTTAAGCATGTAGAACACCTAGGAGGTGTAGGCTTCAAGGGAAGCCAAAAATATCCATTATGGAGGTCCTTCTCGTCCAAACTAAATTCTAAGTGGATTGAGATAACAATGGAGAGAAACTCTTGCCCCTTGGAGGAAGGAGGCAAGGGAGATTTGGAATGCTTTCAAAGGTGGCAAGAGGTGAATTATGAAGAAGCTCTAACACAAATCAAACATCATAACTTTGATCTTTTTTCTCTCTACAAGATGCATTCTCATGGCTTCCTTTTATAGGCCAATATGTGGCCAAGAAACAACTAGCTCCAAATGTGAATTCCATCACCTCATGAAGTGGTTCCAAGTACACAAGGGGGACTATTTAATACCACAAGGAGTGTAAGAAACCCAA
Source organism: Larix kaempferi (assembly GCA_027924585.1). NCBI lineage: Eukaryota > Viridiplantae > Streptophyta > Pinopsida > Pinales > Pinaceae > Larix > Larix kaempferi. Next base: position 11,880,454 of record BSBM01000476.1, read on the forward strand.
ATTCGAAGTGTGGAGGTGATGGGCCATTGATGAGCCTTCAATTGTGCCATTGATGGGTGAGATTTGGCATTCACGTGGATATCGAATGTATTTCCACGCGAGGGTCGCGCAGGTTCTGAACTGGTAACATGTGCTATAGCATAGGTTAATAAGGGTTCAGCCGTGCGAACTATCCATTTGACTTTTCTTGGGAACTTTTGGGATCATGTTGCATTTTGGATTTGTTGAGGATTCCTTTGGTGAGTTGCATTCTATATGTTGATGACGCCTTCAAGAATCGCCAAAAATGTCACATATGTGTGAGATTTAGGCGTTAACATATGCCCCTGATGTATGAGGTTGGGAAGGGACTGTAGAGTCGATAATGCATCATTGTTTCTTGTCTTTCACTCTTGTTCTACAATGGGCAAAGTATAGTTGGACGAGAGGGTCCTCCCATTGGGGAATATTTCTAGTGACGACTGATGAAGCTGTAATAAATAATGTTTTGGTATACAAACGAGGTGGGCATACCCATGCTCGTGAAAAAGCTGTCAAGAAGATTACAATAGGATAAGACTGAGGGATTAACTCAAAGGTATTGTTGGGACAAGGATGAAGGCGACTTCAATCCATGTGAGAGTAACTTAACCTGGAATTGCTATTGAATACTGAAGAAGCGAAACTGTTGATGATCATGATGAGCCCACGGGGGTGGGGGACCAAAGTAGTGGTGAAGCTGTGCGAGGAGGAACTTCACTGTACCAGATGGACTGCTACCATGATTTTGCAAATCTGAACATTGCTACCTTCAAAAGTATGTTTCTCCCTTAATGCGATAGAGGTGTTGTTATCGAGCATAGGGGAAACCACTAAGTTAGGGAGCACTAATGAATCTCCCTACTTAGTTTGAGGTGATCCCTTATAGTGATTTAAAGGGACCCCAAGGTACAACTGCAACTACTGCAACTCTCAGAATAAGGTGAGATGATGTCGATGAGAGTTGAAGCATATGAGAAGATGAGGGCCTTCTCATAGAAACCAAGACCATATTGTAACCAACTGTATGACTGAAATACCTGACACAAGATTGGTTGATAAGTGTGGGGATCATAACTTCCTTTGATCGATGTAAACATGGCAGGGGTGATGTCAACATTCCTTTTAGGAAAGGTACATAGTGAACTGAGGGATACAAACTGCAAGTGAAGGGGATTTGATGGAGACACAATACTAAGAGTAATGGTGACCGACAAAAATGATAATGCTGGGGATATTGAGACTCAAACACATCGATCAAAGGTGACCATGGGTTGCTGCAAAAAGAATCAATAGTTCGAGTGGTTTTATGTGGATTGGGGAACTTGTTTGTACATAAAGAATAATTGGTAGTGTCCCGTAGTTTTATGTGTGTTAGGGGACCAATTTGATGATGGGAGGAGTCCCCACAACTTTGAGTGGGTTGGGAGAAGCTTTCCAAAATGAGGTGGGGATGTTTTTGTGACCGCGAAGATGGGTGCCCCATGAATCAATTCCATCCATAATGTTCCCGTGGGAATAACTGAATAGACTTGGTTACTTCTGAGGGTGGGGGCCCCATTGGTGTCTTCGCAGGGGGAATGATACGAGGAATATTGTAGATGGTCAAGTGCTCATGGAGGTATGAGTGGGAAATGATGATCCTTGATCGTAACATGTGCCGATGAATCTTATGGCATTGATTGTTGAAGGTGGGAGAGTGAATATGCAACTGTAAAATGACGAACTAGGGGTGATCTTTTTAAGGTGAATTGGATTCCTCGGGCTTGTGGGGAGTTTGACATCATGGGTTTCAAATGATGATAGGGGATGTAATGGTTTTCACACCCATGGGGGAACATGCTATTCACAATAATGACATTGATGACACATCATGACTGGAAATTAGGGGCATATGGTTATCAATGGGAATAGTGGTAAATGCAATATGAGTAGAGGGAAAACATTGTCTATATGCCAGTTTCGTAATGATACATGTTGTAGAATCCCGATAGCTTTACTGAGAATAGGAGCTTTGTTATTATAATGGAAAAACAAGGAGTTTCTTGTATGTCTTGGTCGTGATCCTGCACATAAGATGCACATACCCAAGTGTAGTAAATAACGTGACAAAGGTATTGACTATGCAGAAATACAAAATCAAAACATGTCGCACTTATGGGGTGTGAGTAGAAATAAAGGGTCCGAATAGGGAACATACGAATCCATGATGTATATACCGAGGCGCCAATCATGGCGGTGTGAATGGTTTGTCGAATAGAGTTATGGTTTGTTCGGAATTTGAGTGGGAAGTTTGGGGAAAATGCATATAAATAGGAGATGGGGCCCACTTGTCCACATCATTTCTACTATTCCTCAACGGCCTTCGAGAGTGTGTTTGTGTAGTTTTTGGGAGATCCATATACCCATTTGACAACCATGAGTTCCAGGTATGAATTTACCCTATGCTTGTGATTTGGGTCGGGGTAGTTGTATGAAAAGTGGGTCCCTGGGGCTTCAAGGATGGTATCTGGCAAGCAGGAAACTAATTCATTAGTAATTAAGCCTTGCAGGAATGTATTAAGGTGAGTAAGCTGATCTTGCAGTCTCATGATGTAATGTCCCCATTCAAATAAGTGCATAGTAAGACAATCCCATCAATCCTACTAGTTTCCTAGGTTGGATGGGCACATGTGGGATGGTAATAAGGAAGCTAATAAATTATATTTAGACATTATAAGGGTTCAAGTATTTAATAAATATGATGAATAAATAAATTCAAGAGAAAATATAGGTGGCAAGTGGTTTTGGAGACATATGGAGGTGGTGGGACCCACACTAGCTTGATTTTTCAATGACACATGGCAGCTCTCTCTTGCCAATTCGAATTCATGGGAAGGTGAACACTCTTGGGTGAGTTGGTAAGTAATAACACATGGCATTGAGCATCTTAGGTCGAAATGGGATGGAATAGTAACCTCCATGGGAGAGGAAGAGTCAAATTGGAGACTAGTGGACACTTGGGCTAGATTCCCTAGTTTTATGACAACAATAATGAAGCATCTATGACATTTATGACAAAATTCAGACCTGAATTCTTACACCTGACCATTATGTCATGTCAGCCCCAAAAATAGGCTCAAGGAAGGCGCTCATGGAGTTGGAGGAATCTAAAGAGACTCAAATTCGAATTTGGGAGAAGATGGAAGGTTGGAACTAGGAGACAAGTGGCAAATGAGGAATATTTTCTAAATGGGAAATTATTGAATCTATTGAGAGGATTTCAACCCCTTGAAGGATAATGTTTGTTATAAAATGTAGAAATCAAGTATGAGAATGGATTTTGATGATTTGAAAAAAATTGCATTTCTGAAGAGAGAACTAGTGGATGACTAGTTTCTTGCCTTAGCCAATTTCGAGGGTGAAAGATTCCCATCTAAGTTGGTGTTTGGAGAGGCCACTCAGGTCTTTCGTGGTGCTTTAATGGAGTTTTATTTGCAGGTAGCAGCTACAGGAAGTTTCATGGTTTGTTTTAGTGCAGAACTTTCTCTCCACCATTTCCAATTTTGAAGGCATATTCGGGCTCCTTGAGGGATTGCGCTTTGGGTGAGATCTTGCACTCATTGGGAGAGCTTCATATGATATTTTTATGATTGTAATAGCTTTATATCCTCTGTTCTTCATATTCAGAAACTCTCAGGTCGAAATACCCATTGAATGTATGCAAAATTATTGATTAATGAGCAAACAATGTCCGTTTCCCCAATGCTTTGGTGTATGACACTATAAGGTTGATTATTTCGAATGGATGGATGATTATTTGATATATTTGTGATTAATATACTACCATGGATATATTATACAAGTTTCATGTACTGTACTTGAGCATTTGAAGCATTTTTACTCAGTTTGTTTGTATTGAGAGGTGAAATAATGCCATTTCCCCAAGGGTCGAATTGGGGGTTTTTGCTGTTGAATGTGAGAGAGTTAGAACAGTAGTAAAAATCAATTAATGGTGCATATGAGACCTTAATCACATACTTAACACATTACATACCTCTGTTCATAAATTCGTGGGAGTTTGGAGGCATTTTGAAGGCCATTTGCAGTGTTACCCCGGGGGGATTTGATGCACAAATTACTAGTCAAAATTACCTATATTGATCAGAATACAAATCAAGTTTGCAGCAGTATTTGGAGGGCCATAAAACATCCCTTAACCTAATATTCAAGTCTAAATACCATTCATACACTCCTACAGAAGATTTGGGAGCATTTGGGTTGATTTGGAGGTCAAAACAGTAAAACTAGTCAAAGGTCGAAATTGGGGAAAAAGTGGAAAAATTGGCATTTTAATAAAATTTTGAAAAAGGGTCATTACAAGTGGTATCAGAGCATGTTCTTGGAACCTTATGGTCTTAACAAGAAGTCAAAAGAATAATCCACCACCCTTTGAACCAATAGTTGAAGAGGTTTTTGTTGAAGAAGAGGTAGTAGAAGAAGAGGAGTCTTTCACTGAAACCATGGGTAGAGAGGAGGAGGACAAATTAAAACATAAGAAGGAACTTATTGCAACTTTAGATCCATGTTTCTCTAAACTTTCAGCAAACATGGATAGGATAGGTGATAAATTGTTGCAAGGATTCGAATTGTTGATTAGCCAGCTTCAAAGCAAAGGGATAATAGGAGATAATAGTGGTTCACACTCAGGGGAAAAGATGAAAGGGAATGAGCATATTTTCTCAAGTACAGGACCTCATAATAGACCTGATGAATTTCAAAGCACACAAAGGCCTACTACACCTAAATTTCTCACACCCAAAGAAGAGCCCAATCTTGAATTGGATTACAAGAAACTAGTAAATGATTGGAATGATTTGAATGAAGAGTGTAAAAGAGGTGTACCACTCAGTGACTACATTGATGCTATGAAAAATATTAATAGGAAGGGAGACAATAGGCGTCCATTCCAAAACAAAGAATTAAATAGTGCTATTGGAAAAGTGTAACTTCCTACTTTTGATGGTTCTTCTCAAAATTCTACTAACACTTGGGTGCAAAAATTGGATGTATATTTTCAGCTGAATCCTATGTTGGAAGAGGATGCATTAAAAATGGCCATTTTGCATTTGGAAGGAGATGCCAATGAATGGTGGTTTCATGGGGTGAAAACCTTGGGTCATAATCAGGTTAAAACATATGCAGAATTTGTTGACAGGGTACTAGAAAGATTTGAACAAAAAGATCCAGAATTGCCTTTCAAAGAACTAGCTCAATTGAAGCAAACTGGGTCCCCTACTGAATATATGATGGACTTTCAAAAATTATCAGTCAAGGTGGCTGATGTATTTATGGGAAGATTAGTATTGCTGTTCACTGAAGGTTTGGCAGAACCCTTAAGAGGTTTGGTCAAATCCCACAAGCCAACTACATTAAAAGATGCAATGAGCTTGACTAGGGATCTCCAAAATGTGCTTCCTAGAACGAGATTTCCTCCTAAGCCTAGATATAAATTTGAAAAGAAACCTTGGCAAAGGGATGGATATGATAAGAAACCTTGGCAAAGAGAGTCATTTGAGAGGAATAAAAAAGAGGGACTAAACAGGGATGAACTTAGAAAAAAGAAACTATGCTTCACATGCTTCCAACCATGGACACCGGGGCACAAATGTACCAAAGGAAAGGCTCAATACATATAAGTATTTTCTGATAATGAGGGGTATGATGGGGGCATGGATGAAGATGGACATATTTCAGATCAAGAAGAGGCATATGAGACAGTAGTAGAAGAGCAAAGACAAGAAGAAAATCAACCTTCACCAAACAAAGCAAGAATGGCAGTGCTTTCAGAAGTACCTCGCTATCATACTATCCGATGCAAAGGTGTGGTACAAGGACAAAGAACTTCAATTTTGGTAGATGGAGGAGCCACTCATAACTTCATTGATGTAGAGATGGTATAGAAAAGAAAGATACATATTGAACCATTTGATGGCTTCACAGTTGTCATTCCCGGTCACAACACAATGCAATGCAAAACATGGGTTCCAAAGCTGCAAGTCACCGTAGGTAACTATACTTTTGTTGATAGTTTTTATGTGGTTGATGTTGCTGATACTAATGTGGTTTTGGGAGTGCAATGGTTGTATTCAATAGGAGAGCATACAGTAAATTATCAAATTTCCGAAATGAAATTCCAAGATTCAAAAGGAGTACAAAGAGTTGTGAGAGGGCAACACACTTATCCAAATCAAGTAGTGACTTGCAATAGCATGAGATCTATATTGAGGCATGGGGATATAGAATGGGCTACTGAATGTCATATTACATCTCCCAAGCCAACTATAAATATTGTCAAACACCCAAAGGAGATAGAGAGACTTTTGCAAAAATATGAAAAGGTTTTTAGAGACCTTCCACATGGTAGGACACCGGATAGGGGGGTTGAGCACAGTATTGTTTTGGAGGAGGGTACTTCACCCATTCAGATACCACCTTATAGACATCCTAAAAGGTTTAGAGATGAGATTGAAAAATCTATCCAAGAACTCCTAGAGTTTGGACTCATTAGACCAAGCTCTAGCCCTTATGCTTCTTCAGTAGTGCTAGTGAAGAAAAAAGATGGAACATTGAGAATGTGCATAGATTTTAGAGCCTTGAACAAAAAGACTATAAAGAATAGGTATCCTATTCCTAGGATTGATGAGCTCATGGATGAGCTGCATGGGGCCAAATACTTCTCAAAAATTGACCTTAGATCAGGGTATCACCAAATTCGAATGAAAGATAAAGATGTGCAAAAGACCGCTTTTCGATGTCATTTTGGCCACTTTGAATTTCTTGTCATGCCTTTTGGGTTAACCAATGCTCCAACCACCTTTAAAGCATGTATGAATAGGATATTTTGCAAGCAACTAAGAAGGTTTTTTTTGGTTTTCTTTGATGATATTCTCATTTACAGTAAAACATGGGAAGAGCATTTGCAGCAGTTAGAGATTGTGTTGAAAATCTTGCAAGAAGAGTCCTTATTTGCTAAATTATCAAAATGCGAATTTGGAATGAAAGAACTACTGTATCTTGGGCACATTATTGGGCAAGAAGGAGTGAAGGTACACATGGAAAAAATCAGGGCTATCTTGGAATGGCCATCACCAAAAAATATTACCGAATTGAGAGGCTTTATTGGCATATGCACCTACTACAGAAAATTTGTGAAAGGGTTCTCCAAGTTGACTTCTCCACTCACTGATTTGACTAAAAAGGATGCTTTCAAGTGGGATGAAGAGGCTGAAAAGGCCTTCCAAAAAATGAAAGAGGTAATGAGTAGTTGTCCCATACTTGCACTTCCTGATTTTACTAAACCTTTTGTTGTGGAATGTGATGCTTCAGGTGGAGGAATAGGGGTTGTCCTAAAGCAAGGCCAACACCCCATAGCCTTTGAGAGCAGAAAGTTGCAGCCTCATGAAAAAATTTACTCCATCTATGATAAAGAAATGCTGGCCATTATGCATGCATTGGCCAAATTCAGACAATACTTTGTGGGAAGCAAGTTTGTGGTGAAAACTGACCACAATAGTCTAAGACACTTTCTCACCCAAAAAGATCTAAATGAAAGGCAACAAAAGTGGGTAAGCAAGATTCAAGATTATGATTTTGATATTGAATATGTCAAAGGAAAGAATAATATAGTAGTAGATGCTTTGTCAAAAAGGCCTTCTTTTTCTCTCATGGATATTGCCAAGGATTAGAAAAACATGCTACTAGTTGAATATGCCAAAGACAAATTTGCTTGTGATGTGTTGGATGGAATCAAAGGGGATGATAATTATAGGATTTTGAATGGGCTGATATATTATAAGGGAAGAATTTATTTAGTTCATAAATCCAAGCTCAAGTACTGAATTTTGCAAGAAGCACATGATTCCTCACTAGCGGGCCATCCGGGGATCTTCAAAACTTATAGACAGTTGAGGCAAAGATTTTTTTGGAAGGGACTGAAGGAAGATGTTCAGAAGTATGTGAATGAATGTAAAGCATGTCAACAAAACAAATCAGAACTTACATGTCCAGCCGGCCTATTACAACCATTGCCCATTCCGGAGCAAAAATGGGACAGTATTTCCATGGATTTCATCACCGGATTGCCTAAATCCTTGGGTAAGGATTGTATCTGTGTGGTAGTTGATAGGTTGACAAAATTTGCTCATTTTTTTGCTGTTACATCATCTTTTAGTGCTGCACAAGTGGCTGATATTTTTTTCAAAGAAATCTTCAGATTGCATGGGCTTCCCAAGAGCATTGTCAGTGATAGAGATAGTAGATTCATGGGTGCTTTTTGGAAAGAAATTTTTAGATTGGTAGGCACTCAATTGACTCCAAGTACCAGCTATCATCCACAAACTGATGGACAAACAGAGAGGGTAAACCAATGGTTGGAAGGATACCTAAGAAACTATGTGGGAGGGCAGCAAAAAGCATGGGCAAAATGGCTACACTTGGGTGAGTTTTGCTACAACACCACTTATCATATGTCAATAGGAATGTCTCCTTTCAAAGCATTATATGGTTATGATGCACTTACATTTGCTGACATTACATTTGGTGATAGTAGAGCCCCAAAGGCTAAAGATTGGGTGGAAGAGAGCCAAGAAATTTTAAAGCTCTTGAAAGACAATTTGCAGGTTGCTCAAAATCAGCAAAAACAATATGCTGATAGACATAGAGAAGAGAGAACCTTTCAAGTCAATGATTTAGTATATTTAAGGTTGCAGCCCTATAAACAAACATCTCTCAAAAAGAATGGAGTAGAAAAATTAAAACCAAGGTACTATGGGCCATACAAGGTAGTGCGGAAGGTTGGAGAAGTAGCATATGAACTAGAACTTCCGGAAGGGAGTAAAATCCACAATGTATTTCATGTTTCTTGTCTTAAGAAATCTCTTGGTCAGAAAATCATCATTTCAGAAATACTTCCTCCTTTGGATGATGAAGGTCAGCTCACACTTGTTCCGGAAAAGATTTTGAAGACACGGGAAAGAAGGTTGAGGAGTAGAATCATCAAAGAATATTTAGTGCAATGGAAGGACTTACCAAATGAAGATGCCACATGGGAAGAGGAGAAGATTTTGCAGCATCCAAATTTTAAATTGCTTGAGGACAAGCAATCTTGGGTGGGGAGGACTGTAATGTCCCCATTCAAATAAGTGCATAGTAAGACAATCCCATCAATCCTACTAGTTTCCTAGGTTGGATGGGCACATGTGGGATGGTAATAAGGAAGCTAATAAATGATATTTAGACATTAGAAGGGTTCAAGCATTTAATAAATATGATGAAGAGAGAAATTGCATTTGTGAAGAGAGAACTAGTGGATGACTAGTTTCTTGCCTTAGCCAATTTCGAGGGTGAAAGATTCCCATCCAAGTTGGTGTTTGAAGAGGCCACTCAGGTCTTTCATGGTGATTTAATGGAGTTTTATTTGCAGGTAGAAGCTACAAGAAGTTTCATGGTTTGGTTTAGTGCAGCACTTTCTCTCCACCATTTCCAATTTTGAAGGCATATTCGGGCTCCTTGAGGGATTGCACTTTGGGTGAGATCTTCCACTCATTGGGAGAGATTCATATGATGTTTTTCTGATTGTAATAGATTTATATCCTCTGTTCTTCATATTCAGAAACTCTCAGGTCGAAATACCCATTGAATGTATGCAAAATTATTGATCAATGAGCAAACAATGTCCGTTTCCCCAATGCTTTGGTGTATGACACTATAAGGTTGATTATTTTGAATGGATGGATGATTCTCTGATATATTTGTGATTAATATACTGACATGGATATATTCTACAAGTTTCATGTACTGTACTTGAGCATTTGAAGCATTTTTACTCAGTTTGTTTATATTAAGAGGTGAAATAGTGCCATTTCCCCAAGGGTCGAATTGGGGGTTTTTGCTGTTGAATGTGAGAGAAATAGAACAGTAGTAAAAATCAATTAATGGTGCATATGAGACCTTAATCACATAATTAACACATTACATACCTCTTTTCATAAATTCGTGGGAGTTTGGAGGCATTTGGAAGGCCATTTGCAGTGTTACCCCCGGGGGGATTTGATGCACAAATTACTAGTCAAAATTACCTATATTGATCAGAATACAAATCAAGTTTGCAGCAGTATTTGGAGGGCCATAAAACATCCTTGAACCTAATATTCAAGTCTAAATACCATTCATACACTCCTACAGAAGATTTGGGAGCATTTGGGTTGATTTGGAGGTCAAAACAGTAAAACTAGTCAAAGGTCGAAATTGGGGAAAAAGTGGAAAAATTGGCATTTTAATAAAATTTTGAAAAAGGGTCATTACATATGAGTTCGAGACGAGCTTCTCGTTTTGCGTGTAAAATGGGACATTGGAATGATAAGTGAGAAGAATTTCCGCCGGACCGACAGGGTCGTGGTACTCGAAAACATAGGGGTTTCGGTGCTGATGGGGAGTTAACTTGATCCAAAATGGATATGATGGCCTTGGGGGGAAGAATGTGCTATGATTCCCGCAGGACAAGCATCCATTATTGATACGAACTGTTACACCAAAACCCCGAGGTGATAGTGAAGGTCTCCCACTAGGATCTTAACATCCCACCACGCTCCACAGTCCAGACTCTGGGCTGTATGTGCGCCTGTACGGTGGTGTCCCCTTTGAGCCATACGAGCCTCAAATGAACACTACAATGCCAACGTTTCCACCCGCTCTGTGACTCGAATCTGGGTGGAGGCTCTGATACCAGATGAGACAAACCGTTACACCAAAACCTCAAGATGATAGTGAAGGCCTCCCACTAGGATCTTAAAATCCCACCACGATCTGCAGTCCAGACTCTGGGATGGATGTTCGCCCATACGGTGGTGTCCCATTTGAGCCATACGAGCCTCGGACGAACACTGCAATGCCGACGTTGCCATTGATGATACGAACCGTTACACCAAAACCCCGAGGTGATAGTGAAGGTTTCCCACTAGGATCTTAACATCCCACCACGCTCTGCAGTCCAAACTCTGGGTTGGATGTGCGCTCGTACGGTTGTGTCCCCTTTGAGCCATACAAGCCTTAGATGAACATTGCAATGCCGATGTTTCCAACCGCTTTGTGAATCGAACCTGGGTGGAGGCTCTGATACCAGATGATATGAACCGTTACACAAAAACCCCGAGGTGATAGTGAAGGCCTCCCACTAGGATATTAACAATTATGTGGTGTCGTCATCGTAATATTAGTAGGTTGGGGATCTTGCAGTGTTGTAGGCTCCGCAACAGGAACTCCCGTAAGGGCAGGCTGTGAGGGAGGAGCAACTGGTGTTGTTACTGATGTAGTGACTACATTGATAGAAGTTGCTTCCTGGGTTGGTGGGAAAGAGTTCTCGACCGTTAGTTGAGTGAGGCGAATGGTCATCAACTCATCTTAAAATTGAGGGAGATTGGGACAATGGTGTGTGTAATTCCCAAACTGAGAACAAATCAAACATGCATGATTCGCACGCAATAACTTGGACTTAGGTGTGGCGATGATGATGTGCCCCCTTCTATGGTTGGTGGGGCATGGGTTACACTGACTGTGGTATTGTGCAAGTTTTGAATTTTTGGCAAGGTAGGGCACATGTTGGTCACGTGGACTTGTTTCACACAAAGAGCGCATGGTGGAATGACTCTCTGGGTGGGAATATTGGTCGATACTGGGGCTTTTAACCATTGTTAGTTAATGCCCCCTACTTTAGGTTGAGTGACTTTTGACCATTCGGGTGCAGGGTCAGGTAGGATGGGGCCTTTCAACTTAAACACATATTTCATTAAAATTGGAAAGATTTTATTACAAGAACAATGCTAGAATTGATTTTTTTGGTTATTTTAGAATTCTAGATTCACTGTTTAATTCCAAATTCATTGAAATATGTGTTCTTAGGTTGTTTCATGCCCCCATTGGTGGTCTTAGTGGCGACCAAATGTGGTTTAGTTGCGAATGTCGTAGGTCTGACTGGCGGTACAAAAGGAATAACCGACCTAGTAGGCGTAACAACTGAACATGGACAAAATCATAATCAAATACTGATTTGGATGCTATTTTTGGGTACCATACTAGAACACCCAAAGTGATTCTAAGTTGAGTTAACTGAGCCATAACTGGTGTCCCCTGTACACCTATGTGGGGGGTACAAGAAAGGGATTTGGAAGATTGGAGGTACATGGAACCAACATTTGTTCAATGCCATGGCTTAACGATAGTGCTGATGATGGTGTTGAGGAGGAGGTGGGCCCATTTTTCAACGGTGAAAATTGTGCACATCAGGCCATGGGTGGATGTGGGGATCTTGGGTGGTGGACCAGAGTATACACCTAGCAAATTGGAGTCCTTGTACATGCCTTGGGAAATATCAACATAGGGGGGTTGGTTGGTTCCAGAGACAGTAGGTAGGATATTGTGAGGGTTGTTAGTGGTGTAGGGATCATATTAGTTAAGCTATTCCTGGGTGACAATCTTCCTGTTTAAGGGAACCATCGTGATAGGGAAGACCGAGGAGGCAAACACCTTCATGGTGTACATATAACTACGCCCCAAGAGGATGTTGTAGTTGAGTTGGGCATCCATTACCTCGATATCGATCATGAACATCTTGCCCCCCAGATCGATGGGGACATTTTGGTACAATCCTCTAGGTTGGGATGGTTTCCCATCATATGCGCAAAGGGCGATATATGAGGGAACCAAATCGAATGACCCTAATCATTTCCAAACATTAGAGGACATGACGCAAGTGGATGCGTTGTCATCGATGATACACTGATGAATAATAATGTTCTTTTGTGACGAGGAATTGAAATGCAACTGAAGAGGGTAGTCGCAGTTCACCCTTGTCGAGATCAAAGTTCATAAGGAGCGATTCAGAAGGATTGATGTTGCCAAATACATTGTGTAAAGCCTTTCATTGGGTTGGGAATGACTGTAGCACTTCTAGTGTGGACATGGTTGCATGGGATTGAGCCAAGTTATCCACAATACTATAATTGTGGGTAACTTCCATATGGGGGTTATGAGGTGTGCCCTGAAGTAGAACCCTGGGAATCCGTGAGATTGTTCAGCACTTGGGCGTAGTATTTGAAAAGGCCCCCCGAGGGGAGAGTGATGTATTCCACTTGGGGAGCTTCAGGCCTATCATAACCTTTGGCTCGAGTTTGAAGATTAACATCCAATGTGTAGATATTTTGGGAAGAGCCATCGTCAGAGGGGTGGGGATCTTGTTGTTGCGTAATGACCCCTTGATTGGAAAAGGGTTTCCGTAATACAATGGTTTGGGGTTGGGGAATATTTGGCTCTTGAGGAGGATTTATCACTGTCTTCTTTTTGGCTTCCACTAACTACTTGTAGTTAGGGATAAGAGGGAAGTGATGGGTGTAATGACCATATTCTCCGCAAATGGAGCAATAGTAACTAGTCCTCAGGTTAGCATTCTTCCCTTTCCTGGGGGATTGCTTGTCCCCACTTTTTGATTACCCGGGTTTTGGTTTTGCTGGGGAGGAGGGTTTCCCCCTAGCCCCTACTGCTGGTTTTGCTTGTTCTTTCCCGTCTTCTTCCCCTGATTCTGAGGATTCTGGGGATTTGCGGTCTTCAATTGTTTGAATTGCTGAGCTTGTTGTGCGAAATATGGTTGAACAAGGTTGACCCCCATGTGAGGTGTGGGTTGCTAACTAGTCAACCATATAAATGGATAGTAAGGGTTATATACATGGGGTGGGATAAATGTTGTTTGTGCGCCATAAGAATGAATTTTTCCATTTGTGGTGTAGGAACCATTGCTTCCTAGGTAACATTCAAATAAGTAGAACTATAGGGTCCATACTGTAACTAACCAACGAGTGGGGTTGGTACATGAGGAGGAGGAACCAACACAGGTGGCATGGGTGGGTGCGTCGAGGCCACATTGAATGGCACCGGGGTAGTAGGAGGAATCTTTCCTTGATGAGAAATGGACCTAATAAGCCCATCCACCGAGTGTGACGAGCCCATAGGTGGAGGATACAATGAACAGTTCCTGTTGGATTGATATCTATTGTAGAGGTTTTCAATATAGACCCAAATTCTTCGTGGTTACAATGGACCAACAAAACCCTTTCTCACCGGCCCTTTCGGCAACAAATTGCGAACAGGCTGAGGTCTCACCTGAGGTGTAGCTATGGGGGCACTACAGAATCCGATTTCCATAGTGAGTGATGAGTTGTTCAGAAAAGACTACTGCGCAGCACACTATTAGACTTGCGTTGTGAACTGGGGAGCTGCGCGACGATAGACTGCGTTGCGGTCCGCAATACCACAACTTAACCACTGCGAGGCCAACACATCCAATGACTGCGCGGCCTGGACAGAATGTAAATACTAGGACGGCGCAACTGACTATATGCTTCCTCTTCCCGACTTAACAGATCTTGAAGACTTTACTTAACATTAACCATTCGTCTACTGCCTTGAATTATTAACCTTATAACAGTTGTAAGCAGATGGAATACATAGTGTTGCGCACCTTCAATGCACTGAATCTAAAGAATTACGTAATTCAAACTAACCATTACTGTTATTCCATAAACTAATATATTCAGAGACTTAGAATAATGAGCATTCTCCATTCATCAATTCATGTAAGACTTAACATATTATTCCCATATTTCCTCTATGGTGAATACATATAACAGTATTAACATACAACTTATAAATGCAAATCCAGACATTCGAAGTAGGAAAACAAGCAAATGCAGAAACACAACAATCACACTACACAGTATTTAACGTGGTTTATTCCCTGGATGGACGCTACATCCACAAGAACTGTTGCTATATATATATATTTTGGGAAGGGTACAACAGTTCTTAGTCTACGCACTCAGCTTGCAGATTCTCTTCTTTCTCAACAGGCCTTTGCGCACTCAGCTTGCAGAGCCTTTACAATAGCACTAATCTTTAACAGGTACATCAATATTCAAAAGCTTAACAAAATAAAGAATGACTACGAGAGATTAACCCTTTCCCATAAAAAAATGCCTTATTTATAGATCATGCCTGTAGGTCATGTATTTACAATCCGCAGGCAAAACCCTTAGGTTTACAAAAACGGTTACAGTCTCCAGCTCATCAAGCTTGCTGGCGTCTAGTAGCGAATATTCTATCGTGGCCTGCCCTTCGTGCATGCCCACATCCCTATCGGTCTTCCTGTCACATGCGTGCCAACAGGTCGCTTTCATTGAGCCGTTCTTCATCTAATGGTCTTGTGCAACTGGTTCAGGTAGTGGCTCCTTCACATGTGCGACCAGTCGCTTTCTTTCCGCATTGCTCTTGCCCATCGCTTGGCACTCCTAGAGCATCTTTACCAAAAATAGATCGTCGACGGTCTAACCGGAACACGTGCCATCTTCTGTCCAACACTCTTCCCTGCTGGATCTCTGTATACTGGACACTTCACAACACTGCATCCTCACAGCACTGATCTTCGTAGCTCTTCCGACACTGTGCTGTGTGCAACTTCGCAGCATCCCAAAACTTATACAAAAAATGATTTATCTGAATTGCGCTCAGCTTCGCAGTTCCAAAAGTCCTTGTCCAAAACTTCCCCACTCTGGCTGGGCCCAACAGGCCCCTAACACTTACATGTGGCTCGCCCTCGAGCCACCTACAACCTTGTCAAGTTGTTCCCCCGGTTGCGGAGCTAGCTTCGCAGCGAACGCATTGTATGTGCCGAACAACTTGTCGACTGCTTCATTTGTGTCCTGCTTGACTTGCCTAATTGTTTCCATCATCTAAAGTGTTATCTTGTCACCTATCTGGCCTTCTACCTGCTCTTGATTCTCACGCAAATATTTTAGCTTCTCCTCGATCTCCTGCGAGATCGTGCTGGCATCCTCCACTAAAAGTTGCGACTTATCGCCCATCTTAGTTTCTTTTTCTCGCAATACCTGCACTTCTTTCTTCAGCGCACTGATTTCTCTGTACTTCTGCAGCTTATACCTTGGTAGCATATATTTTACTTCTGTATCCAAATGCTCTAGTGCAACTTGCTTATCCTTCACTGCGTTCTTTACTTCCAACAATCCTGGGTCTTCTTCGAGGGCAGTGAATGCCTTCGACGCTGCTTCCAACAGACTCTGGCACTTAGCCACTTCGACAGCAATATTCTCTGCTGTGGCCTTTACTTCTTTTGCTCTCAACTGTTGTTCATCCGGTGGTGTTTGTGGGTTTATCTGTTCCTTCAAGGCAGCAATGTTAGCCTCATGGAGAGTCTCCATGTCTTGCATCTTTGTCTTAAGACTGGTAACCAGCTCGCCAATCTTAACAATAGTATCTGCTGGTTCTATTTGTACTTCAAATTCATCTATGTTATCTGCGACCGCAGTGATTGTGGTTTCAAGTCTTAGCCGACGATCATGTTCATATTACAGTTCCATAGCTCTTCGCGATCTAGATTCCTCCAACTATCTATTAGTTGCTTGCAGCTCAGCTTGTCCCTTGAGCGCATCAGTAGTTCTTTCATGCATCTCCTCAACACACTGCAGGTGTAAATAATGTAAGCCAGGCAGCGGTATCTTTGCAAGATCTAGCTCCACGCGCTCTACATCCTTTGTGTCCAACAATATTTGTTCTAGCATCGGCAAGCTTACTGTTATCGGGTCCAGATGGACGATACGAGACTTCGCAGGGATATCCATGGTTAACTGTGGCTCCTGCTGCTGCGAAGTCCCTCCTGAATTCCCTTCGGACTCCGAGTCCTACGGTAGGGGTAATCTTTTATGGACTTCTTCGATTTTCTCCGTAATCCCCTGTTACGTGGTTAGATTCTTTTGCAGGTCGTCCTGAATTTCTTTGTCCTTTTCCTCCTTTGCAGTCCACAGATCCTCCATAGATTCTGTGACCTTTGCAGCGATTGTATCATAGTCCTCATCATGGAGTACTATGTCTGACTGGATCTTGTCAGCTTGCTGCTTCTTCCGCGCTCCCTTTTTCTACACGGGGCTTTTCAGGTCCTTCCTCTTTCCTGTCTCCTTTTCCTCCTTTATAGGACATGGAATAGGTTCGTCCTCTTCGGAGTCGCTGGGCACTTCCACAACTTCTACTCGGAAATTGGCAGGCCATTCCTTCATGATATTTTCTATATCTTCTTCATACATGTGGTAGCTTCCTGCAAAGCACTCCGTCTTCCTCTTCTGCGCTTTTGCCGAAATATGGATACTACGCATGTCAACATAAAAATCAACAATGCGAATATATTTACTGGTTACCTGCTTCGTTATTTGGGGGGGTGAATATAATTACGTCGTGCAGCTGGTTATAATACTGGTAGAGAACCTCAGCTGTCGCGTGTTTCCTCTGCAAGTTCAGATTTTCCCAGAGGTTTGAATAATGGGCCCCCTTGCATTCATTGGAATCAGTGATTACGCCAACGTAATCCTTTGGTTCTTTCCATCCGACAAAAGCGATCAGTACTATAAGCCAAGTATAGTGGAAATTTCCTCCATTGAGCTGTGTGTCATTGAGTTCCTCCATAAACTCATTCAGCAGATATTGAGACCAGTTGAACTGTTCTCCCTCCGTGGCCATGGTGCCAAGCAATACTGCGGCCGCAAATACCTCTAGAGGTCTGCATTTCCTAATATTTTACCTACTAACAACTGTGTGATGAACTTCGTTGCCTTATCCTCGATGTTGTCCGTCTGAAAGCCCCTCTTTCCTTTGACGACCGATTGATTTTTCTTCATCATTGCAACAGCTTCTCTATCCTTTCTTTTTCCTTGGGAAAATTGCTTGGGATCTTCCCCTCTTTTACTCAGGCCTGTGATACGGTGGATTAGATCAATGTTGAGGTCGATATTGCGGTCAAGACACAAATATCCCTAGTGAATGTGTGCCATCAGTGTTTGCACCACCGCATTCAGCTCTGGCGATCTGTCAAAGTATGGGAGCCTGAGTAGATTGAGCAGCCCGGACTGGACTACTCCCGATAGCCAACTTTCGGCGACCAAGTTAAATTCACCCTTTGCATCCTTCTTCCAGCACATGTACTGGTCAGGTTGGAACCGTGGGAACTTTGGCTCATTGGGCTCCTCCTTCTGTATTGCGAGCAGATCATAATCCTCCCACCTACATTCTAGAATTTTTCCCACTAGATTCTTATCTACATCAATATGCTTCGATATGGGTGATAGCGGAATATCATATTTGGCGTTCTTGAGAAACTTAAAGACCGGTGCGTCCAGTGCACACGGTGAGATGTAGTTCGGAGTCATGGTCAAGGGTATCTCCTTATCTGCTACCGTGGGCTTTTGCACTATCGAACCCATCTTTGGCATTTTTCGTTCTTGGTGCCGTTGGATTTTTACCTTTGTCCTGCATTACTGGGCCGTGTCTTGGTGATTGTCTAGATGCTTGACCTGGTTCTAAGACAACCTTCTTAGATGGGGTTCTCATTAACCCTTCAATCCCTCTGTGTTTGAAAATCCACACAGTCTCCTGAACTGTGAATTCTTCTTCGATTGAAGACCTCTCAGACATCCACTGGCTAAAACTCTCAGGGTTTCAGATAGCTTGCTAAAGACTGGCTCACACAGTATTGTTCGCAATAAAATTCTAAGTGTTCGGTAACGCTCGCGAGACTAAATGACGCATTACTTATAAGCGTAGTTGATCTCCTCCACGCCCCTCAATGGCTAGATAAGCATTAATTGTGGTATCCGTTGGCCAAATCCGGTGGATCCTTCATTCCTTTCCTTCGAAAATCTGTTCAGAACAACTATCTGTGCGTTAAATGCCCAAGCGGTTGCTGGCAACGGCTATATAACGGCTATTTTTCCGACTGACACTGTAACAACTATTTTTCTGAATTGTTGCGTTGAACTGCGCGACAGGTCCTCCTTGCTCTTGCGCAGTCGCTTCGCGGTGCCTAATTTCTTGATTATGAACTTAGTTTCTGTCTTCTCTAACTTGATCTTCGCGGTTGCCATTTGGACTTCGCAACTGCGCTGTTCCTCTTTTCTTTTTCTTTCTTTTTCATTTTTTTTTTTTGCACGTGCAGTTTCAACAGTGCTGCACGGTATATACAGGCTCTTGATCATACATTGCGTATAGACTCTTCCAATTTCTAGTGCCCAATTCCAACTGTACTTAGCACTTAGAAATTTTTTCTTTCTGATCATCACAGGTTCTGCGAAGAAGGACTACCCCGATAAGGTTTTAGTCTGCTGTCGTTAACTAAGCCAGGCAAATTATCTTCTGCTAATGTGGCTAAATGAGCTGCGCCACCATTAGTAATATGCATAATAGTGTATGGACCAAGCCAATGCATTTTAAAATTTCCAGGAAATTTCATGAATTTACTATCATACAGGAGGACTAGATCACCTACCTGGAAAGACTTGTTCTTGATGTGGCGATCTTGCCATGCTTTTTCCCTTTCCTTCTGCACTTGTTGGTGGAAGCCTGCGATGAAGCGATCTTCCTCCAGACCAACCAAGTGTAGCAACATTTCTTCTAGCGCTGCGCAGTCTGCCATCCTTGTAAATGCAGCTATTCTCAAACTGGGAACAATATACTCCATTGGCATTATTGCTTCTTTCCCATAAGTCAATCTGAAAGGTGTATTTCTTGCATGTAGTCCTGTATTCCCATAATACAGATGGAATGCGCAGGTCCCAATTGTCCCGATTGATGTTACATATATTTGTTAGCGCATTCTACAACACTTTGTTGAATGCTTCAACAGTTCCATTCGCCTGAGGATGATAAGGCGCACTGTGCTGATGGTGAATGTGGAACTCTTCTGTCAATGCCTCAATAGTTCTGTTCAGAAAGTGAGTGCCCTGGTCACTCATCAAAATCTTCGGGCATCCAAACCTCGTAAGGATGTTTTTAAAAATGAACTCCGCTGTTGTAGCTGTGCTACAATCTTTTACTGGCTTCGCTTCTTCCCATCGGTTGAGGTAATCAATAGCAGTAATGATGTACCTTGCACCAGTTCTTTTCCCTGGTGGGTTAATAGGACCCACAAAATCAATGGCCCATTTCTCAAAGGCCTGCAATGTCAACTATGGATTTAATGGCATTTCATCCCTGCGTGATGGCTTCCCTGTCCTTTGACAAACATCATAACTCTGGCAATGTTCCTTCGAATCTTTATGGATAGTAGGCCACCATAGACCTGCGCGCAATATCTTCTGCGCAGTAGCTCTCCCTGCATAGTGACCTCCTGCGACTCCTGGATGTGCATCAGCCAATATGAATGGCTTCTCATGCTCTAGTACACATCTGCACAGTACTTCATCCGGTCCCAACTTGTATAGCTGGCCCGCAATAATGGTGAAGTTTGCGGCTCGCACTACCAGTTGCTTCTTTTGCTGCATAGTGAACTCTTTAGGTGCGAATCTAGTAGTCAAAAAGTCAATGATGTCCTTATAATAATCATTGACAACCTGTATAGCAAACAACTACGCATCAGGCAGATTGTCTTCCAGATTTGTAGGCTCTTCTCCAGACTCAATCCTTGACAAGTGATCGGGTCCTAAGTTCGATCTTCCAGGTTTAACTATTATCACAAAATCATACTCCTGGAAGAGTAACAACCATCTGTAGATATGCCCCCCTGACACTGGCTTATTGACCAAGTATTTCAGCGCAGAATGGTCAGTAAACATCAAGAAGTGCGCACCAAGCAAATAGTGCCTGAACTTCTACAGTGCATAGACCATCGCGAGGCCTTCTCTCTCAGTGGTGGTGTAATTCTTTTCTATAGATGAGAGCTTCCTACTCGAAAATGCAATGGGATGGTCGATACCTCCCTCTCCTGGTAGTGCTAAGACAACTCCCAATGCTATACATGATGCATCCACATGTACATGAAATGGATTCTCCCAATATCGAAACACTAGGATCAGCGCAATGACCATTTTTTCTTTCAAGGTGTCAAAACCTTGCTCACAGTCTGCGTTCCAAATGAATGGTGCATCTTTCTTTAGTAGCTTCTCCATGGCTGCAGTGATCTGTGCATACCCCTTTATGAATTTCCTATAATAACTGGTATGCCCCAATGTAGTGCGCAACTACTTATCTGAATTTGGTGTGGGCAAGTTCACAATGACTGCGATCTTCGCAGGATCAACCATCAAGCCCTATTTACAGACGATGTGTCCTAATAGAATCCCATATGGAACACAGAAAACAGACTTTTTTAAGTTCAAAGAGATCTGGTGCTATCTACACTTTTCTAGCATGAGTATGAGGTTAGCACCATGGTTCTTCAACAATCCGAACATAGTCCAGTCATCAAAATAAGCTTCTAAAAACTTATGCATAAAATCTTTGAACGCTGCAACGACAACCCTGGAAAAGATGGCAGGTGCGTTCTTCAAACCAAATGGCATCACTGTGTACTGAAACGACCCCCATTCTGTAGCAAAAGTAGTTTTGTGTCTATCCGCAAGATCAATCCTTATTTGATGATATCCCGAAAAACCATCCGTAAAAGAATAGGCCTCATTTCCTCCAACATTATCAAGCACTTCATCCTTGAAGGGTGTAGGAAATGGGTCATGCATTGAAGCATCGTTCAGATTTCTGAGATCCACACAAATCCTGATCTCACCTTTTGTCTTCTTATCCCGGACAACCATAGGGCTTATCCACTTAGATTCTTCCACTGGCTCAATGATCCCTGCATTGAGCATCTTATCTAGCTCTGCTCTCACTCTCTCCTTGTATCACGGTTTCAAGCAATATGGTCTTTGCTTTATAGGCTTCGCGCCTGGCTTAAGAGGAATTTTCATAACTCCTAAGTCCCCCAAGATGCCTTTCATTTCTGTAAATTTTGTTGGGAATAACTCCTGATATTCCTGCAATATATCCGCGATCTCTGTGACAGTCTGATCATCCCAGTAGTCCCCAATAGACGCGAACTTTGGCTCTTCACTGGTTCCAATATTAACTTTCTTTGTTTTCATAGGTCCGCTCATATCTAGAATTTCCAGCGGAGGTCCCTCTACCTCGTGTGCACCTTCGGACGCAGGTATATTAATGTTGCGCGGGTCCTCCTCATCACTGCCTTCTTTTGCTTCAGCTTCCTCAGCGAGGTTATAGCATTCCACTGCATGTTCTAATTGTTCGGTCCATTCTAGCTGTAAACATTCAGGTACACTGTCAGTTCCAAAGCATTCTTCTAGTGTCATATTTCTGTGTGGACAATCTTCTCTGAATATGCGCTCCTTAATTATTTGTAGAGCATCGTGTATAGTCGGGTTTTCATCCTCAAAGCTAAAGCTCTTCTAGAAGTTCGTAGTCAGCATGTCCCAATCTGTGGTTCCTCTGCCCAACTCCATGTCTAAATACCATTTCTTCGGAATCTCTTCTTCCAGCGTGTGCACAAACAGGTGCACCCATTCTCTCCTTCCATGCTTGTGAGCAGACCTCAATATGTTGTCTTGGATCTGTCTATCCATTATATTTCTCAAAAGATAGGGTAACTTTGTCAGCAAACCTGATATGCATCTTAATTATGCATTGATCCCATGTGGTCAATGTGTGCTTATGCGTAACCCACCATCTGGCGGGTGTCTCACGCAGTGCCATGTCTAATGCTTGTAAGCGGTGTTCATCTGGAATTGCTGCAGTATAATATTTAATGAAAGAATAAACATTATATGAACCATCATATGCAGGGATTGGGCTTACCTCCTTTCCAATCCAGCGCAGTGACCTTGTAACTCGTGCACATCTTCTTGCAGATACTTCATGCATGCGACTTTTCCAATTCTCCAGTCCTGCATCCGAGTCTGAAATGCAAGAACTGTCGCATCTCCAGTTGAGTGTGCCATCCGCAGTAGGATTAATGTAGTCTTCCTGGTTCGCAGTCATCTCGTACAGCCGGTCTAAGTCTTGATCTCTGGATTCCTCCTGAATCGGCTCGCAGTTATCCTGGTTGGAAGCCATCTTATATAGTCTGTCCAAATCTTGAGCCCTAAATTCTTCCTGAATCGGCTCGCTGGATCTGTCTCCTTCCGCAGGGTCCAATGGCGTAATGACCCTAAGATGCTTCCCTTCGAAGATCATCTTTCTTTTCTTCAAGTTTATAATGGCGAGGTTATCGATAGCCCAGTCAATTCTTAACAGCGCAGGAAAAGGCTGACTATCATCCACAATCTCAATGACCTAAAATCTGCGTGACTCTGCACTCCATCAATGTCAACAACCACATTGGCTAACCTTCAAAAAGGTATAACTTTCTCCTGATTGGCCATTCTCAACTGAATAGGTGACCATAACAGCTTTGGTCTCCCCATCTGCTGCCATGTCTGCTTGGTTAGGACATTTAATTCTGATCATAGATCAAGAATGATCTCATCCATTTCATAATCTCCTATCTGCGCGCTAAGTCTCATTTCTCTGCCTGTTCTCTTGTGTTTCTTAATATGATGAACTGCACTATCAGCAGTTTCGTTCTCACTGCGCGGTTCATATTGGTCTATCACCTTTTGCAGTTATGCTATCGCATTTGGACTTTTCAACAACTTCATGCAGCTTCTAAGGAACTGTGCAACAGAGGTGCATGTTTCTGCTGCGATGCTCGTGTTGTCATAAGCAACCGGCATATATTCCATATGCGGTGTTTCGCTGCGCAATGAGATTCTCGGCGATTTTGGTGCTATTTCTTTGAAGATATCCTGCGCTTCCGGAAAAGTTTCCTTGTTTTTCTTCAAGTCGAATGCTGGTTGTTTCCCAACAGCTTTTCTTATCCATATTGTCTCGAGAGGAGTCTGCTCAATATCAAAACCCCTAGAAGTCGAAGCTTCTGCTCCTCTATCTCACCCTGTCACAACACCACTGCGCATTACTACATTAATACTTTGATCCGTAGGTCTCCTTTCTGTTGTGATCAACTGAATGTTTGGGGCCGGTGCCTCCGGCCATTTTTTCTTCTGCATTTCTACCTCCATCACTGGGCATTCTTCTATAACATGATCAAAAGAGCTACAATAGATGCATGTAGTGCATGGGTTTGTACAATCTCTAGATACGTGACCAGGATAGCCACAGTTATAACAGATCACTTGATCGCGGCCTCTTCCTTGCGTCGGGCCACTATTCCTTCCTCCTCCGCGGCCTTTGTATGCTCCCTGATCTTGCGGTGCATTTTCTTGTTTCAGCGGAGTCTCTCCTTGGACTCTGTACATTCCCCCATACATATGCTCAATGTCCTTCTTTCTTTCTAACATGAGCTCATATGTGCAGCAATTAGATTCATCATGCCCTACATACTTACAGAAATTACAATAAAGGTTTTTAGGTGTTCTCACGTATTTCTGTATCATATGGCAGTCTTATGGCCGGTGTCCTCTAGTTCTGCAAATTTCACACCATATCCTTGGGTGTGGGTTTAATGGGTTCGGTCCTCCCATGTTAAGGAAATCTTGGAATAAGGGGCAATGGTCTTTAGTGTGTCCTTTTCCCTTACAGCCTGTATACCAGACTTCCTTTCTCTCTTGCTTTCCTTGCTTTATGTCTTGCAATTGTAGTGTCAGGGTGGCTAACTGGTTCTGAATCTGTGACATGCCAGCGCTAGTTTCTCCCATAGGTGAAGCTTCCAGCTTCATCGCAATCTCCAAAGCTTCTGCCTGCGACCCCACTTTCTGCTGCATCAACGACTGTCTAATATGGGGCAACAACGCGGCTATGAACCATTCCTTATGCTCCTGCGGTGGAATATCAAAGCTTACTTGGTCCAGTAGTGTCTTAAATTTCTGATCAAACTCCCAGACTATTTCATTAGGTTTCTGTTTGATCTCTTTCAACTCTATGATACACTGCGACTCTGACTTCGGTTTCTTAAATTTTGCTAAGAGTGCAGTCTTGATTTCTGCCAAGGTTCTTGGGTGTTCCTGCAAATATTTCATGAACCAATGCAAGGCTCGGTCTCTAAATGTGGTGACGAGTTGTGCTTTCTTCACAGTGTCGTCCTATACTTGCTTTACACTCCATACGGCTTCGCATAGAAACCAATGCTAATCAGGGTCTTCTAGACCCGTTCCTTTGAATATCAGCAGTTTGATATCATCAGCCATCCTCCTTCGAGGTGGCGCGATTCTCTGAGTGGTGCTAGGGATAATATTATGAGGTTGGATGTTCTGAAGTGGTACGGCCTTAGACTGACTAGGTTGACTGGGGATACCCTAGCCACCTACTCCTATGGTGTTACCAGTACTAGTGTTCTGCGGAATGGGTTGCGTGGTGCTCGCAACCGGTGGGTTCTGGACTGACGGAGTCTAAGATAGGGGAGGCGTGGTCTGTGCAACTGGTGGATTTTGCGGTGTTTTAGGCTGACAAGTGGAAGATAGAGGTGTGGTTTGGCTATCAGGGTCAGCGTCTGAATGTATGTCTACACGGAGTCCAGGTCCACTATTAGTTTTCTCAGGGGTGAACTTGTATCTCTTTCCACTTCTCAGGCCATGAATTTCTTCGTAGGAACCACTATATGTACTATCTACCATGACAGATGCAAATATTTTACTGCATTCTAAAAGTACCTTTCTCGGCCAAAAGCATTTTAATGTATAAACTGAGGTTGTTCAGAAACTTACCTCTGATTCCATTGAAAAATTCTCTTTATGCTGCGCTGTAGGACTTTAACATGTCCACAGTGAACTGCATCACAAAAATTTTCAATGTACTGTCAACCCAGAAGTCGACTGCGTGCACGAATGGATTATCTAGTACTTTGAGTTGTTCAATACGCTCCAGTGTCCACTCAGTCGATGCACTTCGTGGGATACAATTTCTGTGCTCCACAAGTCTTGACAACCACTTGTGTAGCTCGCATCCAAAAGATGCCCAGAAAACTTCGTGCACATCTTTCCACAGGTATTTATTCAACCACTGAACATCATAGAGATGCGGGTTTCTGTTTTCTTTCCTTGCGAAGTCTCTCTCAATCTTGTCACACCATGCCCATATTTCTTTCTTGTCTGGATACCAAAAGTCGACGCCCAGCTCAACTTCGTCTACTTCGCACATCACTACTTCAACTCATCACAGATTCTTAGCGCAGAAACGAAACCATTTGTTGGCTTGATATCTATTCTAGAGGTTTTCAATATAGACCTAGGTTCTTCGCAGTTACAATGAACCAACAAAACCCCTTCTCACCGGCCCTTTTGACAACAACTTGCGAATAGGCTGAGGTCTCACGCGAGGTGTAGCTTTGGGGGCAATGCGGAATCAGATTTCCACAGTGAGTGATGAGTTGTTTAGATAGGACTACTGCGCATCACACTATTAGACTTGCGTTGCGAATTGGGGAGCCGCGCAACGATAGACTGCGTCGCCGTCCGCAATACCACAACTTAACTGCTGTGAGGCCAACGCATCCAATGACTACGCGGTTCAGACAAAATGTAAATACTAGGACGACGCAACTGACTATATGCTTCCTCTTCCCGACTTAACATATCTTGAAGACTTTACTTAACATTAACCATTCGTCTACTACCTTGAATTATTAACCTTATAACAGTTGTAAGCAGATGAAATACACAATGATGCGCACCTTCAATGCACTGAATCTAAAGAATTACGTAGTTCAAACTAACCATTACTGTTATTCCATAAACTGATATATTCACAGACTTAGAATACTGAGCATTCTCCATTCATCTATTCATGTAAGACTTAACATATTATTCCCATCTTTCCTCTATGGCGAATATATATAAAAGTATTAACATACAACTTATAAATGCGAATCCAGACATTCAAAGTAGGAAAACAAGCAAATGCAGAAACACAACAATCACACTACACAGTATTTAATGTGGTTCACTCCCCAGATGGAGGCTACGTCCACAAGAACTGTTGCTATATATATATATATATATATATATATATATATATCTTTTGGGAAGGGTACAACAGTTCTTAGTCTGCGCACTCAGCTTGTAGGCTCTCTTCTCTCTCAACAGGCCTCTGTGCACTCAGCTTGCAGAGCCTTTACAATAGCACTAAGCTTTAACATATACAACAATATTCAAAAGCTTAACAAAATAAAGAATGACTACGAGAGATTAACCCTTTCCCATACAAAAATGCCTTATTTATAGATCATGCCTATAGGTCATGTCTTTACAATCCGTAGGAAAAACCCTTAGGTTTACAAAAACGGTTACAGTCTCCAGCTTATCGAGCTTGCTGGCGTCTGGTAGCGAATATTTTATTGTGGCCTGCCCTTCGCGCATGCCCACGTCGCTATCGGACTTCCTGTCGCATGCGTGCCGACAGGTCGCTTTCACCGATTCATTCTTCCTCTAACGGTCTTGTGCGACTGGTTCAGGTAGTGGATCATTTGCATGTGCGACCAGTCGCTTTCTTTCCGCATTGCTCCTGCCCCTCGCTTGGCACTCCTGGAGCATCTTTACCAAAAATAGACCGCCGACGGTCTAACCGGAACATGTTCCATCTTCTGTCCAACACTCTGCCCTGCTGGATCTCCGTAGGCTGGACACTTCGCAGCATTGCATCCTCGCAGCACTAATCTTCGTAGCTCTTCCGACACTGCATTGTGCGCAACTTCGCAGCATCCCAAAACTTATACAAAAAATGCTTTAGCTGAACTGCGCTTAGCTTCGCAGTTCCAAAAGTCCTTGTCCAAAGCTGCCCCACTTGGGCTAGGCCCAACAGTGCCGAGGGGCATCGAGGAAGATAGTGTAAATTTAGCCAGATTGTGCATATAACATTAGATTGAAATGCTAGGATTTTAGAATAGTCTCGTCCTCTTGTTGGAGCATAGGCCGCAGCTATGGAAAAACTGCCAATTTTGGGGAAAAAGCACTAAGTTTTGAAGGAAAAGTGCTAATTTTGAGGAAAAGCACCATTTTTGGGCAGAAATGAAGAGTGCGCGGTATGGCACCAGATGGACGAGCTCACCGCAGACTGCAGACCGGAAATCGCGGAGCTCGCGTGCACGTCAAAGGAAAGAGTAAATAAGGTGGCCGAGTAGAAAGCTTAACCACCACAATAAATGAAGCAGTGGAAGAGGGCTCAGCTACCCTCATTAAGGCAAAGTACAGGAGTTATGGTTGCTCGGACCAAGGAAGAGCAACGGGCCGAAGCATTGAAGGCGAAGGACAAGGAGCAAAGAATGATGAAGCGGTGCCCATACCCGCGATCTGCGTCGGAAATCGCGGAGTCTGCAGGAAGCTGCAACGTGACTGCAAGAGGCGCCTACAGTACACCTAGCCGTGTCAGTGGTTAGGGTTTTTGGGGATCACTATTGGGAAAGGCCCACAGTTTTGTAAAGGTGCGACCCTCAGGGCCACCTATATATATGTGTAATTGGGAACGTTAGAAGGTTAGAAGGTTAGAAGGTTACACAGAGTCTAAGCTGATGTCTGAGTCTCTTGTATTGATGTATTTTGTGAAGTTTTTAAGGATCATTGTATGTATGTAAGAGGGCCGCGATCTCGCAGGAGACCGCTTGGCGTAAAGGCCATTGAGTGTATCGATCAGTCGCAAGAGGACTGAGGGGAATGTAATTGTATGTCTTTGTCATTTTAATACCTGTAGAGGAAGAGAATAGATCTAAGAGAAGGGCTCCCAGTTGTGTGTGTGGAGTTTTCCAGAAAGATCTAAGGTTGCAGCTGTGTGCGCAGCGGAACTGTGTATCCCCATCTAAAGATAATATAAGACAGTCCCGTGGACGTGGCTTCCCTCCTGGAAGTAAACCATATAATTCTTGTTGTGGTGATGCTTTATGTGCTTGCATTTCTTTGCTTTACTATCTTTGTTTCCATGAATGTTTCGCTGTCTTTACGAATGAGCATGTAGAGTAAAGTCTCGGAGCTCCCGTGAAAACGGACTTGCGCATTGTCGAAGGAGATTGTGGGAAAACTGTCGTTGCAACGCTTAAGGAGTGTGTTACTGCGTTGTGGCGCAAGGGCAGAGACGATACCTAGTGTATCGGACGTAGCGGGTAAATGCCTCATGCGTAGGTGTGGGGCTAACGCACAGCTAGGCTGAGAGGAGTGAGTTCCAGCGCTGCGAGTCCGGTGAAAGAGTAAGACGTTCTGTTCCGGGGTCACCTGCAAGAAGGGAAGGGAAAGAATGTAGACTCCACACCACCTTGGTTAAGGAAACCTGATTCCTTAGCCCCCCATAGCCACTTCGGGTGAGACTTCGGGCTGCTGCGCAGCTTGTTGCCGAAAGGGCCAGTGCGCCAAAGGGGTGTTTGTTGCTGCGAATCCTGAAAACCCGGGTCTGTCTAGAAAGCAGCCAACACCTCTCTTTGTGGGATGGAGGTGGCGACATATTTAGCAATGGCTGGTTGTTATGATTAGATGAACCAATCCAACAAGAATTGTGGTTGTATTTCGATTTTACACAATGTTTGACGTCTACGCCACTCATGGATATGATCCGCGATGTGTGTAAATGTGTTTTGTTGAAACTCTGTGATAATTTCGAGACCAAGATCATGGTGAATGAGAAGATGGAAGTATGTGAGGAATGTGGTGGCCATTGTCGCAAAGGTGGCATGGGCTGATCTCATTAAATGCACGTACCGTTTGGTTGTAGTTCTAGTGAGGGTGTGTTGAATGAGGTGAAGCCTCACAGAATATTCCACTATGCTATTGGAGGAACACCATAGGTGGAAATACATTACATGGTTGGTGTGATCATCCTCTTGCTTCCCTTGGAATTTAGGAATGTCGGAGGGAAGTTTATCTAGAATAACTGGCAATGTTGGATCATGTGCAATAGGATCATTGAGTAGTTTGGCCAAATATGAGAGATTTAGGCTAGCCATGAAAGGTAGGGTAGGAGGATTTGGTCCTACCATTGTATGTTGTGTGTGGTTTCCACGAGGGGGATACTGGTGTGGTGTTGAAAATAACGAATGACCCCCTACGAAAAAAGGATGGATCAAAGTGTTCTAAAGGAACTTCGAGAGGAGAAGCCAAAGGGTAATATCTCCGAAGAGAAGGGGGGGGGTAAATGTGTCTAGATTCTTCCCAAGGGGAGAAAATAAAGGTGCACCTTTTCTGATGGTGGAGGAGGGAGAATGATTAACACTCTCTCCGAGAGGAGAAAATGAACCGAGCAAGAAGTGGACTCACCTAGATGATCCTATTAGTGTGGTCTAGGAGCGACCTCGACTAGAGTTTCTTTCGCGTGAACCACATGGAGATGGTGTAAAAACACCCATCAAGAGAGGGGATAGGCCTTGCAGTATTCAGGACTACCTTAGGGGGTTGTTTTGTTCTTCTATGATGAAGGCTTTGTGTCAAATGAGAGTGATGGTGGAATTTCACACAATTGAACAAATGCAAAAATATGCCAAGCACAACAGATGCAATATGAGTCAAGTAAAAATGACAAATGCAAAAATATCAAGTAATATGTGCAAAGTTTGTTTAGTGCAAGAGTTCCCACATATAAGTTCCTTTTAATTATGAGTCTAGTGAACTTGTATTTAAAAAAGAAAATAAGTGTAAATTCCCTAAAAAGACCTAACGTTGTAATATCCTTCTTTTTTCCCCTAGGGTTTATGCAACAGAAAGTGCAATTACTTGCTGATGTCATGGAGCTCAAGGCAGATCTCCGCAAGTAAAACTTTGTAAGTATGGTTATGTTTTCCTAAGTTGTAAAGTGAATTTGTATACTTAGGAGACTGAAGGCTTGATGCAACAAAACGAAAGGGGCATGGAATCCACTAGGGGGAGAGAGTGAATGGTTGGGTAGCCATGCGTTTTGATGATAGTGGTCATCCTAGTGCTGTGGGAACTTGAAGTGAACTATGATTTTCATTGAGAAAACACTTAAGTTTATAAGTGTGTTAATAATTAGTTCTAGATAAGGGCACCAAAGGAACTACTAGTCGTCGCAAGGCAGTAATAATTTCCTATGACCTAACTATTAGCATAAGGCGAACCAATATTGAGTGCCATTAAGTAAAAGTAAGGAGTTAACCTAAATGAAATTGATATATTGGCCTCGACATGGGATTTTGTTAAAACTCCTAAGTGAAAAAGGGTTAATATTTATCCTTAGGAATACAGATAAAATGATATATATTATACCAAGAAAACATATTGGTATTTATAAATAACTATTTAAAATGTTATTTCAAATAAGTTAAATGGAGTAAGTTAGATTTATGAAGGATTGATTGTATTTTATTAAAAGTAAATGATTTAAATTCTTAAAAGGCTATAAAAGCTTATCTACAAAAGTAGAAATTATTAACTAGCAGCTAATGCATGGGTATGCATGGATAACTCTTAGCTATTAATGAAACCTATCCTCTTAACTAGGTAAGGTGGAAGTTAATGATAAGTTAAGATAATTAGTTATGTTTAGATAAGTTAATTATCTTAAAATTTAATTAGATAAAGTTAGCTAAAGGTAAAACTAATGAGTTAATTGGTTGAGTTAAAATTAAGATAAGTTTTTTTATCTTAAGTTAATTAGTTAAAGTTATCCAAGTTAAAGATAAGTTAACTAATTAGTTAAAGATTGACTAAGTAAGTCGATTAGTGAAAATTAACTAAAGTTAATAAGTCAAATTAAGATAAGATCAAACAAGAATTTATCTTTAAGTCCAAAAAGTAATTTTGGCTATAAAAATGGCACTGATGTGTTTGTAAATGGGGGATTCTCGAAGAATCCAAGGAAAGATGAAGAAGATTGATTTTGGAGAATGGAGTAATACTCTTGCACCCTAGTGGATTTGTGCCTAGCTCGGGAGTGACTACATGGTATAGAGACTAGTTGGATGGGAGGGACGTTGCAGTCAAGTTTCCAGTCGCCCCATTCTAATTGCTAAGATAAGTGTCTTTTCCCATTGGTTTTCAATTAAGTAATTTTATTGTGTGGGTGCTTAATAATTTCATCAATGGTAAGAAGTATCTTGAGTTAAATTGTTATTACTTGTTCGGATTCATCTTCCATCATAGTCTGAATAAATAATTATGTGTTTGATATAGATCGACTCTCTCCCTTATGTATAAAAGTAATTATAATTTTATGAAATAAATTCAGTACAGAGATTTGCACTTTGTGGATTGATATATAGTCATTATAAACTATGTAATGGAGGTCGAATCCCTCTCGTTTCATTTAATAGAGTTGTAGAATCATCCAATATAGAGGTTGGATGTTTTATCTATCATGCGGATGTAATAATAGAGAGAATTACTCTCTACTAAACCACAAAAGTAAGAATACAATTTATGAAATTAAAGATTGGGTTCACGTTTTGATATGTTGAGTAAGTGTATTATGTGAAATAAAATTTATACAGAGTTAACATTCAATCACTGCCTCTAATAGGAGTTGTGCATGTTAAAAATCAGTCGTTTGTGCAAAGCATATTACTTAGCAGCTGTTAGTTTAACCATTAGTTTAAATATATAAAAGTTGTATATATTAGTTGATTGGAAAGATTTGTATTGCGGTGTAGTTATTACTTTAAAAGAAAATAATAGATATATACATATAATATACTCGGGGAGTGATAAAAATAGGAATAAGTTGCCTAAATTCCTATTTTTCAATATAGATTATTGTGTTATAGTGTGGAAACTTATTTTAAATTAAAATTAGTTATTGTTTCATACATATATAAGGTGATATATAAATCTATATATAAGGTGATATATAAATATAGATAAGAAAGGTTTCGAGCAAGAATTTTTAGTTCTTATAGCATTATATAAGGTGATATATAAATCTATATATAAGGTGATATATAAATATAGATAAGAAAGGTTTAGAGCAAGAATTTTTAGTTCTTATAGCATTGTTGTTTTATATATATATATATAAATTATGTATAGTTGTTGAAAAGAATAGTTGAAATTGAAAAATCCTATCTCTTATTTGGACGAGGACGAAGAAAATAGTTATTGCCTTTAAAACATATAAAAATTACACATGTTTCCATGTAAGGAATGGAAGTAAGTTAATTCATTATGTTTTATATAATGAATAGATTTACGACAATATTTTGTTTTCATATATTAAATAGAATTATGATTAATATATTATGTTTTTACATCATGAAAGATTAGAGTATTACGGTTTATAAATTAATTGTAATTATAGATCAAAGGCTAGGGACTAAGTTAAAGAAGGATAGTCATTAGATAAACCAGAACAATATGTTGTAAACTTAAGTACATTGATGTATGGATATAAAGTTAAAATCCATGAGGAAGTGTTATGTAATTAACAAATGAGTTTGATGTATTGATATAAAGTTAAAATCCATGAGAAGGACATTATATTCAATAGGTGCTTGAATGGTATATGTAAATTCAAGAGAAAGGAAATAAGATATTAGGATTATGAAATAATTAGATTTATATATGTTTATATATTCAACTCATTTATATGAATGTGTTATCATATAAGTAATTGATATATGATATTAATGTTTCGTATTATATATCAAGAATGTTAGTAACTAGTATATGATGTTATTATAATATTATGCTCAATTTAGTAAGTAAGCAAATATAACTTTTTTGATATAAGTGGAACTATCAGGATGTAAATAAGAAGAACATCAAGCAACTTCTTAATACTGAAGTTAATTTACGTAAGCATGTGTTTTACGACAATACAAAGACCCTTTAGAATTTTTTTTAGGGTGTATTTTGAGAGACATTATAAATGTCCTTCCTCTCAAGTGTAATTGGGCCTTCCAAAAGCACAACTGATTGTGATGATGATATCCATGCACCAATTGACTAGTGAACGTAACAAAGAACTAGTTCAGTCGACGATGGGGTCATTGTTCCAACAAGCGAACTAGGCAACACCTCCCAACGACAATAGATGACTTCAGGAGTCAATTGCACCAACAATTGCTCCTTGGCGATATCCTAATTTTGGCCACTAATATACCTTACGTCAATTGTGGATCAATGGTTCGGCCTGTACAATATATAAATCGTATCCATACAACGAGTTGAGTGACTCGTAGGGGAGAGCAGGGGAACTATACCTTTCCTTTCACCTCCTTGGTCACAGTGCATTTCTGATTTGGGTTTTCTTTGAACAATTTCTTATAGCAAGATTTTGATAGTACCCTATAAGTCAACAATGCTATGTTTCAAAATATCACTGATGAAACTAGATTGGTGGGCATTAATGGATGCCTAGCCCAATCAATCCTATCTAACTAAAATGTTGTTTTGTGACCTCCTATGGAGAATTTTAGTTGGTTGGAAATTTTACAAAGTTGATTTTAAGGGTCTTAAATGCACTTAGGGAGTCTGAGGAAGGTATTTCACAACTCACTTTCTTTCTAATTCACCAAGCTCACAAAAAGTTCGAGGTAAAGAGCATACTTGGAGTGAAAAAGTATTTAGGTCCTTTAGTGTGTGCTAGTGATGCAAACACATGCAAGGTAAGCAAATTGATTGTTGCAAACTAACTAGAAGAGTATAAAATAAATGCAAATGGAGATAAACTTTTAACTCTAAAATATGTTAAGGGTGCTTTGCAAACAAAGTGCTAATGAGATAAAAGTGTGTAATGGAGGTATTTCACACTTCTCAGCCTTTTCTGATTCACCAAGCTCACAAGAAGTGCAATGTGAAGAGCATACTTAGGGAGACAAGAGTCTTTAGGTCCTTACTTGTGTGCAAAAAGTGGATTCTACACTAGATTTTGATCCTAAAAACATGCCAAGTAAACATAAACAAGAGATGTCTTGAATACTAGTGACAACAATGAGTTCCGTAGAAAGCCTCAAGGTTGGTTACCTAAGTAAGTTTCGAGAGACATGGACTCTTTACTCACTAATATTAGTCTAAGTGGGCTAATTACTATAGAATTAATGAAAACTATTGCAAGTTAAATTAATCTAGTTCATAAGTGAGCATCCATTGGGATGCAAGATTGTTGCATGTAGATAAAAAAAAATCAAATTATTGTAGCGTGGACAAACAAAACTTTGTCGTGTGATAGCGTGGAAGAATTACAAAAATAAATGTTGTAGCGCGGGAAAAACAATCTGTAGCGCGAGCAAACAACATAAAAGGTGTGTGGTCAGAAAGAAGAGTACTATGTGGGTAGTGAAATGCTTATCTACGTGAGTATCACGACAGTCGAAGGCATTTCCACACGTGTAGCGCGACCGAGAGTGTCATGTCTCCTCTTACCAAAAATGTTTTTTTTTTTTTTTCAGGGGCCCATGGCCCCTCAGTACTGTTTACAGTTACACCACTAGGTAATAATTATACTTAGAAAAAAATAACATAAGTATAACACTTTACGTATAGCAGTCACACATGATTTGCGTGGTTCTTTATCGAAGTGTTATAGTCCTTCAGACTATACACACCCTTACGTCTTAGGTGTGATGACATGAACATACTAGAACAAGGTGTGTGACTCAGAGGTACTTTGTGCCGACATGATGACACCGGCTACCTCTCGGTAGCAATGGTGTAACACTCAATGACATGCCTAAGTGGTGTGCAAACATCACTTAGTATGTGGTCTAATGTGAGCATTACAACATGACACCCCATACCTGGTATCATTTCAGCTCACTCAGCCAATACCACAATCTGTATGAAGTTAATGCTGCACATGAACATGCCATCCGATACTATTATCATCATTAATACTTTAATGGATTGAGCCATAACTCTCCTCTTGGGAGAACGTATGTATTTATTACACATACCTATAAATATTTATACATTAAAATATATTAATGCTATACATTAATATCATAACTCCAAAAGAAAGGACTAAGTTACAAAACTCATTTTATAAAAATTAACAACTCTATAATAAAACGGTCATAGCTATATATATATATATATATATATATATTAATACTAGTATTAATACTTTGCATAACCTTGACCAAAGCATACATAATAGTATTACCAACATACTATTATGAACCAATGCCCTACCATGCAATTCAAATTAAACATAGAACAATACCCATAACAAACTCGGGCCATGTCATATCACTTATGCACACAAGGTTTCACAATATATATAGTTATATATGTCTATTGCATATATTAAAGTGCTCCTTTACAAAGTTTAAGCGCCACCCACTATGCACACAAGCAAGGATTAATAACATAAGGCACATATACAAATCCTTAGCCTTAAGGCTAAAGGAATAACTTAACATTAATATCGTTGATTAAAACAATACATGGTCACTAATGGAAGCCAACCCTACCACTACGACTTGGATCACAATGATGCCAACGCTTAACGTTTTGACTTATGACCGGTCAGCACATAGCCATGTGAAGTTAAACATGCTACCACGAGGACAACACTCAGAGCCTACGAATGAACGTAGCTCGAATTGGCAGTTGACGCGAGCAATCATAAGGTTCGTTTGAAAAATCAACCGGATCACACCAATCGTGTGGCCTACGTGGTTGGTGTCTCACGCCACACGGGCTTCACCAAACCAATGCAGTGTTTTAAACCCTCTCGTGGCTGCATGTTGGCAGGTGATGGTGCTCACGAGGATGCGAAGTGTATACACGCCGCGTTTAAAGGCTTGGTCGAAGTGGAACACATAGGGTCTCGTCCCATTAATGGACTCTGTCAGTTGATAGTGATGCCGCGATCGTACTCACCTCCCAACTCTGCAATACCATAACTCCTCCTGCGTCCTGCGTCGTTGATCATGATCCGGGATCATGCATGGGAGATCGTGATGCTTGTAACACCGTTGATTCGAGCGTTGGGTTTTCACGCCCAACCATCACCATGCCTGCAATAACTTGTCCCTCCACTGGCCACCGAGGTCTCCACCCTCTTTCCGGTATCCGGCATTGAAATACTATCACTTGGCACAAGGGTTCATTGTTAATCGGCTACGACAAGAGCTTCGACGCTACGTAGGGTATGGTGGAACTCTATGTCCAAACCATGGTTCTACGCTTCCACAGATGCATGTTGCACCAGTCGTTACCAAACTTGGCGTGAGCACAACACAAAGTAAGTGATACGTCTACCTATTTGCAACAAGTTACATTTTATAATGTCGTACTTACTGCAATTTACATTATATTAATTTTTTTCCTGCAAAGGCCCAGGTTTGACCTTTGTCTTGCTTTGTTTCTTTGTGTGGACAGGTGTTGATGGTGTCGAGCTATGCTGCAACTCATTACCTAGTTAGGTAATATCACAAACATTCCTTCAGTTTTTTCATGCGTTAAGTTTTTTTCTTCGACAGTCGTTAAAGGGTTAAGTTGTTACTCCCACGGTTTAAACCCTTCGCCACATTTCGATGTGTAAGAAAACGACGGCATGTGGTGGAGTGAAGCACTCCTGCGAGCTCTTAGCTAAAGTTGGGGTCGTGGCGTCTCGCTGGCTCAATAGGTAACTCGCCCATCCCACTCCCTCAGGTTTGGTTCACCCCGTTGGTGGGGGAAGAGTTACTAAAATGCTTTTTCGTTCGGTTAGGGTTACTCTTGTCTTAGTCGATGTGTTGTTTAAAGAGTTCGGCTCTTGGCCGAGAGGATAGAGGCGTGAAGCCATCCTCAGAGAGTCTCACTGCAACCTCTATGTCACTCTTCTGATGTTGCAGGGTTAAGATATGCTCAGTGAAATGATGTGGGTCTTTCCGCAGTCATATATAATTCAACAGGCTATCCCACGACGCTCTACCCCTGGCAGAGGCGTCGGGATCATATTCACGACTTCGTAGTAAAACCAAGTGGCCATGCCATAGTCCTTTTGATTACAACTTTGTTTGTATATTAATATGAAGCTTGGAACTCGTGATGTAAACTCTTGGCAAGCCCAGCTTGACTTTGCAACCCTCGACAATTCTCGTCGGGTCTGTGGATTAATTACATGCTATGCATTTTGGAAATACATACTTGGATTGTACAGATGCCCTCGGCACTTTATATTTAATATACAATATAATCGTTGTGTTTCCCCAATGTTTTTTCATAACAATTGAGGTTTGATGCATACATTTTTAATGTTTACCAAGTATACCAAATCTTATGTTATCAACATATACTTGCATTTTTTTGTTTTAAATGCTCCCACGAAGGAATCGACCTCGTCGCATTCTTCCATGATTTGTTTGCATTCGGCAATGGTATACTGCAATGTCGTTTTGACTCAATTGCGTTATAATGTTTAGGGATGAGGTGTTTAGCCTGCCCATCGTATGCACATTTATATGTAATGCGTCGAGACACGGTCTCAATCTCCAGCAATGAATCGTCACACTAGTTTGTTTTAATGCTACAATGTTTGATTAATAATAAGATGTGGATTCATTTATGCCTAGCATCATTTCATTTCATGTATTTAATAAAGTATTAAATACGATATCCATTCTAAAATACGATATCATATCATATATTAATAAATACGATATCCATTCTAAGGGTCAAAACCTTAGCCACTTGAATCACTAGCATTCAACCTTTCGGCACTTCAAACGTAGTCAACCAATATGCATGAACATAGGTTTGGTGACCTAGGTTAGGTTTGGGTCGCATAAGGCCATCGACAATTACATTCACCTTTGTATTAATAATGCATAGTATTTTACTGTTTGCATAAGCATCACCATTACTTGCAGAATGATATTTAGACATATAATTACTCAGAAATATAGCAATGTATAATTATTTCAATACTCAACAAATAAACCAAAATGCCATTTAAATGCATAAGGTCGATTATGACCAGATCTGAATAACATACAAACTTTTTCAATAACCAAATTAATTCAGATCTATATCAGATTTGCAATCTAGCATTTTCAAGGTTTATCTTTTTTGCCATAAACTTTAGCATAGAAAAATGATTGATAAACATGTGGGCTAGGCATGTAAATATTCAGGTTTACCTGACTGCCCTATTTACAACATTTAAATGCAAGACATATGATCATAATTAAATACTGGAATATATTTAACCTACATCAAACTGCAATATGAAGACATTTCTCAGCAACCCTAGGTTAGCACATGAATCATATTATTATTATTTCAGATGCTGCATACATTTATAATTGTATAGAGGGTCTTAATACTGTAATTCTATTGCCATTAGAATGTAGATATCATTACGGTCAACCCATAACATAAATATTCCATATCTTTAAAATGATCAGAAGATAACTCATAACAGAGATCTAGTTATCTAGCTGAGCTTCATGCTCAGCAATAATAAAGAACAATACATATAACAGAAACAACAGGTTTGATATCATAAATTACTAGCTTTAGATCTTTGCTTCAGTTTTGTACATGATACATTTACATTTCAGCAGTAAACCAGATATATTCAGAAACACATATATAAATAATGTCCAAAACAAATACTCTCCAAGTCAGATTATAAACACTTATCTGAATCTGCTGACTAGTGGAACCAGGCACAAACCTCTCAGCCTTTGACCAGCAAGTACTCCTTGCTCTCAGGTCACCCTCGAGTTGAGTTCACAGTCCCCTAGGTAGAGTATTTATTTTAGTTACCCTTAACTTGTCATTTACCCAAGTTATACAGGATATTTCAAAGGAAATAGGCAACCCAACATCCAACTCAATAGTTTTGAGCTCCAGGATGCTCCAGGGGATTTTAAGCGATATCCATGGAGAGAATCACCATCACAGTCTATTCAGGTAACAACAGTACTCCTACAAGATTGGGGTATTTCTCCTACCTGCACACAATTAAGTGTCCAAGCTCATACCAAATTGCATGATTCCTCCTTATCTGAGTCAGTTTGGTCTTCCCAAATATGCACTCAATCACTTGGCTTCAGGACCAACTTGTTTCTCCCAAATCTGTAGTCCCTCACCAGCATTCACTGTCTCAGGTTTAGGTTTCCCATTTCCCATTGCTCTTGTGTATTCATCTCTTGAGATTATGAATGATGCATAATGAAATTATGAGAGTTTCAATGAGTTTTAACCTTTTATTCTCTTTGGGGAATTTTGCTCATTATGTGAATTCTTTTAATTCATTAATCTCTCAATTCTTTTCTTTAGGGTTTTCCAATTGTCTCCAATACTAATTTCTTCTTCTTCTTATTAAGTGGCATTTTCCCTCCAACTTTAGGAGACTGTTGCTCCCTATTTTATTGTGTTGGTCCACATGGCCAATAGAAAACTCTTCAGTACATTTATAACTTTCCTAAGTATAAATGAAATAATACTTAGCAGAAATTATCAAAGGGGTTCAAAGTCCAAAATAGGGGTATTACATTCCTCCTCCCCTTAAGTTTTCATCGTCCTCGGTGTTAAACAGTTTTTAAAAACAACAAAAATTAACATAAACAAAATTCAGTTTTTGTCATGGTCTTCATCGAACAGGAGGGGGTATGTTGTCTACATTTCCCGTTCCATTTCCTAGGTAGCCTCATCAGGCTTGTAGTGCTCCCTTTGCGGTTTTACTTGAATGATGGTTTGATTCCGAAGTACCACCTCTTTCCAATCCAGTATGCATATAGGGTATGTCTGGAAATCTCCTTCCAATTCCACCTGAATCACATGCCAATTCACAATATGCTTAGGATCATATACATACTTTTTCAGCAATGAAACATGACACACATCATGTACTTTAAAATGTGCTGGTAAAGCTAATTGATAAGCAACAAGTCCTACTCTAGCAAGTATTTGGAAAGGACCACAAAATCTAGGTGCAATCTTGGCAACCTTGCCCAACCTCAAAGAACTCTTTTTGGCCGTCACTCTTAAAAAGTCGTGATCCCCAACTTCGAATTTTTTGTTTCCCTATGCAGATCAACATAGCTCTTCTACCTATCTTGGGCAGTTTTCTGATTTGTTCTAACTTTTTGCACAATGTTTTCTAACTTAGTTAACATTCCGGGACCCATCATAATCTGATTTACCGGATCATCCCAAGTCATAGAGGTTTTACACTTTCGGCCATACAACACTTCGAAAGGACTCATTCCTGCAGAATTTTGGTAACCGTTATTGTAGGCAAATTCAGCTAAGTGTAGGTAATTTTCCCCCTGCTTTGGGTTGTCCATGACATACAAGCGAAGCATGTCCTCAAAGACTTGGTTTACCCTTTCAGTCTGCCCATCAGTTTGCAGATGGTAGGTTGTACTAAAACTCAGTTTAGTCCCCAAACCTGTAAACAGATCTTTCCAAAAGTGTGAGGTGAACTTGGTGTCCCTATCGGATATAATCACCTTGGGAATTCCATGAAGTTGAAAGAATTCCTTCATGAAAACCTCTACAATTTTTATTACCTTAAAAGTGGATTTGACAAGTATGAAGTGTGATGCCTTAGTTAGCTTATCCACAACAACCATGATTGCATCATGTTGTTTAACGTTTTTAGGCAATTCGGTGACAAAATCCATGGAAATGGTTTCCCACTTCCATTCTGGCATTGGTATGGGCTGCATCAAACCAGCCGGATGATGATGTTCTATTTTCACCCGCTGACAGTCCATACATTTAGCAATGTATTCAGCAATTTCTGATTTCATTCTTGGCCAATAATGTTGTTTTTTAACATCAGTCAGCATTTTCTGGTATCCAGGATAACCGGAATATGGTCTTACGTGAAATTCATCCATAATTAATTGCTTTAAGGCTGGTTGATCCGGTATGTACAGTCTGTTTTTTAATAGAAGCAGTCCATCCTTGGACATGCTGAAATCTGTCGCTTGTTGTTTTGAATTTTCTGCAAGACATTTGTGTCTTATATTAAGATATTTTTTATCTTTTTCAACTGTTGTCTGGATCTGCGCTATTAAATTAGACTGAAAATTGTTAACTGATGCCATAGTTAGTATATGCATGTGTCTACTAAGTGCGTCAACAATTTTATTTTCCTTATCTTTGATGTGCTGAATTTCAAAATCAAACTCACTTATGAAGGCCAACCACCTTGCTTTCCTTCCGTTTAGATTTGGCTGTTCGAAAAGATATTTCAGCCCTATGTGGTCGGTTTTCAACACAAACCTTTTTCCAAGAAGGTAGTGCCACCACATTCTCAAGGCATGAATGATAGCAGCCAACTCTAAATCATGCGTAGCATAATTCACTTCATGTGTTTTCAGTTTTCTTGATTCATAACCAATTATTGCTCCATCTTGTGTAAGCATGCCTCCCAATCCATCCTTGCATGCATCCGTGCATACAACAAAATATCCATAAGGATATGCCACCTTTAGGATAGGGGCGGAAGTGAGCAACTGTTTCAGCTTCGCGAAACTTGCTTCACACTTGGTTGTCCATAGAAATTTTACTTCCTTTCGTTGAAGCGAAGTAATGGGATGGGCTACTTTGGAAAATCCATCAATAAATTTCCGGTAATACCCAGCCAATCCCATGAAAGGGAGGACATCTCTTACATTTTTGGGTGTAGGCCAGCTCATAATGGCCTTAATCTTATCGAGATCCACCACAATACCCTTTGCTAATATTATATGACCCGAATATTGAATTTGGTCCTTATAAAAATCACACTTGGATAACTTGGCATAAAGCTGGTTTTCTCTCAAGACTTGCAACACTAGTCTTAAGTGTTCCTCATGCTCCTTTTTGTTCTTCGAATAGATGAGGATGTCGTCAATAAACACCACAACAAATTTATCTAAGTACTTGCTGAAAACATTGT
Source organism: Larix kaempferi (assembly GCA_027924585.1). Classification (NCBI taxonomy): domain Eukaryota; kingdom Viridiplantae; phylum Streptophyta; class Pinopsida; order Pinales; family Pinaceae; genus Larix; species Larix kaempferi. The sequence goes on from BSBM01000476.1 coordinate 11,923,147, forward strand.
TCATTAGGCACATAAACGTGGCTGGTACATTCATCAAATCGAATGGCATCACCACAAAATCATAATGTCCATAATGAGTTCGGAAAGCTATTGTGTGCACCTCTTCCTCCTTAATCCGGATTTGATGATAACCCAATCTTAAGTCAATCTTAGAAAAGACAGTGGCACACCCAACCTGATTGAACAGATCGTCTATCCTTGGAAAAGGATACTGGTTCTTGATGGTTACCTTGTTCAACTGTCTATAGTCTATGCACAATCGGAATGTGCCATCCTTCTTTCACACAAAGATTACCGGTGCTCCCCACGGGGACACACTCAGGCGGATATAACCTTTCTCCAACAGTTCTTGCAATTGTGCTTTCAGCTCAATTAGTTCAGGTGTACTCATTCGATACGGTGCCTTAGAGTTGGGCACATTTCTCGATGACAAGTCAATGGCAAAATCCAGCTCTCTTCTAGGAGGTAGCTCTAGAATTTCCTCGGGAAACACATCCTTAAACTCAACCAATACAGGATGCTTGCTGAAATCTGCACTTTCAGTTTGCTGATTTTCTGTCATTTGGACAGCATACAGTTTGCACCCTTTTCGTGCATTCTTTTTTAGTTGGAGAGCAGAAATTTCCCTTAATTTTATTGCTCTCACGATCCCTTAGATCTTTTCCTGTTGTCCCACATCGTTAGTAGATGCCACAAATTTCTGGTAGCAGTCTATAACAGCCCTATGTTTTTCCAGCCAATCCATACTGATGAGCACATCGTATGATCCTAATGGAAAAACATTTAAATTTGCACTAGTACATGAGTTATTTAGTTGCAAGGGACACTAATTTACCACCTTTGAAACCTTCTGTTTCGTCCCTGTTTCCATTTGTACCAGCCAAGGCTGTGTGTGTTTGTTCTTGTTAAGTTTGCATGGAACACACAGTTTTGGATCTGTGTAACTCTTACATGCTCCAGAATCAATTAAGATAGACACGGGTGTCCCAAAAAACATACCTTCAACCTTGATTACCGAAGCTTGATGTTCATCCTGATGGTTGTTCAATGCCACATAAATTCTTGGACTTCTTGCTACATCTTGGACCGTTATGCACAGGTTTGCTTATGTCCTTTTTGTGAGGACAATCATACCATCGATGATTCTCTCCGCAGCCCCAACACTTGATAGGTGGCTTCGATGGTGTGGGTTCCAGTTTTCTGGTGCCTTCATTGTTGAACGTTTTAGTGGGCGGAACAAATTTTGACTATGACTTGCTGCCCTCAAATTTGTTGCTGGAATGTGTCTGCGAACCTTAGTTTATGAAATGGTTGGGTTTGTGACCTTTCTTCCTTATTTCAGATTTATGATTCTTCTTCTCGTTCTACTTCTTGGACACTTCAGCTCGGTTCTACCCATGTTCGTAACACAGTCTATCCTTCCTAAACGCACCTTCCAAGGTATTGGGATCATCAAACTCTATCTGATCCTTTTACCTAAATAGTAAACAATTCAGGAAACGTTGAATTCTGACTTTTTCTCCCTGAATGTATGGAACATACTTCAGCAGTTCCAGGAATTTGCTGATTAGCTCTTCCATGTTTTGTTGTCCCAGCTTAAGGTCATAGAAATCTTTTACCTTTTTGTCGAAGTACCTCCCAGACAGGTACTTCTGTTTGAAGAACGTTGCAAAAGTATTCCACTTTACTTTCTTCTCATTGATAGAGCGGGTCAACTTGAGATCATCCCACCAAGCTGATGCCTTACCCTGTAGATTGAAAACAACAAATATAGCCTTAATGAGGCTGGAATAATCGAACATGCATAGGTACTTCTCCATGTCTCGTAGCCACAGTTATGCTTCTTCTCCAGTTTTAATTTCTCCATTAAAAGTAGGAGGCTTGATCTTCCGTAATTATGAATGTAAGTGATGTACTTTTCCAGTTTTATTTTTCTTTTTGGGAATGTTCTCTTCAGAATCCTCTCCATGTGACTCTTCGTCACTGTCGTCCATGTTAAAGCTAGCAGAATTTCTTGGAGGTGTAGATTTGAACTTGGAATTTCTCTTAGTGACTGATTTTTCTGCATGTTGTTCCTTCGATGTTAGGAGGTGGTTGTTCTCCTTTTCCGTCAGTTTTTGCAGCAGGATAGCATTAATTTCTCGCTACTCTTCAAAATTCTTAATGTTGTCTTCCTTGATGCTCATTAATTCTTCTTTTAGACTTTTCATTGTTTCCCACATCTCTCTGGATGGTGTAGCTCTTGGAGAATTGGATTTCTCCCATGCCTGCTGGCCATCCCTCCATGATGGATGGATGTTTATAAATCCATTCTGCCATCTTATTCTGTAGAATTAAATTCTGCCATTTAAAGATTCAGCTGCTATATTGTCTATGTGTGGCCAACTAGATGTTTGTTAGACTTTAAAAACAACAGGTAATTAAAATTTACATGCAAGATGCTATAGGAAAAGTACTTAAGCATTTATTATACACAGTGTGAAAACATAATAAAAGCATTTAAAAACACTTAAAAACATAGCATCACACAATGAGATCACGGTCCTAGTGTAGTGACCGTGCTCTGATACCAATTTGACATGTCTCCTCTTACCAAAAACTGTTTTTTGCATGGGCACACGGCCCTTCAGTACTGTTTACAGTTACACCACTAGGTAATGCTTATACTTAGAAAAACATAACAAAAGTATAACACTTTATGTAAAGCTGTCACACATGCTCTGCGTGGTTCTTTACCGAAGTGCTATAGACCTTTAGACTATACGCACCCTTACATCTTAGGTGTGATGACACGAACATACTAGACCAAGGTGTGTGACTCAGAGGTACTTTCTCGCAACATGATGACACCAGCTACCTCTCGGTACCAACGGTGTAACACTCAATGACATGCCTAAGCAGTATGCAAACAACACTTAGTCTGTGGTCTAATGTGAGCATTACAACATGACACCCCAGACCTGGTATCATTCCAACTCACTCAGCCAATACCACAATCTATATGAAGTTAATGTTGCACATGAACATGTCGTCCGACACTATTATCGTCATTAATACTTTAATGGATTGAGCCATAACTCTCCTCTTGGGAGTACGTATGTATTTATTACACATACCTATAAATATTTACACATTAAAATATATTAATGCTATACATTAATATCATAACTCCAAAAGTAAGGACTATGTTACAGAAGTCATTTTATAACAATTAACAACTATATAATAAAATGGTCATAGCTATTAATATATATATATATATATATTAATACTTTGCATAACCTTGACCAAAGCATACATAATAGTATTACCAACATACTATTATGAACCACTGCCCTACCATTCAATTCAAATTAAACATAGAACAATACCCAATAACAAACTCATGCCATGTCTAAAAATTATGCACACAAGGTTTCACAATATATATAGTTATATATGTATATGGCATATATTAAAATGCTCATTTACAAAGTTTAAGCACCACCCACTATGCACACAAGCATGGATTAATAACATAAGGCACATATACAAAGCCCTAACCTTAAGGCTAAAGGCATAACGTAACATTAATATCGTTGATTAAAACAATACACTGTTGTTAATGGAAGTTGACCCTACCAATATGACTTGGCTCACAACAATGCCAACGCTTAACGTTTTGAATTATGACCGGTCAACACATAGCCATGTGAAGTTAAACATGATGCCACGAGGACAACACTCAGAGCCTATGAATGAACGTATCTCGACTTGGAAGTTGACGTGGACAATCATAAGGTTCGTTTGAAAAATCAACTGACTCACACCAATCGTGTGGCCTATGTGGTTGGTGGATTACGCCACACAAGCTTCACCAAACCAATGCAAGTTTTAAACCCTCTCCTGCCTCCCTGTTGGAAGGTGACAGTGCTCACGAGGATGGGAAGTGTACACACGTTGCGTTTAAAGGCTCAGTCGACGTGGAACACATAGGGTCTCGTCCCATTAATGGACTCTGTCAGTTGATAGTGATGCTGCGAACGTACTCACCTCCCAACTCTGCAATACCATAAATCTTCTTGTGTCCTGCGTCATTGATCGTGACCCGGGATCATGCATGGGAGATCGTGATGATTGTAACACCGTTGATCCGGGCATTGGGTTTTCGCGCCCAACCATCACCATTCCTGTAATAACTCATCCCTCCACCGACCACCGAGGTCTCCACCTCTCTCTCCGATATCTGATGTTGAAAGACTATCACTTGGCACAAGGGTTCATTGTTGCTCGACTGTGACGAGAGCTTCAGCTCTGCACAGGGTATGGTGGAACTACGACCAAACCATGTCTCTACGCTTCCACAGATGCATGCTGCACCAGTCGTTACAAAACTCGGCGTGAGAAAAACACAAAGTAAGTGATACTTCTGTATGTTTGCAACAAGTTACATTTTATAATGTCGTGCTTACTGCAATTTACATTACATTAATTTTTTTCCCGCAAAGTCCCAGGTTTGACCTTTGTCTTTCTTTGTTTATTTGTGTGGACAGGTGTTGATGGTGTCGGGATATGCTGCGACTCATTACCCAGTCAAGTAATATAAAAAACATACCTTCATTTTCGTCGTGCGTTAAATTTTTTGCTTCGACAGTCGTTAAAGGGTTAAGTTGTTACTCCCATTGTTTAACCCCTTCGCCATGTTTCGCTGTGCAGGAAAATGACGGCATGTGGTCGAGTGAAGCACTACTATGAGCTCTTAGCTAAAGTTGGGGTCATGGCGTCTCGCTGGCTCAACAGGTAACTCTCCCATCCCACTCCCTTGGGTTTGGTTCACCCCATTGGTGGGGGAAGAGTTACTAAAATGCTTGTTCGTTCGGTTAGGGTTACTCATATTTCGTCGATGCGTTGTTTAAAGAGTTTGGCTCTCGGCCGAGAGGATAGAGGCGTGAAGCCATCCTTGGAGAGCGTCACTACGACCTCTATGTCACTCTTCTGATGTTGCAGGGTTAACATATGCTCAGCCCCTAGCAGAGGGTTAAATGATGTGGTTCTTTCCATAGTCATATATAATTCGACGGGCTATCCCACGACGCTCTGCCCCTAGCAGAAGCGTCGGGATCATATTCACGACTTCGCAGTAAAACCAAGTGACCATGCCACAACCCTTTTGATTACAACTTTTTCTGTATATTAAATTTAAAGCTTGGAACTCGTGATGTAAACTCTTGGAAATCCCATCTTGACTTTGCAACCCTCTGCGATTCTCGTCGGGTCTGTGGCTTAATTACATGCTATGCATTTTGGAAATACATACTTGGATTGTACAGATGCCCTCGGTACTTGATATTTAATATACAATATAATCGCTTTGTTTCCCCAATGTTTGTGCATAACGATTGAGGTTTGATGCATACGTTTTTAATGTTTACAAAGTATACCAAATCTTATGCTATCAACATATACTTGCATTTGTTGTTTTAAATGCTCTAGGGAAGGAATCAACCTCGTCGCATTCTTCCATGATTTGTTTGCGTTTGGCAATGGTATATTGTAATTTTGTTTTGAATCAATTGCGTTATAATGTTTAGGGTTGAGGCGTTTATCCCGTCCATCGTATGCACATGAATATGTAATGCGTTGAGATGCAGTCTCAATCTCCAGCAATGAATCGTCACACTACTGTGTTTTAATGCTACAACGTTTGATTAATAATAAGATGTGGTTTCGTTTATGCCCAGCATCGTTTCATTTCATGTATTTAATAAACTATTTAGCAATAGTTGAAAACACCAGGTTTATAAACAAAATGCAGAATTAATGCTCAAAGTATAATATCATATATTAATAAATACGATATCCATGCTAAGGGTCAAACCCTTAGCCACTTGAATCACTCGCATTCAGCCTTTCGGCACTTCAAACAAAATCAACCAATATGCATGAACATAGGTTTGGCGACCTAGGTTAGGTTTGGGTCGCATAAGGCCATCGGCCAATACATTCACCTTTGTATTATTCATGCATAGTATTTTACTATTTGCATAAGCATTGCCATTACTTGCAGAATGATATTTAGACATATATTTACTCATAAATATAGCGATATATCATTATTTCAATACTCAACAAATAAACTGAAATGCCATTTAAATGCACAAGGTTGATTATGACCAGATCTGAATAACATGCAAACTCTGTCAGCAACCAAATTAATTCATATCTATATCAGATTTGCAATCTATCATTTTTAGGGTTTATCTTTTCTTGCATAAACTTTAGCCTAGAAAAATGATTGATAAACATATGGGCTAGGCATGTAAACCTTCATGTTCACCTGCCTGCGCTATTTATAGTATTTAAATGCAAGACATAAGATCATAATTAAATAATGGAATATATTTAACCTACAACAACCTGCAATATGAAGACATGTCTCCACAACCCTAGGTTAGAACATGAATCATATTATTATTATTTCAGATGTTGCATACATTTATAACTGTATAGAGGGTCTTATTACTATAATTATATTTCCATTAGAATGTAGATATCATTACAGTCAACCCATAACATAAATATTCCAGATCTGTAAAATGATCATAAGATAACTCATAACAGAGATCTAGTTATCTAGCTGAGCTTCATGCTCAGCAATAATCCTGAACAATACATATATGGCCATATCTGATACATTTACATTTCAACAGTAAACCATATATATTCAGAAACACGTATATAAATACCGTGCAAAAAAAATACTCTGCAAGTCAGATTATAAACACTTATATGAATTTGTTGATCAATGGAACTAGGCACAAACCTCCCAGCCTTTGACCAGCAAGTACTCCTTGCTCTCAGGTCACCCCTGAGCTGATTTCACAGTCCCCTTGGTAGAGTATTTATTTTATTTACCCTTAACTTGTCATTTACCCAAGTTATTCAGGATATTTCAAAGGCAATAGGAAACCCAACATCCAATTCAATACTCTTGAGCTCTAGGATGCTCCAGGGGCTTTTAAGCCATAGCCATGGAGAGAATCACCATCGTAGTCTATTCAGGTAACATAAGTACTCCTGCAATCTTGGGGTAGTTCTCCTACCTGCACACAATTAAGTGGCCAAGATCGTACCAAACTGCATGATTCCTCTTGATCTGAGTCATTTTGGTCCTCCCAAATCTGCACTCAATCACTTGGCTTCAGGACCAGCTTGGTTTTCCCAAATATGTCCCCCCTCACCAGCATTCATTGTCTCAGGTTCAGGTTTTCCATTTCCCATTGCTCTTGTGTATTCAGCTCTTGATATTGTGAATGATGCATAATGAAATTATGAGAGTTTCAATAAGTTTTCACCTTTTATTCTCTTAGGGGAATTTTGCTCATTATGTGAATTCTTTTAATTCATTAATCTCTCAATTCTTTTCTTTAGGGTTTTCCAATTGTCTCCAATAATAATTTCTTCTTCTTATTATTAAGTGGCATTTTCCCTCCAACCTTAGGAGACTGTGACTCCCTCTTTCATTGTGCTGGTCCACATGGTCAATAGAAACCTCTTCAGTAGATTTCTAACTTTCCTAAGTATAAATGAAATAATACTTAGAAAAAATTATCAAAGGGGTTCAAAGTCCAAAATAGGGGTATTACAAAGAGGCTAGGATCTATGCTACTGTGTAAAAATTTAGTGTGGCCAAAAGGGGGCCAAATTCTGGAGTTGGAGGTGGTAGACCTATTATATTTCCAATGACGAGCACCTAGAATTAATCACTTAGCATAAAACAACCTAGTTTTAAAAAAAAACAATGGAGTCTCCATTAGAACTGTTGTGGAAAAAAATGCACAAGGGTGCATCCTTCCACTTGGTAATGGGATAAGGCTTGTAGTTTGCAACAAGGCATCCGTCCCTGGAGCCCCTTGGGGTGAGTAAGTTCTCCAAATGATTCTACAAGTGGATGTTAGTGAAATTTAAATAAAAAGAAAGAAAATTAAACAAAATATGACAATGACAATGGGGGAATAATTCAAGATCAAACAAACAAGTGTATGCAAAACCACTTTTTATTTCCCAATGGTTACGTAATGTTCCCAATTTGGCCAATTTTCGAAACTTGGACTAGTGAAGCTCCAAACTGTCCAAAATGATCCCAAATTTTTTCGAATGATATATGGAGTGGATTGAGGTGTATTTGGACACACTAAATCATCTATTATATGCTTGTACACTTTTTAAATACTTCAGCAACTTGCATTTACAATTAGATAATGAAAGGCAGAATTACTAGGAAAATCGATGTTGAAACCCCCAAGGGTAGATGGCTCCAAAAGAATCCTAAGGATTTTGAATTGGAACTTAGATTGTTTTAAATGTATTGAGACATAAAAATGAATCTTATGGATTCTTGGACACTCTCAAAATACTTTTGCAACATTCATTTAAGTTCAAGGGAAAATAGGGAAATTTACTAGTAATTTCAAGGTTCAAACCCCCAAGGGTAGATGACATAAATGGCTTCCCAAATGAAGTACGAACCTCCCAAATTTCAAAACAGAGACATGGAATACTTATAGGAATTCAATGGGCACCCAAATTCATCATTAAGAAGTTCCTAAAGTCTGCTGCAACTCCCGTAAATCAGAGGTTTGTAGACATGTCTTCACGTAGGGGGAAAAGCTAGGAAACTCCACCACTTGTTATGAATTTCGAGATCTATGTTCCAAAGACTTATACAATGTGTATGAAACTTATTCAGGACATTAATGGCTATCCATACATCAACAAAATCACATATATGTACTGATACAAATCGAAATAAAGCAACTTGAAGCTCTCACAACAAGATATAGGGAAAATGGCACCATTTATGCATTGTTTGGTATTTTTACATAGTTTCACTTGGTATTTCGACCTGAGGATCTTCTTAGAATCAAATAAAAAGTAAATATATTATATTACAAATAAATTTTGTATCTTTGACTCTCCCAAATGGATCATCATCTCACCATGTGTGCCCTTCCTCCAAGAGCAAGAATATAGAGAGAAAATTGGAAGAGATGTGGGAGCAAGTTGAAGAAGAGAATATCACGAGCAGCCCTGTAGCTTAAAACTGAAACAAATGAATCCATTGGAGCTCCAAATCAAAGTTCTGAATGGCCTCTCCAATTTCCAATTAGGATGGAATCTTTCACCCTCGAAATTGGTATTAAGGCAAGTAGAGTAAAGACTCCACTAGCATGGACAAGCTATGCTCTCCAATTTGAAAAATGAGAAATAATCAAAAAGCCCCTTTCCTTCTTTGTTCTTGTCTTTTACAAACTTCTCAAGTCCTTCATGGTTCTAATTCCTTCCAAAATCCTCATTCCAACTCAAGTTGGGAAGAGATTCCAATGTGTGCCACTTGTCCAGCAATTGATAGTCTCCATCTTCCCTCAATTCGAATAGGGAAGATTATTGGCTTCCATAACTCCCTTGTGCGCCCTCTTGGAGGCTATTTTTATCCCTGACATGTCATATATGTCATATGTCAGCAATCAAGTCTGAAATTTGTCATAGGTGTCATATAATCTTCATCATTGTTGTCATAGGAGTTAGGGAATCTAGCTCCAAGTGTCACAATTCTTCTAAGATGCCTCTTCCTCTTCCATGGGAGTTATTCTTCCATTCCAATTCAACCTTACATGACTCATTCCATGAATAATACCTCTTAAACTCCCCCAAGTATTTTATTCTTCATCTTGAACTCGAATTGGTGAGAGAATCATGCCAAGTGTAGTGGGGAATCTTTCCACATGTGGGTCCCACAACCTCTTATGTGCCCTCATGATACAATGCCACCTTATTTTATTTGTATTATTATTTAATTTACCCATTTAATGTGAATTTGTAAGTCTAAGGTCATTTTGGGTCTTTTATCTCCTTTACTCCAACTTTTAATGCTTCCACCCCCAACCTAGGGAACTAGTAATTTTCCTCCATGATAGTTCATTTGGATGGGAATATTACAAACTTTGAATTGGGAGTTTTTCTCTTAATGTGAACCACCTTGTCCCTTTGGATATAATTTTACATTATTACTAACTTGGACATCATTCTTGACAATTATTTGACCCTTAGCATCAATTTGACAACTATCATGAATATGGCCAAGGGGCTTAGGCCATTTTGACCCAATGCGAAATTTGGGGACATGACTAGTTAAGCATGTACACCTAGGAGGTGTAGGATTGCATGGAATCCAACAATATCCCTTAGGGAGGTCCCTTTTTTCCAAACTAAATGTTAAGTGTGTTAAGAGAACAATGAAGAGAAACTCTTTCCCCATGGAGGAAGGAGGCAAGGGAGCTTGGAATGCTTTCAAAGGTGGGAAGAGGTGAGCTATGAAGGATCTCTAACACAAATCCAACATCATAACTTTTCTCTTTTTTCTCTCTACAAGATGCATACCCATGGCTTCGTTTTGTAGGCTACTGTGGCCAAGAAACAACTAGCTCCAAATGTGATGCCATCACCTCATGAAGTGGTTCCAAGTACATAAGGCCCGAGCTATTTAATGCCACAAGGAATGTAAGGAACCCAAATTCGAATTGTGGAGGTGACAGGTCATTGATGAGCCTTCATTTACGGTGCTAGTGGGTGAGATTTGACAATCATGTGGATATCAAAGGAATTTCCGCGCGAGGGTCCCATAGGTTTTGAATTGGTAACACACGCTATAGCGTAGGTTAACAAGGGTTCAGCCATGCGACCTATCCATTTGAATGTGACAAGCATAGTTGTCATTGATGAAATGGAAAAGGTCAAGAGGTTGATGACATGGAAAAAGACAAATGACATGGAGGACAAAGACTTGATTGGACAAAGGACAATGACATGTAAAAAGACATGATGGTGCTGAAGACATGACAAGGTCGATGACATAGAAAGCAAGCATGAGATGATGAATACACAAGCTAGTGTTGATGACATGGAAATAGAAACTTGGAAAGCATGGAAAAGCATGACAATTGTTGTTGACATGGAAATGACAATGAAGGATAAGGAAATGACATGAAGACGTGACAAAGGTTGAAGGGACGATGACAAAGAAAACAAGGATTGATGACAAGGCATATGTGAAGGCATTTGTGACATGGAAAACAAGTCAAAGGTTGATGATATGTCCAAGATAGATGACATGGAAAATATTGATGACAAGGACACCTTGGTGGGCATAATTTAAGGGCATTCAAAGTGCCCTTGCAGGCATATTTATGAGCCCTTGCGGGCATTTCATAAGTGCCTTGCGGGAATTTATAAAATATTTTGCGGTCATATTGAAAGGAGTTTCATGAAGGAATTTCAAAGAGCCCATGAAGGAGACCCTGCGGGCATCCTTTAGCACTCATGTGGGCATTTGCTAAAGCAACTTGCGGGCCTTTTGATGGAGTATTGAGGGAATATGTGGGCATCACAGTGAGCCCTTGCAGGAATCACAAAAGGTCCCCTGATGGCATGTTGAAGAGCCCCTTGAGGGTATTTTTCTAATACTATGCCGACATAATTTAAGGACACTTCAAGAAGCCTTACGGCCATGAAATGGAGCCCTTGCGAGCTTCCAAAAAGCCTGTACAAGCATATGATGGAGTAGGGACTTTGAAGGATATACTTGGTTGCTTCTTGATGATGTTTGATGGTGAGTTTGATGATGATGGGCTTGAGTACCTAAAACTCTTGCATGTGGTACTTTGGGTCTTGAACCCACATGAGTTGAGCTTGGTGACTAAAATCTCCTAGTTTGAAGGAATGGTCACCTTAATAATTCATATTTGATTTATTCGAATTGTTTAATGATAAAATAAAATAAAAATGACATGTCGGCCTAGAAGATGATGTTTAATTATTAAATAAAAGAAACATTATGGAGAAGTGTATAAATAAAAGAAAAGGCTCTAATTAGAGATTGAGCATTTTGGTTGAGTAGAAGTGAGCTCTAATTTTTTGGGGTACTCTAATAATTTCAGGGGTGTCGTGGCAGCAACAGAGCAGCAGGAGCAGCAATGGATTAATTTCTATCTCTCTGATTTTTGGGTTAGCTGAGGTAGCTGCAGAATGAAGATTAACAATGTTTAATCTCTGATTTGTTGGTGAAGAAGAGGCAGCCATAGATGGAAGTAAGATATGCATTTTGATGTGTGTCTGAAGTTGATTCGAGGAAGAGAGAAGTGCAGTATTGAAGGAGCAGTGAAGAAGAGCAACCAACAAAGGGAAGGCACATATCTGAACAGTGAGCTTCATTGATCTGGCAGCAAACAAGGGATTCTTGTTTGGTCATTTGATTATGGTATTACTATGATGTATATGGTTGCTTTGGGAAGAGTTTGATATATCACTTGTAAATTTGTATTGTTGGGGTGTTGGTGCATCCCAATCAGTTGTAGCTGACAGAATCATCTGGTAGGTCATGCCACCCTTGGGTTGTAACCCATTTTGGAGATTGAAGTATCCAATTTAAATATAAAAATATACAAATCTTATCTGGTGTCTCTTGTGATGTGTCTATGATGATTAATGAGATGATTTGTTTGATTTGATATATAGCTCTTTGCGAATGATGAACTCTACTTAAAGTTGAAGTGAAACTGTTCAATGGTATATGTTTAAATTTATAAGAAGTTGAAATTGGAATTAAGTGTTGGCCCACTGATTCACCCCCCCTCTCAGTGTGCCATTGTTCCCATCAATTTGTATCAGAGCATGCCTTCATCACAAGCCTGGCAAGCTTGAAGGCATATGTGGACACACATGGATTATTCAGAAAATGGAGCACCTCTTTTTGATGAGAACAAATATGAAATATGGAGTGCAAAAATGAAGTGGTACTTGCAATCAGCTGGGCATGATGTATGGATTTCAATTGTGAATGTACCTCCAAAGAAAGTCAAATAAAAAACTTGGAAAGAAGCTATAAGTTACCCCCATATGGCCAATTTCCTATGGGAGGACCTTACGATCAATCAGTCCATGGTCCTATAGGTACACCGATGCCTTATGTGTACTACCAGTATCCACAACCAAACAAACAATTACCATTTCTGGCTACACTTGATCTGCCAGAATTATCACGGTTGACTAATGATCCCATCTATCATAGTATAAATTGGCCAACAATTCCAATGAAGTTACCATCTAACATCCCGAAGTTTTATGGCAAACCCAGTGAGGACCCGAAAAACCATGTAATGATTTATCATTTATGGTGTTCCTCCAACTCCTTAATGGATGATTCCATTTGTTTGAGGTTATTCCAACGAACCCTTACCGGTACTGCTGCCAAGTGGTACATTGAGTTACCAACACACTCCTTTCCTAATTTTTGAACATTGGCTATGTCATTTTTGACACATTTTCAATTATTAATCCGCTATGAAACCTATACGGATCTTTTGACTTCTCTCCGCCAAACCACTGCCACTCACATTTCTGACCATATTCATGAGTGGAGGAGGAGACAACGTTTGATTAAAGCTCATATTATGTACCAACTCCTTGCAAATTGGTTTACAAAGTCACTACTACCCATCATAGCCAAATATGTAGCTATGGGTGGGGTCATCACAGAAAAAACAAGCTATAGCACGTGCTTAGTATTTAGACCTTGTCTATGCTCAATCTGGCACTTTATATGATATTGTTCCTGATGCACCCATCCCTACCTACGAACTAGAAAAACCACCCATGGTACCTCATGTCGATGGCATCATTGGTTCTGATCACACCCATCCTGCTACACAATCTAGTGGATCGCATAGCCACCATGGATCTAATCCACCCTCATCACGGGCTGGGAACATCATCAACAGATCACCCAGCCCTGCAGCCACTGAAGAAGTGAATTCAATTCAATCTACTTCATCTCAAAAATCCAGTAGTAAAAAGAAGAAAAAAGGAAAAAACAAAAATTCTTGTAATCAGGAGGAGACAAAACAGAACAATCCCGACGACACCAAACAAAAGCAGAAGGTTAAGTACCCTTGTTTACTGTTGGGTGGTGACCACTTCACCAAAGAGTGCTCACATCAGGATGAAGTACAAAATTTCCTCAAGGGGAACCCCACACCCGTAGTCCTAACTGATTCCTTCCGCACACAACAACAACAGATGATCGTGCAACAACTCTCTCCTCCTCAAGGAGAGACATCCTCTACCGCTTGTGTTCTCATGATGCGAAGCGAAATAGTCAACTTACTCGATCATGTTCATATGAATCCCCTCCTCCGAAAGAATCTGATGGGGGGGATCCTAAAAAAAACCCTGCATATACATCTAACATCCCATCACCTCAAGGTCATCGCGTCATAGATAAACCTTCACTGGATTCATTCTTGCATCCACCCAAGAGCATGATTAGAAAATCCACTTTCAATCCAAATGCTTGGGCTGATCAGAACTACAATATATGTAATACCCCATTTTTACCTTAATTTTATTTGGCATTGATGTAAATATTGTGTATATGCAGTGTGTGTATTTTCCCTAGTGCGGAGCTCAAGGCTAAGGCCCCACTAGTGGATGTTTTAGGTTATTGCTTAGGAAAGTATTTGGACAGTTCAATTATTCATGGGATGTTAATCCATGAAGAAATGTGAATGATGTAATTATTATTAATGAATAAATAACCAAGAAGCTAGATAAGGAGGCAACTAATGAGAAGGGGCCGTGTGTATCATGTTATCACACAACTTGTAGTTTCCCCTAGTGGTATCCCATCCGGGACAGTAGAGGAGATGGGAAACTAAAGAAGTGACCCAAGAGATGCCACGGTTCCCAATGCAAGGTGGGAGTCACATCAACCGAGGCACTCTTCACTTTAGATCTAGATAAATCAAGACATAGGGGGAGACCCTATAACCAATCAAAGATGATTGGACCCAAACAAAGGTTCCTAGGGATGAGTAAATGGTAAGTTACGGAAACCAATGCAAGGTAAAGTGGACCTAGAAATTAAAGTATGGTTGAAGGTGGTTTGAAAGATTATTAGTGTTTCAACCAATGTATGATTTAGGCCACATGATTAGTTATAATGACAAGGTATAGTACCACGTGTTACACAAGTGGGACCCACTTTCTTGGGATATGTGAAAAGGCCTAATGTGGACCCACAAGGTGAAATTAAGGGAGGCAATTGACACTAGAGGATATGTAATGAGTAGATCTATGGATCTAAGTTGAAATTAGAAGTACCCACTTACTGGATCTAAGGTTTGACACAATTCCCAAGGAGTGCAACTTGCTTAAGGAGGACTAGTGCCTTATTGGATGGGTTAATGGAGTCAAAAGATATGTCAAAGTGTAGATCGGGACACCTAGAGGTCAAGTCAAGCGGGCTAATTGAGATAGAATGGTTGGATCTTGCTAGATCTAGGATTTCATGAAATGACCCAAGTGGACCACAATCCCTTAAAACAAGGAATTCTACCCCCAAGGCAGATCGTCACAAAATGACACTCTAGATATAGGTTTCAAGGTATGCCCGTTCCAAATCCACTGCAATCTCAACTACCTAGGTCCTAGAAATGGGCAAACTCAGTCACCCAAGGAAGTGTGACCTTGCTCAAGGAGGGATAAAAGGTGGATAAGGTGTGTCAAATCAAGTCCAAGGGCCACCAAATTGTAGATCCAAGAAGCTTAGGCACCGATCTATGTGGGTCTAGAAAATCAAGTCAATCCAAGGGTTAGATCTTCCTAGATCTGAGTTTTAAGGTGCCAAGTAATTCAAAAGGGGGTTTTAATCCCTTAAAAGGTGGAATGATGCCCACAAGGCAGAAATCACCCAAGTAAAAGTCTAGGGGTAGGTTATCAAGTGTGTATATTGCAAATCAAGCGGGATCTCGCCTACCCACATGCTAGATCTAACCAAACAAGCCTCTCCAAGGAAGTGTGATTTGGTTCAAGAGGGAAATATTGCCTTGAAAAGTGTGTTAATTTTAACCCGATCACCACCAAACTATAGATCCAACTAGGGGTGGATGCTATAGAGGTGGGTTCTTAAGATCTTTTCAAAAGCAAGGCTAGATCTAAGTAGATCTAAGAAAAACCAAAATGAGGGTTTTAATTAATTAGGGTTTGTGACCAATGAAGAGAGAATGGATGGAAAGAGGCACATACCTTGTAGATCTTACCTCAATTTCTTGTGGCCACCTTGCAAATTGATAGCATTCTCCTATGTGTATATTCAAGAGTGAGATCCAAGAGCTCCAACCAAAACGTCCTCCTCCAAGATAGCCAAATTGTCCTCCTACAAGACAAGATCAAAGAAACAAGTCAAGTAAGATGATTATGAAAATGATAGAAAGATGTAATAGAAAGCATCAACTATGTCACGAATATACAATAATGATACTCCCTATCACAATAACAAC
Organism: Larix kaempferi; assembly: GCA_027924585.1. Taxonomy (NCBI): domain Eukaryota; kingdom Viridiplantae; phylum Streptophyta; class Pinopsida; order Pinales; family Pinaceae; genus Larix; species Larix kaempferi. The sequence goes on from BSBM01000476.1 coordinate 11,939,520, forward strand.
CCAAGAGAGAATATGTGGATCCCTCCAACAATAACCCTCAAGAAATCGCCCTCCTCTCCACCAATTTGACTTTCCTGCAAGAAAACTAGTAGAAGCACCAAAATCCACAATGATACATAGAAGAGATACTGTATACTTAAGATGCAAGGGAATCCACAAGACAAGAGAGATATGCTCCACAAAGAAGTGTTCTATTCCAATATTCCAGAGCTCCAAAGGTTAGCTATACAATAGGGGGTCTCCTCCTTAAATAGGATAATAAAGACCAAAACCCTATACCACTCTACAATACTACATCAAATGAGTGGTTGAGATTAAAAGATCTCAATACATGATCAATGGCTAACAATGAATCATAACAATATATCACATGGATCACCCAATATAATGATGACGCCCTAACTAAATGGTACAAAGTGAGGATGACGGCATCCACTAGAGGGGTAAAAGTACAAAAATCCACCTCATAATGACTAGGACATGACATAATAAGCACATGGTGGGGCTAGGAGGCATCAATCCTTACTAGCTCATCCCCAAGGCACAATAAAATAATAAAATATGTCCAATATAATATAAATGATCAAATCTGTCCTCAAAATTTGTGACAGACAAGCAGTAAAAGACCTCATGTGATCGCTATGGGCCTACCCACATGGTGAAAACTGGCTGGAAGATAGTGGGATCACCCTGGAAGACCTCTGTGAAAACCAAATGCCAAAACCTTGCCTCAATTGCCCAAATCGAATTCCTCAGTGACCACTTTATCCCATTTTTTAACTGCCTCGGTAACTGTGAAAGTGCCAAAACTGCCTCCTGGGGCATCTGGGCTGTCCAACTGATCCCACCAGACTCTCCATAAGGGGGGGTAAATGGTAAAAAAAAGTGGCTAGACCAACCCCTCCTCATACAGCGCCCTAGGTGAACTGGCCTCTCATGGCCCCTGCTGCTCAGGCTGGGAAATCAGCCCCAAATTGGGTCAACAAGTGTAAAACTGCCTCAATCATTGTCAGAAGTGCCCAGAACTGAAAGATAAGTGTCTCATTGGATCCAGAAGACCCAAATACACTAGGAATGTGTACTCATACACCATGGGTTTCCCTAATGGGCCAGCTGTAGGGTCCACCATATATGGGCAGTGTATAATCTGGTGATCTGAAGTAATAAATAAAACTGTTGAACTGCATCAATCATCATCTGCATGATATTTCCATCATATGATGTCATCATCAAGTATGTGGGACCATCAATCATCATCAATAGGTATATATATGGCCCACATCATCACGGATCCCAATAATATACAACCAAGGATAAATCACATCAGTAGACTAAGACATGCTTCTCTAATCATTCTCACAGCCAAGCTCAAAGTATAACATCCATTCAGTGGCATTAATCAAGTTAGCGTATTCCTTTGTTATATAAAATTATTTGCACAATAGTTCAAATGAAAAACTCACCCATTAGACATGGTCAAACTGCTAGTGAAGGATGAAGGCTAGGAACAAGGTTGGGCCAAGGGTTTGACTTATCTAACTTAACTCAAAAATACTTTGGACTGGGAGAAGGGGGAAAGCTACAAACTCTGTGCTGGACAAAATAACACGGGGGATGGTTGTGCCTCATAAATGGATAAGTTGTTCAGAGAGTGTTTATTCAACTTAGGCATCATGTCTACATCAAGTTGATCCAGGTTCATTAGGATCATTCAATTTCATTTCATGGCCTTTTTTGCCTACATAACCCTTCGGATCTTAGGTGTGCTGATAAGCACAACTAGTTGCAGCTTGCATCCAGGGCATGTTTTCAAATACATATAAGGTTATCAATTGTTTAGATATAGCTTTTAAGAACCATTTCCTTTTGGACCTTTCTTATACTCTTCGAGGAGTATTTTTAGCTGTTCATCGCTCTTGCCCTTTTTAGTTTCCATGGGCGATTTTATAAGTTTCCATAGGTAGAACATAAGTTTTTAGTTTTAGCCAACAACATCTCAAGTGACTAGGGGGAGTTCGAGCCAATGCCAAACATCGGGACAACCGACCAAAATGATTTAGGCCTACAATCCAACTCACCAAAGGCAAGTTTTGTCACCAACTTAGAGCCGAGACACTGAATATACAGGGATGCGGTCCAAACACAGAGGTAGAAAAATGGGGAAGTCCTCGGTATCAGAAAGTCAAATGAGATAGGTCAAGGTTTAAAGTCAAACAGGAAATTCATGTATGGATGGAGTCAAGTGAATATGGAGCCTACACTAGCAGACAACTGGTGTTAGGAAAGACCATATCTATGTCACTGTCCACATATGGTGGACCCTACAGCTGGCCCATTAGGGAAACCCATGGTGTATGAGTACACATTCCTAGTGGATTTTGGTCTTCTGGATCCAATGAGACATTTATCTTTCAGTTCTGGGCACTTCTGACAGTGATTGATGTAGTTTTACACTTGTTGACCAGATTTGGGGCTGATTTCCCAGCCTGAGCAGCAAGGGCCATGAGAGGCCAGTTCACCTAGGGCGTTGTATGAGGAGGGGGTGTTCTAGCCACTTGTTTTTACCATTTACCCCCCCTTCTGGAGAGCCTAGTGGGCTCAGTTGGATAGTGCAGATGCCCTAGGAGGCAGTTTTGGCACTTTCTCAGTTACCGAGGCAGTTAAAAAATGGGATAAAGTGGTCACTGAGGAATTCGATTTGGGAAATTGAGGCAAGGTTTTGGAATTTGGTTTTCACAAAGGTCTTCCAGGGTGATCCCACTATCTTCCAGCCAGTTTTCACCATGTGGGTAGGCCCATAGCGATCACAAAAGGTCTTTTACTGCTTGTCTGTCACAGATTTGATCATTTATATTATATTGGACATATTTTATTATTTTATTGTGCCTTGGGGATGATCTAGTAAGGATTGATGCCTCCTATCCCCACCATGTGCTTATTATGTCATGTCCTAGTCATTATGAGGTGGATTTTTGTACTTTTACCCCTCTAGTGGATGACATCATCCTCACTTTGTACCATTTAGTTAGGGCGTCATCATTATATTGGGTGATCCATGTGATATATTGTTATGATTCATTGTTAGCCATTGATCATGTATTGAGATCTTTTAATTTCAACCACTCATTTGATATAGTATTGTAGAGTGGTATAGGGTTTTGGTCTTTATTATCCTATTTAAGGAGGAGACCCCCTATTGTATAGCTGACCTTTGGAGCTCTGGAATATTGGAATAGAACACTTATTTGTGGAGCATATCTCTCTTGTCTTGTGGATTCTCTTGCATCTTGAGTATAGAGTATCTCTTCTATTTATCATTGTGGATTTTGGTGCTTCTACTAGTTTTCTTACAGGAAAGCCAAATTGTTGTAGAGGAGGGCGATTTCTTGAGGGTTATTGTTGGAGGGATCCACATATTCTCTCTTGGGTTGATCTTGTGACAGGGAGTATCATTATTGTATCTTCGTGACATAGTTGATTCTTTCTATTACATCTTTCTATCATTTTCATAATCATCTTACTTGACTTGTTTATTTGATCTTGTCTTGTAGGAGGAGGACGATTTGGCTATCTTGGAGGAGGACGTTTTGGTTGGAGCTCTTGGATATCACTCTTGAATATACAAATAGGAGAATGCTATCAATTTTCAAGGTGGCCACAAGCAATTGAGGTAAGATCTACAAGGTATGTGCTTCTTTCCATCTATTCTCTCTTCATTGGTCACAAACCCTAATTAATTAAAACCCTCATTTTGTTTTTTCTTAGATCTACTTAGATCTAGCCTTGCTTTTGAAAAGATCTTAACAACCCACCTCTATAGCATCCACCCCTAGTTGGATCTATAGTTTGGTGGTGATCGAGTTAAAATTAACACACTTTTCAAGGCAATATAGTCCTCTTGAACCAAATCGCACTTCCTTGGAGAGGCTTGTTTGGTTAGATCTAGCATGTGGGTAGGCGAGATCCCACTTGATTTGCAATCTACTCACTTGATAACCTACCCCTAGACTTTTACTTGGGTGATTTCTACCTTGTGGGCATCATTCCACCTTTTAAGGGATTAAAACCCCCTTTTAAATTACTTGGCACCTTAAAACTCAGATCTAGGAAGATCTAACCCTTGGATTGACTTGATTTTCTAGACCCACATAGATCGGTGCCTAAGCTTCTTGGATCTACAATTTGGTGGCCCTTGGACTTGATTTGACACACCTTATCCACCTTTTAGCCCTCCTTGAGCAAGGTCGCACTTCCTTGGGTGACTGAGTTTGCCCACTTCTAGGACCTGGGTAGTTGAGATTGCAGTGGATTTGGAACGGGCATACCTTGAAACCTACATCTAGAGTGTCATTTTGTGACGATCTTCCTTGGGGGTAGCATTTCTTGTTTTAAGGGATTGTGGTCCACTTTGGTCATTTCATGAAATCCTAGATCTAGCAAGATCCAACCATTCTATCTCAATTAGCCCGCTTGACTTGACCTCTAGGTGTCCCGATCTACACTTTGACATATCTTTTGACTCCATTAACCCATCCAATAAGGCACTAGTCCTCCTTAAGCAAGTCGCACTCCTTGGGAATTGTGTCAAACCTTCGATCCAGTAAGTGGTACTTCTAATTTCAACTTAGATCCATAGATCTACTCATTACATATCCTCTAGTGTCAATTGCCTCCCTTAATTTCACCTTGTGGGTCCACATTAGGCCTTTTCACATATCCCAAGAAAGTGGGTCCCACTTGTGTAACACGTGGTACTATACCTTGTCATTATAACTAATCATGTGGCCTAAATCATACATTGGTTGAAACACTAATAATCTCTCAAACCACCTTCAACCATACTTTAATTTCTAGGTCCACTTTACCTTGCATTGGTTTCCGTAACTTACCATTTACTCATCCCTAGGAACCTTTGTTTGGGTCCAATCATCTTTGATTGGTTATAGGGTCTCCCCCTAGGTCTTGATTTATCTAGATCTAAAACGAAGAGTGCCTCGGTTGACGTGATTCCCACCTTGCATTGGGAACCGTGGCATCTCTTGGGTCACCTCTTTAGTTTCCCATCTCCTCTACCGTCCCGGATGGGATACTACTAGGGGAAACTACAAGTTGTGTGATAACATTTTTGGCGCCATTGTCGGGGAGGTAGAGGCCTACCTTGGTTCAACATACTTGTTTTGTCTCACTCTCTCCCTGCATTTCAAACGACATACATCTTGGTAGAAGAGTTTAAAAATCTACCTGGAAACTCCAATTCGTGACTCCGCTGAGGATCGGCCCCATTCCCATCTTTCAATTTTGTAATTTGTAAATCATAAATGAATTCAGATGTTTTCTTCCAAATGACAAGGTGTATGAATGAAATATATGAGAATCTATCTCGCTATAGAGGGAAGTTGGAAGAAAGTAATGAAATTCAGTCAACATATCGATATGGGAGTGATTATGTACATAATTCTTATGACTCTCATCATTCTTTTCATTCTTCAAGTAAAAATATTAACCCAATTAATTCAAACGAAATTCAATGTCAACCAAGGCCTTACAACCAAAGCATTTGGTCAAATGACTTTAGTATTCCAGTTAGACATCCACAACTAATCCCTAGTAGAATGGCCAGATTTATTAGAAATCCAGCTAAGCCATCTCCTTTTGACTTTTCTGAAATTCATGGGGAACCTCATCTTATGCCAAATAATTACTCTGAAAGGTTGCCTCGTTTCTATGGAAATTATTTTGAGTCAATTGAAAATCACTTACAAAGATTTTGGGATTATATGGAAGTTAGGGGTGCTGATGATGAAGATGTTTATATGCGGGCCCTGGGTGAGACATTAGGTGGAAATGCTGGATTATGGTTTGATAATTTAGCCCCAGGATCCATCACTGGATATGATATGTTTGTTGGATTATTAAAGAATAAATGGGGTAGTAATATTGAAGAATCCTTAACAGAGACATCAAGCAATATCTGTGATGTTGAGGATCAGTTTGATAAGGACAATAATAATAACAATGACACTTCAAATCAGTCCTTGAGTAGCCCTATGTTTGATCTTGAAGAAATTTATGATTTGGTGTTTGTTGAGGATCCTTCAGAAAAAGAATTCCTTAATCATTCTATCATTAACAATCATTCAATTCCTTATCAACTTTTTGAAGAAGAAAAAAGTGGAAACATTGACCAAGACCCTTTAGTAGTGCTTTCACATGATCATTGTGTTGAACTCGTTGATTTTATCCCTGATCAATTAAATGAAAATGATCAAGTAACCTCTTGTGAATCTAATGATGAGTCAATAGAAGGTCAACCTCAAGACGAGGAAGAGTTAATAAATCACACTAGGTGTTCTAATATTTGTTCCACTTCTTATAATGAACCTTTAAATTCTCCTTTTTTCATCTTTAATCAAGATAACTTAGAGTTAGATAGTTGCGGTCAATCTTGTACTCAGTTTGTAAATATTAGACTTCATAAAAATCTTGGAATCATTCCTAGAACAAAGAATATTGTTTTGAAAGGCCTTTCTTTTTGTCAAATTCCAAGGCCAAACTTGTTTATCCATTTGGGAGAATTTCATCTTTGCAATCCACCCTCCCTTCCCAACTTTTTCAATCATCTTTGGGTGGGTGCTCTAGTCGATCTTTTGCCTTGGAAATTTTCAATAGGAAGTATAAGCACGTTGCATGATTGGAGAAAAAGCACTTCATTTCCCTTTTGAGTCACCTTGGAACAATGATGCTTGTTGTCAAATTATCAATCATTCTTGGTGGCTCAAAAAGGTGTTTAAAGATCAATTTCATCTCTTCTCCATTTTTGAGCATCAAGTGGGTCTAGTTTTGATTTTTTGTCTTTCAAGCCTTGATTTGTCCCCACTTGGTTTTTATTTGATCATCAGTCCCAAAGAGAACCGTATTGAATATGCAAGTAAAGTGAATGAGGAAAGTAGTTTATTAAATAAAATGCCATATGTTTTCCCTCCATCAATTTTAAACAATCATTTACATAAATTTTATGATCCTATTAGTTCTTTGATGGAGGATGTCTGCTTCAGTCAAATTTCTCCTTGGCATGATTTCATTTTGCTCCATTCAAATCTTTCTTCAATTTTTGAACAAGTCAGGAAGATTGTGCTCTCAATTTCATTAATCTTTAATCCAATCTTGACTTGTTTTATCAACAAAAATCAAAGAAGAATAATTAATTTATTTCATGAATGGTTGCACTGGATTTATGATTTTACTTAACATTTGGTTTGACTGGTTAGAGTAGAAAAGGTAGTCTTCTAAATAAGCTCACTTGAGCAGTAGGATTTGTGTGCTTTTTCTTTTTCCTGTGTGATGAGTATTGCCCCTTTTCTTTTCTGATTGGAGTGTCTGCTTGTTTTTGTATTTGATTGAGTTGAGCCTTGCTCCTTCCTAAGCTTGTCTCTTCTCCTGCATGCATTAAAATTTCTGTTTACATTTTTGGCTGCCTGTGCAAGTTGAGATTGCCTGCTTGAACAAGTTCTCTTTTCCTCCCGCACAGTAATAAAAATAATACATGATGAATAAATGATATATGCCATGTTAGCTTAAATTTTTCTTTTACGCATTTCAGTTTCTGTTTTAGAATAGATTTCATTTTCTGTTTTATTTTATATTTGTCCCATACATGCTCCATGAGGTATTCTAGTGTTTGTGAGCACAGGTACAGGTGCAAAATAAAAGCTGAAAGCAAGGATGATGCAGTGCTGGATTGAAGATTGATGCAGAGCAGATCAAGACCAGAGATTCTGAGGTTCTGAAACGCTCTCTCCCTTAGAGCACTTGTCCCAGCTGGAGCCAGATGTTATCACACCATAGTAGCAGGGCTACTATTCTTGTTCAGCAGATATCTGCACATTCCAGAGCTTCCATTCTTCAGAGCATGGCTATGATGATTATATATTTTTTTGATCACTCATGATCAGAGCAATGTATTATTCAAACTTATGTTAGACCTTGTGTCAAGGCTGAGCCTTGAGAGTTCATATTTGATGATCGATGTGACCTTTTATCCCATACAGTTTCAGTTCAATGCTTAGAGATGTATTGCAGCAGTGTTTCAGATGGTATATGATGTTATTACTATGATGATGTTGTATGATCTATGGATATTTTATCATTGACTGTGGATTATTATCTTGTTGATTTAGTCATGTTCACAGCATCTGCTTGGTATATTATTCCTGATGTGGCAAACTACTTAAAATGAACTATAAATCATAAAATGGACAATTGCTTACACATTTAGGTCATTTAACAAAACCCACTGGTTTTCCACTGTATAATCTGGTGATCTTAAGTAATAAATAAAACTGTTGAACTGCATCAATCATCATCTGCATGATATGTCCATCATATGATATCATCATCAAGTATGTGGGACCATCAATCATCATCAATAGGTATATATATATGGCCCACATCATCACGGATCCCAATAATATACAACCAAGGATAAATCACATCAGTAGACTAAGACATGCTTCTCTAATCATTCTCACAGCCAAGCTCAAAGTATAACATCCATTCAGTGGCATTAATCAAGTTAGTGTATTCCTTTGTTATATAAAATTACTTGCACAATAGTTCAAATGACAAACTCACCCATTAGACATGGTCAAACTGCTAGTGAAGGATGAAGGCTAGGAACAAGGTTGGGCCAAGGGTTTGACTTATCTAACTTAACTCAAAAATACTTTGGACTGGGAGAAGGGGGAAAGCTACAAACTCCGTGCTGGACAAAATAACACGGGGGATGGTTGTTCCTCACAAATGGATAAGTTGTTCAGAGAGTGCTTATTCAACTTAGGAATCATGTCTACATCAAGTTGATCCAGGTTCATTAGGATAATTCAATTTCATTTCATGGCCTTTTTGGCCTACATAACCCTTCGGATCTCAGGTGTGCTAATAAGCACAACTAGTTGCAGCTTGCATCCAGGGCATGTTTTCAAATACATATAAGGTCAGCAATTGTTTAGATATAGCTTTTAAGAACCATTTCCTTTTGGACCTTTCTTATACTCTTCGAGGAGTATTTTTAGTTGTTCATCGGTCTTGCCCTTTTTAGTTTCCATGGGCGAATTTATAAGTTTCCATAGGTAGAACATGAGCTTTCAGTTTTAGCCAACAAAATCTCAAGTGACTAGGGGGAGTTCGAGCCAATGCCAAACATCGGGACAACCGACCAAAATGATTTAGGCCTACAATCCAACTCACCAAAGGCAATTTTTGTCACCAACTTAGAGCCGAGACACTGAATATACAGGGATGCGGTCCAAACACAGAGGTAGAAAAATGGGGAAGTCCTCGGTATCAGAAAGTCAAATGAGATAGGTCAAGGTTTAAATTCAAATAGGAAATTCATGTATGGATGGAGTCAAGTGAATATGGAGCCTACACTAGCAGACAACTGGTGTCGGGAAAGACCATATCTATGTAAGGTGGAAAACCAGTGGGTTTTGTTAAATGAACTAAATGTGTAAGCAATTGTCCATTTTATGATTTAAAGTTCATTTTAAATAGTTTGCCACATCAGGAATAATATACCAAGCAGATGCTATGAACATGAATAAATCAACAAGATAATAATCCACAATCAATGATAAAATATCCATATATCATACAACATCATCATAGTAATAACATCATATACCATCTGAAACACTGCTGCAATACATCTCTAAGCACTGAACTGAAACTGTATGGGATAAAGGGTCACATCGGTCATCAAATATGAACTCTCAAGGCTCAGCCTTGACACAAGGTCTAACATAAGTCTGAATAATACACTGCTCTGATCATGAGTGATCAAAAAAATATATAATCATCATAGCCATGCTCTGAATAATGGAAGCTCTGGAATGGCAGATATCTGCTGAACAAGAATAGTAGCCCTGCTACTATGGTGTGATAACATATCCACTAGGGAGAGGTGAGGGGGTTATGGGATTGGTTTCCCATATTGCCACATGTCCAACTCTGAACATGTTTGAACTCCCTGCTAAGATTAATGCGATTGCATAGGGTGGTTGAGAACCTTGCTACTGAAGCCGATAGAGTATGGGGCATGCTTGCAATTCCGTATGGCAGAGCACACCTCTGGTTTCTTGTCTGAAAAGACACTCAACACCTGAACACTCATAGAATGGTTTTGACTACCCGTTGTGGAAGAAATCGAGGATTCATTCATTCATTCCTTATTTGTCAATACACACTTGCCACTCCTGATCCATCGACCCATAGGGAGAAACTTGCTCATACATTTCTGCATACACCGAGCCAATCCAGGATGGGAACCTGAAGATAATCGTGTTTTCCTATGAAATAGAAAATACCAGAGAGGGATGTCCATAGAACCTGCATGTTAAGAATGAGCCTACCGCGGACAGAGTGGTAAGAACCCGTGAGGAAATTACAAGCCTAAACAGTGCAGAGAAACTATGAGAACCTGGGATTGGCTCGCAGAGGATAGATTGTGGAGAATATCCCCGCTCACAAGTCAGAAACGAGTTAGCTTGTTGAACTATGGAAGAAGGTTGGGTTGCTTGATAAACCCAGTGAAGGATGTAGTCTCAAAGCACTAGCAACTGGACCTTTCTATGCCCATCCTAGAATAGCACTAGAAGGGAAGAGGCCTTGAGGGACTGTGCAACAGAGAAGAGGGTCTTCCTTGTGTTGGATGTGGTAGGTAATGTGGGTTCTAGGTCTATTGAGTGTTGATATTCCTACAGCTTTGTGGTTGAGCTCACTGGCTTAGCAACGCCTCCCTTGTTGTCCTTGTTCACTTGATAAACCAACTGTTGGTTGGCTTAACATGATCAACTTGTCTAATATGTTTGATAAACCCAACAGTATGCTAGCTTGGCATGATTGTATTGCTTGGTATGCTTGATAAACCCAACTGGAAGTTGGCTTATCATGACCAGTGTGCCCTTGAATTCTTGATAAACCCACTGTAGGTTGGCGTAGCATGGGTAGGTGCCCTGGAATGCTTGATAAACCCAACTATAGATTGTCTTAGCATTGGGATGGAACCTTGGCCGTGAGAGAACCTGATAGCCCTCCTTAGTGGATACATATCCCAGCTCGAGGGTGATCTCTCAACCGAAAGAGTACAAGCTGTACAGAGATCTAAGGTTGGGTGGAACGTTGCTCTCACTTAGCTAGTTGCTTGGCAGCTTTAGAAATTAAAAGATAAGTACTTCTTGTTATGATAAATGAAGGTGTTTCATTGTTATGAAATGGTGGCTTATGTTCAATTGTGAAATGGTAGAAAACATGTTTATATGAATTTGATTGACATGCATGTGCAGTCCTGAGTAAAGGGATAAGTTCATTGTTATATGTATATCATGATATTGCATGAGCTTAATGCATTCTAAGTCTTACATGTGATAGATGTCTTGCTAAATCCAACTTAATGCTTTTTACATGATATGATATGTATGATTAACCCTGTGAATGAGTTGTATGCTTACATCTGGTCCTTCGGAAGGAGGGGAAAGCCCTGGAGAGGTTTTCAGAACCCCTCTGCGGGGCAGGTGGAAGGGAAGATCATGGCAGGAAGAAGGTTGGAAATATTTAAGTGAAGTTATGGACAAAAATTTATTGAGAAATTTGACATGGTAGGGGTGCTCATATGGGGTAGGGATTTCACCATTGGATAGATCTCTCCAAGAGATTTCCAACAGTACCGACCTTGTCTCTTTTGGACCAAAGGTGAGGAAGTTATGCCCCTCAGAAGATCAAGTGGAAGTTACCATTGCAAGGGTGTGGTTCCACATGCCCGCATCCATAATGCAGATTGCGGATTGCGAAAACGTAGAGGTCGAAGTTACGTTTTGGACTTCTGCACTTCCACATCCACAGTTGCAGATTACGGAAGGGGAGGGGGATTGCAGAATTGACCTTCGTCGGAGGACGGAGTTCAGCGTTCCACATACGCAATTGCGGATTATGGATTGGGGATTTCGGATCCACCATTGCGGGTTGCGGTTTGCGGGAAGGTAAGCTTTTCAGTTACAAATTTTTGCACTTCTGCATCCACCGTTGCGGATTGTGGATTGCGGGTTGTGGATCCGAACCATTTTGACTACGTGTGTGTATTCAGTTGGAAGAAAAACAAAAATGTATCAAGGTTCCCCTATGGCCTAAGGAGGTCAATGGGGAAGTGACAATATAGTAGAAAACTTAGCACAAGCTCCTTGTGCTATGTCGACGCTCGAAGTCTTACAAAAATGCCCTATTCATCGTAAGACCTTGTTATCGGTGATTGGCGTTGTAGACCCGGATTCCTCCAATACCATTATGTCCAAGTTAGACTATTTTAAGTTGAGGCTTTCCCACTAAATCGTGTTCCAAATCGTTACTAACATTGCTAGGAAAAGCATCCATCATATTGTCTTAGACGAAGGAGCCTCCACCTCGGTTATGTCATTACCTTGTTGGAGATACATTGGCTCTCCCGAGTTGAATTGTTTCCCAACTACTTTGAAGGCCTTCGATGTACGTGGCTTTCAACCACACGGGCTATTACAGTCCTTGACTGTTGATTTGAGTAGTAAGAGCGTTTCCATTAACATGGAAGGTGTTGTTTCCCTGTTGGATTATAACTTACTACTTGGTAGAAACTGGTTCTATGCCATGACTGTGGTAGCATCATCTGTCTTCTGCATAGTGCAATTTCCCCACCAAGGAAAGATTGTCACTATTGACCAATTAGAATTCTGTACACCTGACACCACTACTCATCCTGCATACAATGTCCCTCTTTTAGGACATTCAACGCAAATATATGAGCATTTGGGGGTAGGACTCCTTAAGGATTCATCCCTCATGGGAGTCTTTCCAACATCAGATCCCCCTACCCATGTTGCTATAGTGAACATGATTCTATCCTCGGATTACCCCAATGATCAATGGATTGTGCCCGATCCAGACCATCTGGACACGATTGGAGATATGATGCCTCTCATACCTACAAAAGCTACATACGAGGCCATCCAATCGACACTTGATTTACCCAATGTCCACTCTGTGGTGGCATCTACTCCACGTTCTCTTCCTTTACAATGGAGCTCATCCCCACCTAATCCTCTACTCCGAACATTTCATTATGATGAGTCCATCATGGAGATTATGAGAGCAGATGGACCTCCATAGGAATACCTCCACCATAGATCGTCTTTCCTTCCACCATTAGATTCAATAGAGAATGCTATAGAAACGATTGTTTCACCAGATGTCTTTCCTTTCCTTCAATCTCCTATCTTGGCAGTGGATACGGTAACTAAGGGGAACCTGGCTAATATCATGCCTACCACTTCGATCGACATCTTAGTGAAACCAAGAATCGTGGAACACATACACTTAGGCCAAACTTGTTCTCCAGAAGAAGTCACCACTTTTACGGCCTTATTTAAACAGTTCCATGATTTTTTTGCATGGAGCTACGAGGAAATGCCCGGGATTGATCCTGCCATTGTCATGCATGAGATTCAAACCTATCCCGGCGCAAAACCCATCCGACAAAAGTTACGCCCCGTGCACCCTCATAAAACTGTGGCTATAAAGGAAGAAATAGAAAATCTCTTAAAGGTTGGGTTCATTTATCCTGCACCCTTAAGAGATTGGGTCTCCAATGTTGCCCCTATTACCAAAAAAAAGGGCACTATTTGGGTCTGTTTTGACTATAGGGATTTAAATAAGGCTTGTCCCAAGGCCAATTATCCTACCTCGTTTATTGACCAGATCATCGACAACTGTGTCGGAAGTGTTTTCTTTTCATTCATGGATGGATTTTTCGGCTATAATCAGATAGAGATACACCCTATCGATCAACATAATATGGATTCCATTTTCCCATGGGGTACGTTTTCATATTGCAAACTCCCTTTTGACCTTAAAAATGATGGTGCTACATTCCAGCGGGCTATGTCGTATGCTTTCCACAATGTGAAGGACTTTGTGGAGCCTTATTTAGATGATCTTCCTGCTCATTCGAATCGTCGAGAGTTCCACGTTGATCATCTGATGGTTGTATTCCTCATATGCAGGCGGTACAATATCCGTCCCAATCCTCATAAGTGCACCTTTTGTGTCAAGTATAGACGCTTGTTAGGATTCATAATTTCGAAAGACGGGATCCGTATTGATTCCCTGAAGGTGGAATCCATTCTTGCTCTACCACCCCCAACGAATATACCGGAACTTCAAATTTTGTAGGGGAAGGAAAACTATTTAAGGCGTTTCGTATGCAATTTCGCTAAAAATACTCAGGGATACATGCGGTTGCTTAAGAAGGATGTGCCTTTCATTTGGGATGATTATGCGCAACATTCTTTCGACAACCTAAAACATGCTATCACCCATGCACTTGTGTTACAACGTTCCAATTACACCAAGGATTACATCATTTATCATGTTGCTTCCACTACCACCATCTCTATGGTTTTGGTTCAGGAGGATAGTAATTCCTAGGATCACGTGATTTACTAACTTAGTAAGGGTCTCATCGACTCTGAAACACAGTATTCACATGTCGAGAAGCTAGCTCTCGCAGAAGTCATTGATGTCCAAAAGTTTCGCCATTATATCCTCCTCTGCACTACCACCATCATTTCCGACTCTAACCCCATGTACCATGTTCTCACACGCCAGGTACTAGGGGGGAAATATTCACGCTGGATCGTGATTCTTCAGGAATTTGATCTCCAGTTTGAGAAGGATAAGTCTAAAAATTCTTTGGTTTTTGCGAGCTGATTTGCTATCTTCCCCATACTGATACAAAAATTGATCCCATGGACTCTCTCCCTGATGAGTCCTTGTTTCCTATTAGTAATTCTGACCCATGGTATGGAGATATCACATTGTATATCCAGACCCAACGGTTCAATCCTCAATTATCTCTTGACGAATGCCGTCGTGTGCATCACCACGCCAAGTATTACCTAATCATTTGTGACACATTGTATCGTCGTGGTATCGATTCGATTCTCCGACATTTCCTAACTCATGAGGAGGCTAAACACATACTTAATTATTGTCACTTAGGGGCATGTGGTGTTCATATTTCTGTCTGGGATGGCTACAGCTCAGAAAAGACTATGCGCTAGATACTATTGTCCTTCCATCTTTAAGTATTTTATTGAAGAAGTCAAGCAATGTCCACCTTGTCATCTTTTTCATCATAAAAAGCGCTCTCATCCTGCCCCACTACATCCAGCTATCGCCATCAGTCCCTTTTCCAAATGGGGCATCGACTTCATGCATTGTAAGCCTACCTCATCCCGGGGGCATGGTTACGTTATTTTCACAATCGAATACTTTACCAAATGGGTCGAGGCTATTCCTACATACAAAGAAGACGGCACAACTGCCACACTCTTCATGTTTAACCACATCATTGCACGATTCGGAGTCCCCAAAGCCATCATCGCTGATCATGGATCCCATTTATGGAACAATATGGTGGATGAATTAAGCGTTGGGCTAGGTTTTTGACATGATAACTCAACTCCTTACTACCCTGAATATAATGGACAAGTAGAGGCCATCAGTAAGGTCTTGAAAACCATGATTCAACGGATGGTAGGGACACATAAGTCCAATTGGCACACTATTAATTTTTCATCCCTATGGGCGTACAAGACTTCCGTTAAAACTACCAATGGCTTCACGCATTTTCAATTGGTCTACGAACTAGAGGAAGTACTACCAATAGAGTGCGAGATTCTATCATTGAAACGTGTTGTTGAACTCTTACCCAACACCACCATCGAGGAAGAACGTTTTCTATACTTGGAAAAACTCGACGAAACTCGTCGTGATGCTGCTCTGGCCAATGAAGCTCATAAGAAGCACATCAAGGCCCAATATGAAAAATCAGTCAAACCTCGTATCTTCAACGAGGGATATTTTCCGCTTACATATGACAAAAAACATGATAAAATGGGGGTAGGCAAACTCGATTCCATGTGGCACGGTCCATATATAGTTAAACGAGTGTTGGAAAAGGGAGCGTATGAACTTGAGGACTATGGTGGAATATCTTTGGGGGATCCTCGCAATGGGCTCTACCTAAAGTGGTACTATGCCTAAGTATTTATGCATTAGTATTATGTATGTATTCTACATGATGTGTGTTTTGTGTGGTGTGACGCTTTACTTTGAGTGTGTTAGGATATTGTCTTTACGCTTATACCATGATCTTCCTAGATGTGCAGATGGCAACGCGTTTTGGATTTGAGGATGGTGCCAGCCAGCATACCCGTATCCTTGCTTCAGTAGCATGGGTACTCTATTCCCCTACCGGCGAGCTCATTATCTTAGGAGGGCATTGTCTAGGATACGCAACCAACAATGTCGTTGAGTATCATGAGGTGATTGGATTGTTGACCGACGCTCTTTCCCTAGGTATGGACCATATTATTGTCCACCTTGAATCACAATTAGTGGTCTCTCATCTTAACTGTGTCTACACTATCCGCGATCCTATGCTGCTCCGTCTATTTCGACGAGTATGTCTCTTGGAGAGGTCTTTTGAGTCCGTTCAATACCTGCAAATCCCTATAGACATGAACACTTTCATTGACTCCTTGGCCAATTTCATATTGGATTGACACATTGCACATTCATAAACATTCTATCAAACAAATGCGTAAAAAATGACATAACAAGTAAATTATCTATAGTATAATCTAAACATTCATAAGATCTCATAATCATCAATGAAACACAGTATATAAAGTTGCGAATAGTGTTTTGTATATATATATATATCATCATGTCGGTATAATACCAAAAATGTAGTACTGGTACAAAATCTAAAGCATATGAGCTTTCAATAGGTCATAGATACAAAAAGTATGAAGCTCGTAGCTTTAAATACATATACATCATGTATGATCTATCCCTAAGGATGCTCATGATAGAAAATGATCGCTCAGGCTACTCTACAGAGCAACCTCCTGAAGTGTCCAGAAACTCCAACTATACGGCGTTGGTACCTGCGAGGGAGATCATCAATGGATATGTCTAGTATATCCACAGTCAGTCTTTGGAGGTTCTCCTCCAGCTCATCTAACTCCTCCACTGCATCCCGTTGTGCAACCCCTATGTCTCGCACCGCTCCTCTCCTCTCGATGGGAGAAGACCTCGTTGGTCGATATGGACCAATGCCTGCATCAAAAACACACATGAAACATTAGAACTACTCAAAAAAATACAAAATACAAAAACAAAAATAAAGTTTCGTTCTTACCTAGGTTCCCCCACTGCTCATCCTCAGGTAGGGCCAAGTCTGGGTCACCTTTGAAGTCCATAACCGCATACGAATAGTCCTCGACCATGAGGAGTTGTCCGCGTAACCACCTAAAGAAGGTGGTACCATAGCTAATGATGGGACCCCCGCTTCCATGGCGTGCCATAACCTCAAACCACCTGACCATGTGAGGATCCTGCAGATCAAAATCCTCTATCTCCACCTGTGGCATCAGTAGTGGGACCCGTTCCAAGAACAACGAGACCGCGATCGACCTATATTCAAAATGTTTTAGCTCACCCGGGTGGCACCTGGTGAGTTGTTCTCTAACATTGGTGAGGATCCCCACACACCAGTTGAAGACTGTGGGTGCCATGCACTCAATGGCGTAAAGCATGTGGGCCTTGGTGTCCTGATGAGGATCTCTGCTCCCCGCCACCCTCTCAATAGTGAACATGACCATTTGCAATGGTATGTCTCATACATTCTTGATGGGAATTTTCCCAGCAAGCATTTGGGTACCAATTGGACACCACTGAGCAACTAAACTCTCGGTATATTGATCACTTCCCCGCAGACCAAATAATGAAACTAGGGCTCCCCTCCTAGATAACCCAGTCAGAAAATATATATCCTCTACATCCAAGGTAAGGATGTGGGCACCCACACAGAATTGTTGTTGATCCAGATCCCACAATCTGATCAGGCAATCTAGTAATTGTCACCTTGGGCCCTCATGACCTGTACATGAAAAAAATTCAACAAGCCGCATTCTCGCAATGCATTCATCGAGTTCGGGTCATGTGTCGCTTGGGAATATTCCATTTCGTGCTCTCTCTCCTTCCATTGTACCACTGTGTGAGTCCCAACCTATCCAAATACCAATTAAACAAGCATTAGTATCATTCTAAACCATTGGATTAGACAATTTTTGCCCCATTTTTTAGTTTTGCTTATGGGATTGTGCCGACGAGCCCTAACTTTGTAGACAGTGCACCAATGACGAGCTTCCACCATACAGGAAGTGTGTCAAAGATCCCTCGATGCACTTCCCTTAAGGGGAAAACGTGTCAGCCAGAAAGTGCATAATCCCCTCATTTACAAGCCCAAAACCCTAAAAAATTACCATAAAACAAAAATCTAATCCACTAGACAAGCCCAAAACAAATAGATTTTATGTTTCATATTAATTATGGTAGTACTTAGTCACTCTTGAACATGGAAATTGTTTTCATATGCATCCAGTACTTCGATAATATGTTTGTCCTCGAGTCACATCAATTCCACGAGTTCTTTCACTCCTTTAAGTTATCGAAAGAATGCTTCCACTATCATTTGCATTAAGGGTTGGTGTTATTCTCGTCATGTCAATACTACCAAGTCATTCCATGCCCATGTTCAAGAGAGGTATGTTGATCGATTAACTATCTGCATTCATTCTACCGTCTATAATGTCGGTCTTCCCTGAGTCGGTCTCATACATTACTCTATTGTCCGATTTACTCCAAAACATCTTTGATCATGTTTCGTGTTGATGATGAGGGATTCATCATGGCCCTCCTTCGATGGATTTATCCTTTTCGACTTCAAAACATCATCCAAGGATTGAATCTAGAAACCAATCAAGTACCTTGGGACTACATGCCTTAATGTCAGGTTACCTCACTTTCAACATTAGTTCACATTATTAGCTCTTGTTTGGAATATTCCATCGAGTGTTCGACCTCAGCTCATTGATTCACATTCGATGGTATGTACTATGATACCTTCAGAATCATTGACATCAATGGTGTGTTCCCTCACACTTTTTAACGGTATACATCAATGACCGGTAATCAAGTGGTTTCTACCATGTTCGACTCCAAGACATTGTAATCACATGGTTAGATTCGTGTCATTGCGGGTTCGGCTTGAAGACTTTGGGTTAAGTCATAAATCTCACCCAGGTTGCGTTGGATATTTGTTCTGAGTCATATTACACGGATCCACTTTGTATTAGTCGTGGATGTGTTATCATCTCGTCATGGATCTACGATTGTGTCTAGTAGCCATGATTGTGTTCATTTGGTCTTTACTATCATGGATCTGCAATGTATTGGTTAGCAGCCATGTTATGAGTCATGTGAGACATATATCTCAAAGTCAGTTGTACTACAGAATTCAATTTCCAACTGATGATTCTTGCCTTATTCCTTTGTATTACAAAGCACTTCACCCATTCTATTTACCGGCTTCATGCTTTGGGGGGCATTTTGTTACACCAAAATCTCATCATCATGAGTCACGTGTCATCACTATGCCTTAATCCCTGAAGTTTCTTAGGATATAACATTAGAAGGAAGGTTGTTTTCCTTTCCCTATACCTTTTTTAGTCACCCCGATGCACCCTTCCTTCATGCAAGGAGCGTCGAACTCAAGGTGACGCACTCTGCACCTTAGCAGAGCATGTTGCTGACGCAGTGTGCCTTTGTATAGGGCGCGGTGACCTGCTTCTGATGCATTTTTCCTTCATGCAAGGTGTGTCGTATTTGGTTAAAGTGGAAAAAAGGAAGCTTTGAGTGATTTCTCGAAGCTTGGTGATGTGGAGGATTATCCCTAGATGCTTGGATAGGTGGCTCTCGATCCCCTAACCTAGTGGGATTATCCCTTAGACCTCTCCCCTAAATCCTCAACCTATTCTATCGCTTTAGCACTATATATACAACCCCCCTCTCCATTGTTAAGAGAGGAATGATTATGCACCCATATGCTGGTGGAATTTGGTCAGACTCTCTTCTTTATCCATAGGAGATTGGGAAGCTTTGGATATTTGAGGCAAGATCATCCATGTTGGACTCATAACATCAAAGAGTCAATTGTAACTCTCTCTTCTTTGCATTTTCTGCAATTCCATTTAATATAAACATCTTTCCATAAACATTTTATGTCTTGTAATTTTGTTTATGATTTGCTTCTTTGATTTATTATCTAGTTAGATTCATAATCATACGCTTGCACGTTGTTTGTTTGTTTCCATTTTCTCTATCTTGTCTTGTAGCAGGATATTGAGGGACTGGAAGTAGATAAAGTAAGGAGAAAGGAATTACGATCATAAGGTAAGTCATCCTTTGAATCACCTTGCAATTTAATCTAACTAGGAAAGATCGTATATTGTGTACTCTTTTGTAATAGACCTAAACCATTTAGTCTAGATAGATTCGTTTTTGTCCGTATTAACAGATTGTCGTCATACATTTTATCCATGATATTCTTGATATTTGGAGAATATAAGAAGGGGTTCCTGATCCTTCTTCGGTTTTTTCCTAATAGTTCTATAATGTCGGAAGGGTCATTCATTCATTCTTGTGTTCACCATTATGGGTATAGGTGACGTGTTGGATGACCATTCGTAGCTTTGATAGTTTTACAATCATCTAATAAAATAAAAGGCAGTCGATCCTTTCTCTCCATGATATTCTTGATATTTGGAGGATATAAGAAGGGGCGCCTGATCCTTCTTGTGCTTACTATTCCTAATAATACTACAATACGGGAAGGGTCTCTCGTTCCTTCTTGTGTTCACCATTATGGTTATAGCTGAATTTTCATCCTAGCCTTCGTAAGTTTAATATGTTTACATTTATCTCATAAATGAAGGGGCGATCGACCCTTCTTATGATCAGTATTATTGATATTTTTATAATACAGGATGAGGTCAAGCAACTACCATCATACGACATTTATCTACTACATGATGGGAGAATTGACCCTTCTTGGTCTAGTGTTCAATATTCTTGATATTTTTCTAGTACGGGAAGGGGGAATTGACCCTTCTTGTATCATAGAGATAATTGGAATAGTGATCACAGTATCAATAGCCCAACCTTTTTTCACCATGATATTCTTAATTTTTGAAGAATATAAGAAGGGGCTCCCGATCCTTCTTGGGTTTTCGTTTCCTAATAGTTCTATACTACGAGAAGATTTGGTATTTCCTTCTTGTGTTCACCATTATGTGTATAGGTGAATTGTTGGATGACTATTCGTAGCTTCGAGAGTTTTACAATTCTCTAATAAATGAAAGGGAGGCCAATTTTTTTTCTCCATGATATTATTGATATTTGGAGGGTATAAGAAGGGGCGCTTGATATTTCTTGTGTTTATTATTCCTAATAATCCTACAATACAGGAACGGTCGGTCGTTCCTTCTTGTTTTTACCATTCTATATATAGATGAGTTGTCATCCTAGCCTGAGAAGAACATGCAACACTTAATTGATGAAATACATGATATATCATATCACATAATATTTTTATTGATTGCAGGCCACTTCGAGGGTGAAACCTCCTTTGAGCAAGCTCAATACAAAATAACTTCACGGTGCCTTCTTTGGCCTCAACACAAACTTATATACTAAGTATAGGTGCCAATACTATGGGCCAATACAAACTATGGGTCAACAAATACTACGGGACGACTTACAAAGCATATGCGTCCAACAATAATAATACAAACTATGGATCAACAAATACTACAGGACGAATTACAAAGCTTATGTGTCCAACAACAATATACTAACAAAGTAAAGACATGGGTTCCTAACATCCCCTCCCCCTTAGAAAAATATTTGTCCTCAAAGCTTTAGATGTGGAAATTGTTGTTGAATCTGAAGGAGTGGTTCCCATGTAGCATCCCCTGGTTGCATGTTGTGCCACTGAATTAAGACCTCTGTGATAGAGCAAGGGAGAGGCTAAGGAGTGCACCGATTGAGGATGGATTCCATCTCCAAAAGGATGGATCCTTCATTATCCAGTTCTGGTAAAATAATTTGTCCTCTGATGTTGGTGCCAAGAACTTTCTTCAGAAAAGAGACATGAAATACTGGATGAATGCGGGAAGAAGGAGGAAGTTCCAATTTATAAGCAACGAATCCAATCTTCTGAAGAATCCTATATGGCCCATAGAACTTTGGAGCAAGCTTATGACGCCCTTTGAGTTTTAGGGAGGATTGCTTGTAAGGCTATAGACGAAGAAAAACCATATCACCTACTTGAAAAGTGCGCTTAGAACGGTGTTGATCGGCTTGTTGCTTCATTTGATTTCTTTCCATGTGAGTATTGTCTCACAAAATGCGAAGAATCTGATCGCGGTTTCGAAGGACTGTGTCAACTGCCTGAACTGGTCAAATGTTGGGGGCGTATGGAAGAAGAACTGGTGGTTCCTAACCATAGACTGCTTCATATGGAGTCATTTTAGAGGCAGTGTGGTAAGAGGTATTGTACCACCATTCAGCGAGAGGGAGCCACTTTTCCTACTGATGTTGTTGTTCATAGGTGAAGTAACGAAGATAAGTTTCCAAGCATTTGTTAATAATTTCAGTCCGACCCTATGTTTGTGGGTGATACCTTGATCTCATCTTCAGTTTGGTGTCAGTGTGGAGAAATAAGTATGTCCAAAAATGACTGGTGAAAGTCGCATCACGATCTGAGACAATGGAAGAAGGGATTACATGAAGACAAAAATCTGGTCTAGGAAAATTTGAGCAACTAAGGAGGTTGTATAGGGATGGCTGAGAGCACAAAAATGACTATACTTGAAGAGGCAATCAACCACAACCAAAATCATTGTCTTCCCTCTAGATTTAGGGATCCCTTCATTGAAATACATAGAAATATCTTTCCAAATCCGTGTCGAGATGGGAAAAGGTTCGAGCAATCCCGGAAGGAGTGCCGTTTCACCCTTATTGCGCTGGCAGGTATCACATCCAGCCACCATCTATTGAATTTTCCTTTTCATTTACTGCCTAAATAATTTACGCCGTGCCCGCTCATATGTTTTGAGGAACCCAGAGTGCCCTGCCGATGAATAAGCATGGAGTTCATAGAAGACATCCTGGTGAAGATCTGTGCTCTGGGGAAGCACTAGTTGACCCTTGTATCTCAGGGAAGCACCATCCCAAGAGTAATGTGGTACATCAGAAGGGTTTTTTTCCAAGCATTGGATGATTTTAGATAATGAAGAGTCATTGACATAGCCCTATTGAACAGATTGAAACCAATTTGGAATAGGCATAAAAATAGATGAAAGACAAACTTGGTCATCAAATGTGCGAGAAAGGGAATCTACCACAATATTGTCCTTATCCTTCTTGTAAGTGATCTCATAGTCATAACCCATGAGTTTTCTAACCCATTTCTATTGTGCTGGGGAGGATACATGTTCCAGGAAATATTTTAGACTCTGGTGATCAGTCTTGATGCAGAAATGATTCCCTAATAGGTATGGTCACCACTTCTGTACTACATGCAAAATAGCCATCATTTCCTTCTCATATGTAGAGGCAGCTAAATTCTTACCTAAAAGGGCTTTGCTGGTGAATGCAATGGGATGTTCATCCTGAAGGAGAACAACACCAAGTCCATTTCCGCAAGCATCACTCTCAATAGTGAAGGGCTTGGAAAAATTAGGCATGGCTAGAACAGGTGTAGTACACATAGCTTGTTTCAGTTTTTCAAATGCACACTCAGTAGCATGTGTCCATATAAAAGCATAATTTTTTAATAGATCAATTAATGGAGCTGCAATCTTTCCATAATCCTTGACAAACTTGCGGTAGTAGCTAGTCAACCCCAAAAAAACATGAAGGCTCTTGAGTGTCTGAGGATGCAGCCAATTGTTCATGGTAGCTATTTTGGCAGGATCCATGCGAACCCCTTGTGCGGAAATAATGTGCCTGAGATACTTTACTTCCTTCTATCCAAAAACACATTTAGACTGTTTGGCGTGGAGATGATGGTCAGAGAAAAGTTTCATTACAAGATCCATATGTTGGAGATGTTCAGCCCATGTTTGAATGTAGATGAGGATATCATCAAAGAAGACCATAATGAATTTCCGCAAGTTGGGCTAGAATATTTTATTCATCAATGCCTGGAATTTGGAAGGAGCATTAATGAGGCCAAAGGGCATGACCAAAAACTCATAGTGGCCATCATGTGTGCAGAAAGCTGTTTTAGGGATATCATCCTCATGAACCCGAATTTGATGATACCCAGAACAAAGATCCAACTTGGAGAAAAATTGAGCACCATGAAGCTCATCAAGAATCTCATCAACAATAGGAATTGGAAACTTATCCTTGATTGTGAGGTGATTAATTCCTCGGAAGTCAATGTAGAGGCGCCATGACCCATCTTTTTTTTGGACAAGAAGAACTAGTGAAGAAAAGGAACTAGTGCTTGGGCGAATAATACCTTGCTTTAGTAAGTCCCGAATGAGCATTTCAATCTCTGTCTTTTGGTGAAATGGGTAGAGATAGGGCCTGATGTTGGGAGGAACACTTCCAAGAAGGAGTTGAATACAATGGTCCTTTGGTATTGAAGGTGGCAAGCCCACTCGTTCAGAAAAAGACACATGTATATCAATCTAGAATTTGTTGTAGATCCAAAGGAGTAGTGGAGACTACTGATGGTTACATCTTAATGGAATGGATCTGAGCAATGACACCATGTGAATTCTTCTTAAGGATTTTATCCATGTGATGTGGACTGATGATGCGGAGAGACCCTGGTTCTAATACTGTCAATGTGTGTTTTTGTCCATTGGTTGAAAACTGCATCCAAAGTTCAGCAAAATCCCATAAGATGGGGCCAAGTGTGCGTAGCCATTGAGCACCCAAAACCACATCACATCTGCCTAAGGCCAAGGAAAACATGTCAGAGCATAGGTTATAATCTCCCATAGAGATACGCACATTGCGACACTTCCCTTTGCAAGGTAAAGTGCCCCCATTGGCAACCATGACTTCAAATTTGGAGCAAGGATGGACAAAGCAATCATCCTGTTTGGATATCCGAGGGTCAATGAAGTTATGAGTGCTACCAGCAATAATGAGTATTGTAAGAGGAAGCTTCTTGAAGTAACCCCTGACCGACATTGTTTGGGGGGTGGTGACTCCGACTAAAGCATGGAGAGATATCTTTGGGTGTTCATCCTGAGACGGAGGGTCCTGAGGAATGAAATATGCAGAATGGGATTGCGGGGGTGTGAGTGAATTTTCAAGGGAAACAGAGTTAAAACAAGGGAGATATGGCGAAAAAACATAACTTTTTTTCAGAATCGATCTGCAACAGTGCGGAGGAGATCGACAACAGATGGATCTACAATGACACGGAAGTGATCGGCAACAGATGGATCTGCAATGGTGCAGAAGTGATCGGCAACAGTTCTGGACAGAGGAAATCTGTGATTTAGCAGCTGAAAATAGATATGGACCCCAGGTATGCTCGGTTTCCTAACGGTTCAAGGGATTCAATCGGCCACCGATGTTGTCTGACGGCTTGCGTATTGGGGGAGTACTCCTCACTCCACAGCTCAGGTAAAACTGATAACCGCTTTGCCACAAACAACAACTCTTGGTTTACCTCACGGGTGGGAACTAGTCAATCAGGTAGGGGTCGTTGCCCTTTTCGCTAGCAGGTCCTCTCAATGGGCTAGCTGCTTCGGGTTTAATGTGGTACTCCTCACAATGAGTTTTAGGGCTTATGCCAAAGTACTTCCCACATTTAAGCGGATAGGGATTATTCCCATATCCGAACCTGCAACAGATGCGAAAAAAAAATTGGCAGAATTTCACCCAACGAGACCAAGAAAGTGCTCTGATACCAGATGAGAAGAACCTGCAACAATTAATTGATGAAATACACGATATATCAGATCACATAATATTCGTATTGATCGCGGGCCACTTCGAGGGGAAACCTCCTTTGAGCAAGCTCAATACAAAATAACTTCACGGTGCCTTCATTGGCCTCAACACAAACTTATATACTAAATCTAGGCACCAATACTATGGGTCAATACCATGGGCCAGTACAAACTATGGGTCAACAAATACTATAGGATGACTTACAAAGCATATGCGTCCAACAACAATAATACAAACTATGGATCAACAAATACTACGGGATGACTTACAAAGCATATGCATCCAACAACAATATACTAACAAATTAAAGACATGGGTTCCTAACATAGCCTTCGTAGGTTGAATATGTTTACATTTATCTCATAAATGAAGAGGAAACCAACCCTTCTTGTGCTCAGTATGCTTGATATT
The DNA here is from genome assembly GCA_027924585.1 of Larix kaempferi. NCBI lineage: Eukaryota > Viridiplantae > Streptophyta > Pinopsida > Pinales > Pinaceae > Larix > Larix kaempferi. The sequence continues at coordinate 11,965,908 of BSBM01000476.1, forward strand.
TTTATAATAAAGGATGAGGTCGAGCAACTTCCATCATATGATCAATGTTGCGGAGATGTATGAGAGGTGGAAAATTTCTTGAAGAGTTTTCATTAATTTCAATATGGCATAGCTGACGTGGCATTGAGTTTATGTGGCGCAACTAATATGACAGAGCTGATGTGGCAGTAAGGAACAACGTTGATGAAGCAGAGCCTCAGTTTAGAGAATGATATTGCATATGTTTTATGTGGTATGTTTGGAAGCAAATATTATTTGGTGGTTGAAACAACAGAACAAAAGAACAGGGATAGAAGGGTTATGTCTGGAGAATTTTTTAGGATAGATTTGTGAAATTAGAGGTACAGATTAGGACTAGAAAAATATTGGATTGAAATTATGGAAAAATCATTGAGTTAAATGATTGTTTCAGTTTTTAGGAAGAAACAACTCGACATGTAAAATGGAAATGTAGGGAAATAATAATAATTTAATACACTTTCTATTTATCTACTAAAAGTACTATGGTTAGAAGTTGCAAATTCAGAAATGGGTCATCCCATATATTTGACCCCTTATTCAACATTTCCCCCCTTTTTCAGGTTCTCTCCCTTAGTCTGATGATTGGCTCATCATCCTAAAATGGCATAGAGAACGTGTTATCTGCACGACCCTCCTTGGAATTTGTATTTTGACTAAAGCCCTTGTGTATGGTATTTGAAGTTATAAATGGCATGGAAAATCAAAGAAATACCTAATCCAGTAGACGTACAGCTTGAGGGAAAACATGGAGGATATTATTATGTTGGAGGACCATCTAATGATTTTGATATACCTATGTGGTAGACAGAGACTGAAACCCTCAAAGAAATGAAAACAAATGCTTTCATTCACAGCTATGGAATTTGAATGAAAAAGGGATTTTTTTTGCTAAATACCTTTCAATTTTGTTTTTTTAAATCGACTATGATCCACAATAACTACAAACAATAATAGAAAATACTCAATTTTTTTTAAATCAACTATGATCCACAATAACTACAAACAATAATAGAACATACTCGTAGAATAAGTTGTGCGACTGTTAATTGCAAATTGAATTGTAGTGGCTGGAATTGCAGTGTTGACTCTATCCACTACAAAGTTGCGTTCAAGGAACAAAAATTGTATTTCGAAGGTTGTGAGACCACGAATAAAGCATAGAATAGAAACAGATATGGAGGCAGATGTAGATCGATACAAAGTTGAGAATGTAGTGCCTAAAAGAATGTCTACAGTCCTGCAGATATGTATTCAAAGGATGCATATTTACATTGAAGGGATGTCATGGTGGTAGGTGAGGAATTTAATTGAGCATTCCAATCTGCATTGAAGGCCTAGGTGCAAAACCCAATGTTCATTTAATGTGCATAAACAATATACCATGTGCATACCCACCGCCAATCTATGGGGCCTTCATCATGATTTGCTTGGTCATCTTGTAGTCCCTTTTTTGTTCGGGCTCTTAGTTCTACTAGCAGTCCTGTGTTCTCCTTACCTTCCACGCTGGGGTGCCTTGCCTTTTTGCTCCTGTTTTTCAGCACTTGGTCACTAGCCATATCTCCTTGATTCTCTTGGTAACCTTTGCGACCATTTTAATCTCTAAGCTCTTGTGAGGTTAAAACCAGATGTGCTTGGCCCTCTTCATAATATTTTGTAACTTTCTCGGGCTTGGAATAATCTCAGTGATATCACAACCATTGATGCTAAAAAGGATATATTTTTGACATTGGGATTGGGATGGGATAGAGAGAAAGAAAGTTATGGATAATTATAAAAATATTTTGCATGTAAAGTATTCAAACTAATGTTAAAGTTGAGCTATAAAAGAAAACATGGAAGTGAAAGAGTGCCATAGATTAATATGCATAGGATTTTGTAAATGTTCATATCTAAACTTATTATATAAGAATATGTGTAAGTGGGAAACTTGATTTTATCCCAAAAAACTTGATTTTATCCCAAACAAAGTCATTAAATGGTTTTTTTGAAAATAAAGAAAAATATATGCATTTTCATTATGACGAATCTACCCAAACTTGCACATGGTTCGTGGTTTGCTTTGAGATATATTTTTAATTAATTAGTTATCGGTTCGTGGATTGCTATGAGATTTCAATGTGACTTAAATTAAATACAAATTGAGTGATTCAATGTCCCAACAATGAGATTTCAATTAAATAAAAACTCAGTGATTCAGAGGCCCAATGATGTGGTCAAATAATAAGCAAGTATTAGATTTTAATAGTGTAACCATATTATCATAAATTTTAGTAGGAGATCACATAGTGTTACCAATGGAGTAACATGGCTATAAATCAACATGTTAAATGCATTTAATATTGTAACCATATTATCATAAAGTTTAACACAAAAACACAGTGTTACCAATGCAATAAAATGACTGTAAATCAACATGTTAGATGCTTTTAAAGATGTGTAATAAATAAACATGAAAAGAGAGAGATGTCCACTTTTTCTTAGGTTCATTCAATGCTTATTATTTAATTTTCAAAATTTTCATTAAGCAACACACATGCAATTAATCTTATTAATATGTCCCCAATTCCATTATGATTTACACCCTTTTCAAAATTGTCATTAAGAAACATATATTATGCAATTAATCTTATTAATATGTCCCCAATGCCATTATGATTTATACCCATAACGTGGGACTAATTATGGTAATATTTCACAATTCCAAAAGGGGAGGAAAAATATAACAAAATTAATTAAATTATGGTGATTTACTACTTGTACAGCTTCCCTAGGTATGACCCTTTTAGTCTCTTGGTCATAAGTATTCGAGAGCAATAAGATGAGTTCCATGTCATAGCTCTGTTCAGATATCCTTCCTTCCTCTTCTATTTGTTTGTCCATAAAAATTGTGAATATTTTAAGGGTCTGATTTTAAAGATGATCGATGAGCAGGGTAATCCCCTTCCAATTTGCAGGTGGCATAAATTATTCTTAAGAAGGTCTGACAATGCTAATTTTGAGGAATTCACATATAAAGTTATGAAGATAGCTTGCACTATCATTCATGGTGTAGATCCCCCTATAATGTTTCCAGAGAATCATAAATTGCTCCAGTTCTCTTAGACTGGTGTTGGAACATATTCCCATCATTGATGTGCCATCAACCTTAGAATTGCTCCTAAGTAGTTTAGACCAACGAAGTCAAATCTCAAACACATAATAGGAAGTCTAATCTCAAACACCCTTATTGACTTAGGAGAAACAATAAATGTAATGAAACGGTATACCATGATAAAAATTGACTTTCAACATATTCTAAGATAGACAACTATAGTTCTACAACTTGCATACACTTCTATAGTTTGTCCTAATGGCATATTAGAAGACATTATGGTTACCATAAACTCTTGGAAGTACCTTGTTGATAAAAAGATGATTATATATTTTATACCTTACACTAAATTTAATCATGATGAAAAGGAGGGGATGATCCGAAAACTCAAATCCAAGCATTTGTCAAGATGCATGCATGAAGACCATCTTTGAAGGCGACCACTCAAAAATCGAGATGACTGAACTGCCATAAACGATAAAGAAATAGCAGACATGACATGTTAGTAATCATAATGCAAGATCTCATCCTCATATCAGGTGATTGTTTAAAGCATAGAAGGGAAATACAATGCATTTTACAACAACATAAGAATAATCAAGGGATAGAGCAGTCAACCACACCAAGAAGAGAAGACCGTGGGAAATTAAATAGGTACTCAGAAGGAAAAACCTTACCTTTCATCTTTCCTTTTTCTGCAAAAGAGGGTAGATAATTTGTAGAAATGACTGGAGGTTTTGTAAAGCATTAACCCATGAACCATTTTAAGTTGTATTAGAATCCAAAAGAAGTAGAATACTTTCAGAGAGCAGGGTGGGTCCATTATTTCCAGAAATTGGATGGATACCATCAGGGGATGACAGAGGAATTCACAAGAAATATCAGGAAGACTAACGAAGACATAACCACCACAAAGGTAAAATGGGTCGATATAAAGCTAAATGAAGGTCTATTGAGCATAGTTACAGGCTTTCCTAAAGCGGTTATATGGAACAAAGATGACAGGGAATTAGACCAAAAAGATAAAAAGCAGTTTTTCATATTCACAGAGAAATATGAGGAAGAAAATGGGAATGTAAAGAGAGAAACATTGCTAGAACCATGGGGGGGGATATTGTTGATTATTATGAAGTATATCACATGTGAAGGGAGGTATTCCCTGGTACACACATATCACTTTCAGTTTTTGAACCTCCTCGGGAACTTGCAATGGAAAAGGCCAGGTAAGAACATAAGCCTCCCCTGGATTTTATATAATACCCTTTGTTCAATGAGGAAAAAATTGCAACTAGGGAATCCAGACTCATTATCACACCATGGCCTGGTTAAACTGCTAATTTGTGACACCCTAGAAACATATTACTCCCCACTGTCATGGTCAACCTTCTTAAATATCAACAACTCTACAATCCAAGTATTTTATAAAAATGAACCACTTCCTTCCCATTTCTCCTCCCAGCAAAATTCACCACTTAGAAATTCCCCTCCATCCACAAAACCCTCTGCAAAGCGATTAAAATCAATTTATCTTGTAGGATCTTCTGTTAAAAAACCCAAAATTGTTCCTGCAAAAGACCAAAAGCAAGTTTCCCGACGTGTTTCTCTCAAAACAAGGGTTTCCATTAAGAGGATGTTGGAAGATGAGAAAGAAGCAGAATAAAAAGAGGTAGATGATACCCCCAAGGGAGGGGAGAAAGAAATTGTTGACACATTGATGCATTTGGGGAACAAAACAAAAACTGAGAAGAATAAAAAGAGAGAAGTCGTAGAATTGGAGGAATAGGTGTAACAAATTGAATATTTAGACACCTAAGATAGCGGGCAAGAAATTGCAGAGATAGGGGGCATGAAGATTTACATAATGCAACAATGGACAATTTTCCAAAAAATTTGCCTGAAGATATCACTTCTAATGACTTGGTTAATTAGTTATTGTTGCAAGATAAGGATCGGGAGATCAATAGATTAAAGAAACAAATTGAAGAGAAAAAGCAGGAGATTATGAAATGGAGAAGAATAGCCCATAAAAAAGAAACTTCGGGCCATGAGGAATCAGTGAGTTTCACCCTCTGGAGGAAAAGATTCAGGTCATTAAGATGCAAAATCAACAAGATAGGAAGCAACTACTTGCAGAAAATATTGTTCTAAAAAAGGACTTAGAACACTATGAATAAGAGCTCAATGATATAGAACAAGAAAAAGTAGAAATGGAAGAAAGGTTGGATAAGTCTTTCCAAATTATGCAAGAACTCAATACTTGCATTCCAACATCCCACTTGTACTCATTATTCCTGAAAGAGAGGTGTTTATGGTACCAGATCAAGATAATACAATGTAAAAAGGTTGAAAATTTGGAAACCCCAAAGCGTTTCATTGATACCTGTCAAGAGGTAGCGGATTTTGAAAAGACCAACTTAGTGAATTTTATCTTCATAACTATGTGCTATATCATCCTTTAAATGGAACCCAAACCCCTATGTAGGAGACGTACAATTAATGGTCCTTTTTCTCTTGGATTACAAATGAAGACATCGGGGCAACTGAAATGCATAAATATCATGAGGCTGAAAATAATTCTCAGTTCTTTATAAGAGCAGAAGCTCCTACTCTATATGTAGTCACTATCTCATACCAAATTTTGATTTAGGATATTGAGTTATCCCCAGTAGTCCAAGAAGGGAAAGCAGTTTCAATCGTTTATTTCATAGAGATAGCCTCAGAGGAAAACACAAATAGGATCATTTGGCTTAACACTGCCAGGTGGGATGATATTTTTGACAAATTTCGACCTCTGGAAGGAGATTCACCCTCCAATCTAAGAAAGGCATTCTTCAAATCTTCTTTGTATATCGCTACAATGGAAAAAATGAGGTTATAGTGGATAGGTCTCAGATTCACCCCATCGCTTCTCATCTCTACCAAAAATCACGATTGGGCACAAGAAGAGGAGAAATTTTGATGTATATGTAACTTCGGAATGTATTTCACCTATGTATATTGTACTCCTATGGAGATGTTATTATTCCTCTATATGGAAGTGTCGTCATTTATATTGACAAGTGTCGCAAGTGTCTCAACTTGCTGTGATGGGTTATTAGACCACCAAGTGTGGGGTCGGCCCTGATTAATGTAACCATGGGTTATTAGACTCTCCTAGAGAAGTCGTCCCTGCTAGTGTATTAGGCAAGTCGGGACAAGTATAAATAGAGAGCGGGAGATCTCTATTTCATCGTCTCATTATTCACTTCTACATCACTCGGAAAGTAGCGCACTAGTTGAGGAGGAGTATTAGCTGCTAGTAGAAGACTATCTCTTGTACTTGGGTTGTATCATTGCTCTTTCTATCTCTGAGGAAGTTGTGGGGTTTTTCACCTTTATGGTTTTCCCCAATGAAACTCTATGTGTTTATTGTCTCATGTGATTGCTTGGTGTGATTGATATGCATTGTTATACTTGATATGTTGTACATGTTATTCTCTTAGTAAATATCCTAGAGTATATTGAATTAATGCTAAAAAATTAACATGGTATCAGAGCTAACCTGAGAAGAAGATACTGTGCAGTTGCGGAAACTAGGGTTTCTTGTTTTTTGGGTTTCTCTCCACAGATTTTGGAAACGAAGCAAGGTAGATTGAATCTACTAATCAAGGAGAATCTTTCTGTCCAATCAAAATTCAATTTTGGGCACTTTCATTTTTTGCCCTAAAAATTAAGGTTTCCACAAAAATAGGAATTTCTTAAATTTGAGGACATAGCTGGAAGATCCTTGGAAACATTGAATTTTAGAGATTTGGATCGATATTTTTGGTTGGGTGAAGCTCCGGGAAACTCAAACCCTAATTCAGGGTCCTCTCGAGTGAATCCAGGAGATTGAAAAGCATTTATGAAGGGTGAATCTTTGCATTTTTCAAATTCTGAATATACCAGGATGATCAGCTCATCAAGGTGCATCTTTCTATCCTTTCATAAGTTTGAAATTCACATTATGAATTTTTAGGGTTTCTCTGACAAACCCTAATCCAGCACCAGATCCAGATTTCTGCAAATCAAGTGGTAAGACCTAAATCTTTTCTATTTCCATTTGAAGTACTCTTTAAGATGTCTCACCACACCAAGCTTGAGGATAAGCTTGAAGGGGCCGATAAATTCCGAGCATGGAAGTATAGGATTGGGTTAATCCTAGAAGAAAATGAATTGGACACTTATATAAGTGAAGAGGTCCTTGTCCCAGAGGGAGAAGAGGCTAAGGCCTTGCATAAGAAGAATTTGGTCAAGGCAAGAGGATCATTGTTGATTCTATCAAAGACCATCTCATACCACATGTGTCATCTCTAAAGACACCCAAGGAGATGTTTGATTCTCTGACCCAGCTATTTGAAGGAAAGAACATAAATTGGAAGATGACTCTGCGGAATCAATTGAAAGGGGTAAAGCTTCAGAATGGAGAGACCATTCAATCTTATTTCTCTAAGGTATCTCAAATCAAGGAACAACTTGAAGTTGTGGATGAAGTAGTGGACAATGGTGAAGTTGACATGACCACATTGAATGGCCTACCTAGGTCATGGGACTCCTTCATCCAAGGAATATGTGCAAGAAGAAAATGAATCTCCTTTAGTAGGCTGTGGGAAGAATGATCTCAATAAGAATCTAGGCTTGTGGCCCGAGAAGAAAAGATGGGGAATGAAGATCAAGCTCTCACAGCACATGCCAAGAAAGGAAAAATCTCATAGGAAATCTTCTCACCATACACATAGGGGGAACTCTAAGAATACCTCCCATGGTAGATGCTTCACATGTAATGAAAAGGGACACTTTGCCTGAGATTGTCCAAAGAACAAAAGAGATTCCAACATCAATAAGAAGAAGGGAAACAAGAAAATATATCATGCTCATGCTGTTGAGGATGATGAACCTCCCAATAAGAAGGCTAGAGCAGAAAGTGATGACTCATCATGTGAGGATGAATATGTTCTAATCTCTGCTCTCACAGGTACTATCTCTCATGGATGTAATGATTGGCTTATTGATAGTGGGGCTTCCAAACACATGATTGGGTTTAAAGAATCTTTTGTAAATCTATTTGAACATGAGTCACCCCATAAGGTGAAACTTGGGGATGACTACCATATCCTATTAAAGGAAGTGGCGAGGCTTCCTACAAGCTAAACTCTGGGAAGTCCTTGAAGATGAAATATGTTCTATATGTACCTGGGCTTAAGAAGAACCTACTCTCCATATCTGCATTGGATGCAAAAGGCATGAGGGTTGCATTTGTAGATGGAAAAGTCCTAATGTGGCCAAAAGGTAAAACTATAGATGATGCAGTAGTGATTGGAGAGAAAGAGGGAGGATTGTACAAATTCAAGGGACAACCTGAACATGCTATGGTACATGAATCCATGGAGCCAAGTAAACTTTTGCATAGAATTCTTGCACATGTGCACTATAGAGCACTACCAGTTGCAAGTAAAGTTGTAGAGGGTCTTCCTGAAATCAAGACAAAGCATGAAGGGGTTTGCAAAGGATGTTCAAAAGGAAAGAACATTAAGAAGGCATTCCCAAGCAGTGAAAGCAAAGCTAAAGGAATCTTTGAAATTATCCACTTCGATGTATGCGGTCCGATGTCATCCAGCTCTCTGAGTGGGTATGTATACTATGTCTCTTTCATTGATGATTTCTCTAGGAAGACTTAGGTCTACTTCTTGAAGAACAAAGATGAAGTGTTTGATAAATTCAAGGAATTCAAAGCCTTGATGGAAAATCAAACTGATAAGAAGATCAAGACATTCAGATCCGACAATGGAGGAGAATTCACCTCAGGTGATTTCAAGAAGCTATACAGTGATTCAGGGATTAAGAGGGAGTTTACTGCTCCCTACAATCCACAACAAAATGGAGTTTCATAAAGGAAGATTAGAACAATCATGGAAGCAGCACGGGAAATGCTGCATGACCAGGATCTGCCTATGCGTCTATGGGAAAAAGAGGCTAGGACAACTGTATATGTGCAGAACAGAACACCTCACAAGATATTGGACAACAAGACACCAGAAGAGGTATTCTCTGGTAAGAAACCTGAATTCAGCCATCTATGAATATTTGGTTGTCCAGTATACACTCATGTTCCAAAGGAAAAGAGGACAGAGCTAGATCCTTCAGGAAATAATGGCATCTTTGTGGGGTACAGTGAAAGATCGAAGGCTTACAGAATATACTTTCCAGGGTTCAAGAAGATTGATGCCAACAGGGATGTAACATTTGATGAAGACTCAGCTTTCATCAAGTCAAGGAAGGCACCTGTTGAAGATCATGAAGAACCAAAGGAAACCAGATTTCAAGACACTACCATGAATGAAGCAATTCCAGAAGCATATCGTGAAGTTGAAGATCCACAAATACCTGTAGATCCACCCCGTGAGAAGAACTCTCACAAGAGGAAACCTACATGGGCTAGAGAGCTCATTCAAGATGTAGAAAGGTATGACATTCCAGAAGAAGAACACAGAGCAAGGAAGAGAACTAGATCTCATACCAACTATGTTTCCTTACTCTGTGACATTATGAACAAAGAACCTTCCAATTATGAAGAAGCAGCGGAAACGAAAGAATGGAAGGATTCCATGGTCGAGGAATACCAGTCGATCATGAAGAATGATGTTTGGGATGTAGTCCCAAGACTTTAAGGGAAGTCTATGGTGACTTCCAAGTGGATCTACAAGATAAAGCATGTTGCAGATGGCAGCATAGAAAAATACAAAGTGAGATTTGTAGCTCATGGCTTCTCCCAGAAAGAAAGGATTGATTATGAAGAGACTTTTCCTCCTGTGGCCATATACACTTCCATTAGATCAGTACTTGCTCTGGCTGCAGTGATGAAATGGAAGATACACCAAATGGATGTCAAGACAACTTTCTTGAATGGTGTAGTTGAGGAGGAAGTGTATGTGGAGCAGCCACTTGGTTTTGAAACACATGACAATGAGTCATATGTGTGCAGGTTGAAGAAAGCCTTGTATGGATTGAAGCAAGCTCCTAGGACTTGGTATGGTAGGATGGACAGTTTCCTATCCAGTTTGGGCTTTACCGAGAGTAAAGCAGATTCCAACCTTTACTACAAGGTTGAGGAACGAAATCATGCGATACTACTATTGTATGTGGATGACCTGTTTGTAACAGGTGAGGATGATTTGATTGTCGACACTAAGAGAAAGCTTGCTGCCGAGTTCGAGATGAAGGACTTGGGGATGATGCACTATTCTCTAGGCATGGAGGTGTGGCAGAGTGCAGATGGGATCTTCCTTGGACAAGGTAAGTATGCAGTAGAGATCCTGAAGAGGTTCGGGATGATGGACTGCAAGGCCATGGCCACACCTATGGCATCGAACCTGGAGCTTCTATGTGATGCTTCATCTGATCCGATTGATGTCACGATGTATCGTCAGATGATTGGGTTCTTGATGTACCTGACAAACATGAGACCAGACATTTGCTTTGCAGTGAACACATTGAGTCAGTTCCTGACGGATCCCAAAGGTGTTCACTTGGTTGCTGTAAAGCATATTCTGAGGTACCTGAAGGGTACAGTTGATTATGGGCTCAAGTATGATGCGAATCAACAGTTTAACCTGTAGGGTTATGTTGATTCAGAATGGGAAGGCAGTGCTGCAGATAGGAAGAGCACATCTGGGTGCTACTTTAGTATGGGATCAGGTGTGATCTCTTGGTTTAGCAGGAAGCAATCCTGCATAGCACTGAGTACAACCGAAGCAGAGTATGTTGCAGCTTGTTCGGCTAGTTGTGAGGCAGTATGGCTTCAGAAGCTACTATCTGATTTATTTGATCTCCCGTTGGAGGCTACTGGTATCTTTTGTGATAACCAAAGTTGTGTGAAGTTGTCTAAGAACCCGGTGTTCCACGATAGGTCGAAACACATTGAGATCAAATATCACTATATCATGGATATGGTGTAGAGAGGAGCAGTGAAGCTCTTGTATGTTGCGACGGATGAGCAGATTGCAGATGTGCTGACGAATCCACTAGCCATGGTGAAGTTCGAGTACTTCAGAGAGAGGCTTGGTGTTCTTTATATTGATGACACTTCGAGGAAGAAGTGATGGACACATTTGCTGGAGCCATTCCAAGCATGGTGAGAGGAGGATCCTTCCCATGGCTGTGGATGTAAGCGCTAGATGATGAGCATCAAGACAATGCTCTAGTCACTGCTCTGTATATGCATCATGTTGGATGCTTGTGATGATCAGTTGGATCATGTATATGTATATGCATCATGTTGGATGCTTGTGATGATCAGTTGGATCATGTATTTGTATCAGGTGGATACATTGTATGATCAGGTAGATCATGTATGAGGATATGTATCAGATATGCATCAAGTGGATGCATTGTATGATCAGGAGGATCATGGATGATGAGCTTCAGGATGTCGCTCCAGATGATATGTATCAGATATGCATCAGGTGGATGCATTGTATGATCAGGATGATCATGTATGATGAGATTCAGGATGTTGCTCTAGATGATACGCATCAGGATGATGCTATGATGATGATCAAGACGATCATGTGATGTACATCAGGATGATGTATGGTGAGTATCAAGTTGATACTCTATGGCCATGGACAAGTTGTGCAAATAAGCATATAATAGTGCCCTGGGATATTTGCAGACACTCTTGCTAGGTTTTTCTGATGGCATATAATAGCTCCCTGGGAGGTCTGGCAAATGCTCTTGCTAGGTTTTTCTTGGATGGACATATAATAGCGCCCTGGTAGATTTACAGATACTCTTGCTAGGTTTTTCCTATGGCATATAATATCTCCCTGGGAGATCTATTAAATTCTCTTGCTAGGTTTTTTCCATGGCATATAATTTCTCCCTGGGAGATCTTGCAGGTTGTGTTGGGCACGTAATTAGTCCTGGGATGCTCTTGCTAGGTTTTTCCGGTTGCATATAATTTCTCCCTGGGAGATTTTCATATGCTCTTGCTAGGTTTTTCCTATGGCATATAATAGCTCCCTGGGAGATCTGACAAATGCTCTTGCTAGGTTTTGCTTGGTCACATGTAATAGCTCCCTGGGAGATCTTGCAGGTTTTGCTGGGCACATAATCAGTCTTGAGATTCTCTTGCTAAGTTTTGTTGATGCACGTAATCAGGCCTGAGGATTCCACAGTATGGCCAGTGATGATGGAGACCTGTAGGTGGTGGGCCTACACCTAGTATGAAAAAGGACTGGCTCTTTAGAACTTCCTATGACGAGTAGATCGGAGATTGATTGAGATAGCAGCAGCAGTGACGATGACGATGATCCAGAGAAGAAGACTTGTGCTAGCATATTTGTGTCGAGAAATGCCTTCCTAGTTAAGAGGGAGTGTTGATGTATATGTAACTTCGGAATGTATTTCACCTATGTATATTGTACTCCTATAGATATTTTATTATTCCTCTATACAGAAGTGTCGTCATTTGTATTGACAAGTGTCGCAAGTGTCGTAACTTGTTGTGATGGGTTATTAGACCACCAAGTGTGGAGTCGGCCCCGATTAATGTAACCATGGGTTATTAGACTCTCCTAGAGAATTCGGCCCTGCTAGTGTATTAGGAAAGTTGGGACAAGTATAAATAGAGAGCGGGAGATCTCTATTTCATCATCTCATTATTCACTTCTACATCACTTGGAAAGTGGCACACTAGTTGAGGAGGAGGAGTAGCTGCTAGTATAAGACTATTTCTTGTACTTGGGTTGTATCATTGCTCTTTCTATCTCTGAGGAAGTTGTGGGGTTTTTCACCTTTATGGTTTTCCCCAGTGAAACTCTGTGTGTCTATTATCTCATGTGATTGCTTGGTGTGATTGATATGCATTGTTATACTTGATATGCTATACATGTTATTCTCTCAGTAAAGATCCTAGAGTATATTGAATTAATGCTAAAAAATGAACAAGAAAGCAGAGTGGAAAACCATCAGGAAGCATAAAGGATACCATCCACTAGGAACCATGACTAAGTGTTATGCATATAACATTGGGGACAACATATCTACATAGGAAGATCCTAGTTCATCAGTTGCATAGGGATGCAAAAAATGGTATGCTGGGGAGTGATGATGGATCCCAAATTTGGTTGCAAAATCCATCCTTTCTTTATTAAAATAAATCATCCTAAAACCCAACTAACGGCTCTGAACATTAGGTAATAAAAGGCATCTAAATCCTTTTATAATAAGTCAATTTGGTCTAAAAAGGGGATACTATGATATCAAGTTGGTGAATGATGTGTGCATCCTAGTTAGGATTGTAAAATATTTCAGTTTATATGTTCTAGATGTTGTAGTCTTCCTTTATCTAGCTTAAATGCACATGTAACATTGATGAGGTTGGTTGTTAGCAACATCTTCTTTACATAGACCTTAAACTGATACCTTTTTGACATCTGGAAGACATCAAGCCAGTTTTTTCTCATAAGGAAGATGATCGTAGAATTCTACTTACAATTCATTGGTGAAGTTCAAGTTAAAACAAAGGAGTTCCAATGTTGCAACAATCTTATATAACTAGTGCGTAGGAAAAGAAGAAATTAAGGAAGAACTGCATATTGTTGGGTGCCAATATCAATATTCGTCGATCTCTAAAGTTATACCTAACTGAGGCATAGTCCCTGAAGACTAAAGTAAGCTCAGTGAACTACCACTACGTGTGTTGTCTTTCATAACGCGCTTCACGCAGTCATAGCACAGGCACTAGCAGTTCATTCATTTCATAGTTTTAGAAAATAGATATTTAAGCAATATGGCCTACCTTACATAACAATGCCCATTTTTGTATGAACTCAATCATTATATTATAGTTTGAGAAGAAGACACTAATATTGGTGATGTTGAAACAATTATTTTGAAGTAAATGAAGACTCTTACTTTCCAAGCTTATTGAGTAATCTTTTGTTCATGTGTCACCTTGGATAAGGTCCCATCCATAGGTGATCACAGGGGCTTGTGCATTAAGTTAGATTTACTGCTTTCATATGCATGTGATAGAACATAGTATATTTACTATAGTTTGTAAAGTATTTACATTATTTTGACATATTAGCTTTGATGAATTATTTATGAACCTTTAATCCAATTTATATGTTTCTTTGTTGTTTCTACAGTTTCCAATTGAGTATTTATTTTTATCACATGGGATATTGTCATATGAACTCGATAAAGCATTGAAGTTCCAAGTTTGTTTTTCTACTTACTTAGAATTTGGTGTAATTAGAATACATGTACTCGGTGTGTGAATGGTAGGGTAGATCAGGGGTTTCCCCCAAAAAAATTCCTACAACTAGGCGAGAAAAATTCTGAAACATGTCCATGAAACCACTAATAAATGGATAGATGCCTAGTCAAATGAGGGGATCCATGTCCCTTGCAACCCTTAGATCATATATTAAACCTTTCTTTTATTTTTACCAGTAGTCCTTCCATTTATTTTAAAGTTAATACTACTAGGCATCATTATAGTTTCTTTGTAGGTTTCACATATTGTGAAGGACCCTCATAAGTTTGTTCGAACACCTGGGTTGATGATTAAAGGAAATGTTTAGATACAACACTCTTGCTGGCATCTTGTCCCAACAAGATACAATATTGTTGATGTTTGATTAAGCCTGTCATATACCAAAATAAAAGAGATGGAGTATGACCTCAATCAGAATAATGATAAAATAGTTGAGCTGGAGGGGGATATCAGTAAGAAGGACGATGAAATATCATATTTAAAAAGAGATATTGATGACCTCAAAGGTCAGGAATCTTATTTACAAGTGGATTCCCAAGGAGAAGAATTACTCATAAGAGTAAATCAAGAGATATGGGACAGGGTTTCTGTAACGTACCCACCCATCCATCCAAGGCAAGGGAGGGAACATGATGCCAATCTCTGGGGCTTTCACATAATATCATCCCATTCATTAGAATCATATGAGTAAATCATTTGTGTGCAGATGTAAAACTAATCAATTATGCACATCGAAATTAAACTTATCCACACACATTACTCATGCATACAGCATATCAACAGTCATCAAATTAATACATTGCAGAAGTAAATACATAGACAGAAAAACACTTATCTCCATTTTGCAATTGTCCCAAACAACTAGCTATGTCGCTGCAATGTTCCACCCAACCATAGGCCAGTTGTGTTCATCAATCTCTCAACACAACTGCCACCCCTGAGCTGGGCATGATTCCTACAAGGAAAAGGGGACATTCACTCTCTCACAACCAATTAATCATTTCATCTGAGCCAAGCCAGTCCACAGCAGGGTTTATCAGGCTACATTTGAACCCTGGAGGCTTACACTCAATCCCAAGACAAAGCAATGGAAAACCATAACCCATAACCCAACATACTCTGTCTACTCACAACAAAAATGATCATTGGGAAGGGATACACATTTACCACAAAGGTGTTTACAAAACAGGGTCCACATTGCCAAACCCAACTCGTGGTTCACCCAAAACGAACTGTGGAATTTAGAATTCAACCCCAGGGAGGAAACTGATTTCTCCCACTGGTTATGATCATTTTCAATGGCCCAAACCGCCTCCAGGAAGACCCAAAATCGTTATGTTCTCTTCCCCACTAGTAACCAACACAAAAACGCCCCTTCCCAGCTAGAAAGATGAAGGAGAACACAAAAAAAAACATGGAGGAAAACGCCTAGGAAGCTAGAGCTGCGTGAGAGAGCAAGGCAATCGTGAATAATGACTTAGAGAGCAATTTCGTGGCTCTTTTCTTTCCCAAGGAGACAAACACGATTTTCCATGAAGGGTGGCTTTCCCATACCCGAATTTGGACAGCCATACCTCTCCATTCCCAAGGCATTAACTACCTCAACCAACTCTTGGGAGAAATGAATGATTGGGTACCAAATTCAACATGGGTAATTGAGGGTTTGATGGGTTCTCTCATTGACACTTGGCTTGACTTGGTTGGCTCAAGGGTTTGAATTTTTTCCCTCCCAATTCCTTGTAAAATCATGCCCCCATCTCTTGTTGCATTGCATAGCTAGTTCTGGGTATTTATTAAAATGCATATTTACAATTTCAATGTGCCTGGCTAGCACGTAAACCATATGCATCACTAAATCGATGGCGGGGCCTTGGCCTTGAGCTCCTCACCAAGATTTTATAACAATATTACATCATTTACAATTTAATGCCATGGGGTCAAACTGGGGACATTACATTCCCATCCCCTTAGAATAACACCGTCCTCGGTCTTCCAACACTTAGGTATAAATACCCACTTTATACATGTCTCAGAATTCACAAATGGTGGCAGGTCTGTCCTGCGTTTCATCCCTTTACTTTGAGCTTTCAGGACCAAGTCCTTTGGCTTCCACAAGCTGCTCTTGCTGGCTTGATCTTCCAGTTCTACAGGTGGGCATCGTTCCACAGCAATCCCTTCCGTTTGTTTATCTTCCAGTTGATCTACAAGTCTGGAATTTCATGGATTTCATCTTCCTTGCTGTCCTGGTAACTAATTGAGGAAGATTTCCAGCGAAAACAAATAGCTTTCAATGTCTCTCATGTGAGACTCATCATGGCAATTCCTATTAGGACAAGCATAACACAATATTAAAATTAGTCAATTATTTTCCTAATTGACTTGGAACGTCCATGCTTTACTCATGAGACTTCCACATATTTCATGCTTTCCTAACATACACATGAACTCACTCATGTTCATCCTTCCACGGGAATATAACTATTTCAGCATTCACAATTTATTTCAAGCAATAAACACAATCAACTTCATATATGACATGCACTCAACAATATTTTGTTTCTAAGATGCATCAGTCAAAAGGAAAGAGAAGAGTAAGAGTTTCCCCCTCTTAGTCTTGTTCCAATCTGGAGCCACACCATCACTTGTGGTTCTATGCTCCTTAGCCTCTTTCACTTCAATGTGAATGCTTGACTTGCCTTTTCTTGGCTATGACACTTAGTGTCTAAGGTCTGTCTAATGCTTTTCAGCTAGGGAACCCTTCCCCGTTGCTACTTATAGAACCTTTGGCTGCTAGGACCCACACATGTCCACTAGCACCATCTTTCATTACTGCTCATACTGAGCTCTCTTTAGGACGGTCACATGTCCACATGCATCCTCCATATGCTTTCATAGTCCTTGCTTCCAGCAGTACCTACATTCAAGCATTGAATCAATTCACATGCTCAGTGTATTTTCATAAGGTTTATCTCTAAACAAGAGTTTAAGAAATCATAATTAAATCATATACACACGTATATTCATAAGCAAGAGTTGCAAGATAACCAAATACTTATGTTTATTGGATGTCTTCAATTTATTCCACGGAATTCTTCTTTGCTTTACGAGCCTTGGTTTTCCCGTGGATACAATTATGAATGTTGGGCCAGCACGCAGGTTACTCCACAACCATTCTAATAGGCAATGCCAGGCCAGTACGTTGATTGGGTTTGTCAATCATTTCATTTAGCAATATGCTAGGCCAGTGCTTCAACTGGTTTTATTAATTAATTAAGGAATGTTTGGCCAGCACGCCGGCTGCTCCACAACATCAAGTGGTTAATGTTCCCACCAACTATTCTCTGAGTTTATTGAGCATCAGTTACTCTCTGGACTTACCAAGAATTTTATAGTGCACAACCAGTTACTCTCCCGTTTTATCAAGGATTTCATAGTGCACAACCAGTTACTCTCCGGTTTTATCAAGGATTTCATAGTGCACAACCAGTTACTCTATGGCTTACCAAGCGTTTGTGGCTCTTTCAGGGTCCTTACTTCCTGCAATGGCAAAGGTTCCCAACAAAGAAACAACAGTGTATTAGCTTGGTTGTCATAAGACTTATACTTGAAATCTTCATTATTCCAAACAAGAATTAAATGAAAATGAATACTTATCTATATTGTGCATTTTCCTCGCTACTCCACAGGTTTCCTCTCTACTTTACAAGCCTCGTTTCACCTGTGGGGTGGATGCTTGGATAGCACACATGCTGCTCCACAACATCATCCAAATAGGCAATGCCAAGCCAGTATGTCGACTGGGTTTATCAGGCATCCCAAAAATCAGTATGCTAAGCCAGTACGTAGACTGGGTTTATCAAGCATTTCAAAAATCAGTATGCTAAGCCAGTACGCTGACTGGGTTTATCAAGCATTCAATAACCATTTCCAAGCCATTTCTCTGACAGGGTTTGTCGGGAAATAACACCCTTCACCAATACCTCCACAACATGCAAATAAGCAATGCCAAGCCAGTACGCCGACTGGATTTGTCAGGAATCAATTTAACAACATGCCAAGCCAGTACACTGACTGGGTTTATCAGGCATCCAACAACCCTTCGCCACAACACCCAAATAACCAATTCCAAGCCAGTACACCGACTGGTTTTATTAGGCATACAACAACCATTCGCCACAACACCCAAATAAACAATGCCAAGCCAGTAAACCGACTGGGTTTATCAGGCATACAACAACCATTCGTCACAACACCCAAATAACCAATGCCAAGCCAGTACACCGACTGGGTTTATCAGGCATACAACAACCATTGCCAAGCTAGTGCATCGACTAGGTTTATCAAGCAATATGAACAGCATAACATGATTACATGGCTCCTTCTCTTATGAAACCAGTGGTTCCCTCCAGGAACTCCATAGGTCACTCACTTGATTGCAGGCTAGCATGGCCCCACAATACCCACTCACACTACACAAGGATGATACCCCTTTTCCGCAACACAACTCCTCGGGCCTATCCATCTCTTCTAGTGTCCTTTAGTGTGAGCATAGAAAGGTTACCACTGCCCATACAGTCCTCTTGAGCACTCTTTCTTCACTTTGCCTGTTATGTGCAACATCAAATTGCATCTGTGTAAGCTGATAGCACAAGAAGGATAAGCAGAATCATCAGTATTGCTGCTCTAAAATTGTAACCATATTTCATAACATTCACTATCAAGTATTGAAACACCAGGAATGCGTCCATTCCCTTAGGGTGTAGTCAATATTGACAACCCTAATATAACCCAGCATCTGAAAGGTATGCATCCCTTTCCGATGTGAGCCATGTAGGACCTAATCATACTCAAGCAGTCTGGAATAATAATGAAACAATGAAACATGCTCTGCATATCAAATCTAATAACCAGACAGGTATATTATTAGTTAGGGTTATAGAATACTCATTCATTTTACAGACGTATCTTTCCTTCATTTGCGAAGAATGGGGGTTCCCTTCTCTGAGTCATCCGTCCTTCGGTTTTCCACCCCAATCTTTTCACATTCCATAACCCACACATGCCTTCTTGGCATAATTTGCTGTCTCACTCACATGCTTTACCAACATGTAGTTCGCTTGAGACATTATCAACATTTACAATAAAGTTTCACCCGAAACCCATTTCCAAAGCATGGGATCCTTCCCATCTGGTTTGGCTTCTACAGGCCATCACACATGGTCTTCTTGCAATGTGTCATCCTGGCACACTTTCAAATAGCCAAATAATCAACAACATTTAGCAATAAGCCTCAAATATGATTGTTTCATAACCAATCAATAACATTAATAATTAACTCAACAAAAATTTGCAATTCTGTCTCCTACAGAAATTGATTTGTTTAACCGTGAGGGTACCCTCATATTGTTTGGCTCTCGTAAGTGGTATCACTCTGTCCATTATGGTTTCACCCTTGCTACCATACATGAACATCCACCTACAACATGTCCTTCTGACACAATTCTATATAAGCCAAATAGTCATTAGCAATTATAAGCAATTCTCAAATCTAAAATTTGTAAATCTATTTTCCTACAGAAATTAGATTTGCAACTATGAGACTATTCTCATAAACTTAAACCAGACAATTTTCAGATTTGTTTCATGCATAAATTACAACCATGAGAACCTTCTCATAACCTTTGGCTTCTGCACATGGTAGATCCTGGTCTTTACTATGGACTTATCCTCATTGCCATACGCAAGACCTTTCTACCTGAAAACTGGAATTTCACTCAGCCAAACACGTTGTGAGTATGTATGCATATACTCTCTTCATTGCTACAACAATCACCGAAGTGATCTTAGAATTATAATGCTCAATAATTCAAACACTTTCAGCTGTTAACATTTTAAATGCAATGAAATATATACATCTCTATATATGCATTAAAAATTGCAAGACACAGTCACACTATCCATGCAATTTAGATAAACAGTAAATACTCATTACTTCACATTTCATGCAATTCTGTCCTTCCAACAGAGCACTCTTGGTAGCCCATCAACATGTCTACCTTATATATTCAATCATTATCCTGCATTCACAGCAGCTCATTAAATAGATCACCATTTCGTGCATAACCACGAGATTGTACAAAATATTTTTAATGCACATCCCCTCAATGCAACCTTGCATTAATTCACAAATATTATGCCTTCAAACATATTATGGCCTAACCATGTCTTCCCCACATAGCATGCACTACCATGATAGGACCATAAGTCCTCACTTGCTTTGGTTTCTTAACTCGCAACCAACATACACAAATGGAATGATATAATCCCCTATGAATGAATTCTAGTATTTAAAATAGTCATATGGTAAAGGGTTCCTTGCCCTTACTACCCCATACCTCACCATACTTGGTAGGTTGACATTCATATTCAGGCACTCAATACCACATGCAAACCAAATCAACATAGTTTAACTGTAGTTGAAGGGATCTTACCAAATCCTCCTTCAACATTCATGCAACTAAGCATAAATAAACATTACCTGCATGGCTGTCATTAACATCACTTGATGTTACCTGATCAGTTGGCCTCTTACCAAGGCTACTCCGTCCTTTTTCCAACATCATGATCATGGATTTGTTGCACCATCCTCTCTTCATAAGATTGTATGCAACAATCATCATCCACATCCTTAGCCATGCTTCAGTTGTCTTTGGTCCTACAACCAATGTGAACATGACTAATTATTAGCAACCACAATAATTATCTTAAGTGGCTCATTGCATATGTAAAACCTCACTATTTTACTAATATGCAATATCATATACACACAAAAAATATTTTCACATGCACTGTGCAATATGCCATCTAGTACATATTCACTTCATCTATCTATCCTTTTGCATTTCCAGCATCCCTATGCCATAATTTTCAGTATAGACAACTCAGGAAATATAAATATAATAGCAATGGAGGAGTTAAGGAATTCTCCCTTTCCAATTCCTCATCATGACATGGAGTTCCTCCTCCACATCATAGTTGATCATTTTCTTGGCTTCCCTAACAAGCACACAAGGATTCATTAGCTATGATCTTCTCATGAATTAGCAATTCAGTATATACATATGTGTATAACATTCATTATTGATATTTTTCAAATATGCAATTCTTATGCTATATAAAAAAAAATAGTTTAAGGTGAGGAGTTTCCCTTTCATCCTCCATAATGGGTATTACAACCCATTACTCTTACTGAGATTTCACAACCCCTTCTATGCAATTCTTGCTCTTTATTCCAAGAATACATTTCACACTTACAACATTTGTCTCCGGGGGATGACGGGGGTCAAGGGGGCTTGCCCCCTTGGCCCTGTTTTTTTTTTTTTGTAAATCCTTCAATTTCGCGCAATCTGGTGCATAGGTTCCACGACATTTTCAACTTTTGGTACCTGAAAAATCTCCTTGGAAAACAACTGAAATTCTCTGTTTCGGAAAATTTGGCAATTCTCTTCCAACCCGTTGCGTCCAAACTTGCTGAGTTCTTCCGATCGAAAACTCAGCTTTTTCTTCCGTCATTGCAGCGAAACTCGCCAATTCTTTTCGACACTGCGGTGGAAACTCACCAATTCTTTCCAACATTACGGCGGAAACTCGCTAGTTCATTCCGCCGTTTCAAAGCAACTCGCCAAGTTCTCCTGAAATTTCCTCTTTGACGCCAAAAACACTTAGAAATTTTTTCGAACCAACTCGCTGAGTCCTTCCGACGTTGCGGGGCGACTTGTCGAGTTCTTCCAATCGAACTCAGCTTTTCCTTCCGAAAATTTTCCATCTTTTTCGCCGAACTTAAAATTTATGGGCGATCCTTTGCGAAGCAACTCGCCGATCTCTTCCTCCATTGCGGACGAAGTCATCCATCTCTTCCACCATTGCAGATGAACTCCCTACATTCTTCTGCCTTTGTGGGCCAACTCCCCGAGTCCTTCCGATACAGACTTAGACAAAATTTTCAAAAATACTTAGAACAATTTTTGAAACTTTTTCTTCTTTTCTCGGGCATCCCACAACTTCGTCGGCGCAACTCGCCAAGCTCTTCCCCCATTGCGGATGAACTCGCTGAGTTTCTCTGCCATTGCAGACAAACTTGCCAAGTTCCTCCGCCGTTGCGGACGAACTCGTCGAGGTTCGCCGACACAGTTTTTGGCAGAAACTCGTAGACACTTAGAAAAATTTTGAAATTTTTGAAATTTTTCTTAACTATCAATGCTGAGCATGAAGCATACTTACCTCTGCAACTATGACAGGTAGCCCATAAAGGCCCAATGCTGCAACCAGCAGCTCTGATACCAAATGTGACGTACCCACCCATCCATCCAAGACAAGGGAGGGAACATGATGCCAATCTCTGGGGCTTTCACATAATATCAGCCCATTCATTAGAATCATATGAGTAAATCATTTGTGTGTAGATGTAAAAATAATCAATTATGCACAATGGAATTAAACTTATCCACACACATTACTCATGCATACAGCATATCAACAGTCATCAAATTAATACATTGCAGAAGTAAATACATAGACAGAAAAACACTTATCTCCATTTTGCAATTGTCCCAAACAACTAGCTATGTCATTGCAACGTTCCACCCAACCATAGGCCAGTTGTGTTCATCAATCTCTCAACACAACTGCCACCCCCCGAGCTGGGCATGATTCCTACAAGGAAAAGGGGACATTCACTCTCTCACAGCCAATTAATCATTTCATCTGAGCCAAGCCAGTCCACAGATGGGTTTATCAGGCTACATTTGAACCCTGGAGGCTTACACTCAATCCCAAGCCAAAGAAATGGATAACCATAACCCATACCCCAACATACTCTGTCTACTCACAACAAAAATGATCATTGGGAAGGGATACAAATTTACCACAGAGATGTTTACAAAACAGGGTCCACATTGGCTTTCCCAACTCGTGGTTCACCCAAAACGAACTGTGGAATTTAGAACTCAACCCCAGGGAGGAAACCAATTTCTCCCACTGGTTATGATCCTTTCCAATGGCCCAAACCGCCTCCAGGAAGACCCAAAATCGTTTTGTTCTCTTCCCCACTGGTAACCAACACAAAAACACCCTTCCCATCTAGAAAGATGAAGGAGAACACAAAAAAAAACCATGGAGGAAAACGCCTAGGCAGCTAGAGCTGCGTGAGAGAGCAAGGAAATCGTGAATAATGGCTTAGAGAGCAATTTCGTGGCTCTTTTCGTTCCCAAGGAGACAAACACGGTTTTCCATGAAGGGTGGCTTGCCCATACCTGAATTTGGATAGCCATACCTCTCCATTCCCAAGGCATTAACTACCTCAACCAACTTTTGGGAGAAATGAATGATTGGGTACCAAAGTCAACATGTGTAATTGAGGGTTTGATGGGTTCTCTCATTGAAACTTGGCTTGACTTGGTTGGCTCAAGGGTTTGAATGTTTTCCCTCCCAATTCCTTGTAAAATCATGCCCCCATCTCTTGTTGCATTACATAGCTAGTTGTGAGTATTTATTAAAATACATATTTACAATTTCAATGTGCCTGGCTAGCACATAAACCATATGCATCACTAAATCAATGGCGGGGCCTTGTCCTTGAGCTCCTCACCACGATTTTATAACAATATTACATCATTTACAATTTAATGCCATGGGGTCAAACTGGGGACATTACAGTTTCACAGTTTTCCATGACCAAATTGGATTTATGTCAGCTGATGAAGGCATAAATGGAACTTACAAATTAGATAAAGAAGAAATGAAGCAAGTGGACATAACACTGGCATATAACCCAACGCAATCCATAAATACTATTGAGTATCTAAATAGTAATAACTTTACAAATATATTAACTTTATGGTAGGATTATATAGGGTTGAGATTTGTGATGGAGGGGGATTAGTGAGAGGGATAGGGGTAGTGTTGAAGGAGGGGAATTAGTGAGAAGGATATGGTTAGGGTTGTAGGAGGTGGATTAGAGAGAGGGATAGGGGTAGGGTTGTGGGAGGGGGATTAGTGAGAGGGAGAGGTGGGCTCAAGGGTAGGTCTAAATAATGTCGCTTTCATTTCAATTCTATGCAATAAAAATATCATCACTTTTGTTTCATTCATGCATCGAATAACAAAAAAAGGATTGGTACCTCAATAATATGATAAGATTTTCATCTAAACCTCGTAAACAAGGAGCAATATCACCACAACCAAAACAAACATTGAAATAAATATGAAAGAGATAAGAATTTTAGGAGAATAAAATGTTATCAAGAAAATTATACTTAACAATAGGTATAACATTTAGACTATAATGCATCGAAAGAAAAACTTTCCAAGAACATCAAAACCAACAGAATAGTGAGAAGGATATTCTCACATATGAACCATTTATTGTCATTTCCAATTAATGATTTTATAAAAAAGACTAATATCAGTAAAAAGCACACCACAATGGTGTACCTCTATGTCAAAAATTCATATACAAATATCCTAATAAAAATAACATGCATCTCATCACAATAATCAATAACACTAATGATTATGTCAAAAAAGGATTATGAAAGATACTTGTATTAACCATAAAGAGATGGGAACATTCTTAGTTTGAAGAAAGGGTTCAAATTACGTCAAATATTTTCTAAATACTTTAGATATAATTCCCTGATAACAAAATGAAGATGCAAGATCTAGTGTTGATTACATCAAGGTCCTGTATACGAGCAAATATGACCTACACATCCAGGTAAGGGAAACAATATGATCCAGGGCTTGTCTATTTTCCCAGTAATTCTTTAGTGTGTTTGTTTACGACGAGATTCATTATGGGCATATCTAACCTACTTGTCAATGGGTCCCAAAAATGGAAATAAGAAAAACAATTTCTTGAGACTTCCTTTATCAAAAAGTCCAAAATTGTGTCATACATGTTTTGGTCTTTGACAGTTGAATAACACTTTAGTCCATCACTTCTTTGTTTTATTTTTCTTTGATCCGAGTCCTTGTTTAGTTGTGGAAGGTGTTCATGATGTGGGCTCCAGCATAGGTATGGTGTACTGTTGACGTGGCCTGAGTCGACAAATTTGATTACAATCCTCTCCCCTTGGATAATTGAATCCTCGTATTTTCCTGAGGGAAATGTCTAGTTCAGTACACATATGAAAACTCAAATGCTCTTCCTGCACATAATTTTTTCAGAGAAATTAACAACTCAAACTTTAATGATCTTTTCATCCAGTGATGAGAAGTCTTGGACTAGATCCAGAACCTCCTTTTTCTCACCTTTTTCTTAGTTTCGAATGTATCCATGTAAGCTTTAAAATAGTGTAAAAGAACATCCTTGGTCCATGGGGATGGAAGGCCTATTTGAAGAAGCGGGTTAAATTTTTCCTTGAACTCTTTTGCTTGTGATCTCCCAACACAGCATTTTTCCTATGTTGATGTTAGAAGGTCTTTCATCGTGTATATATTTTCTACTTGCATAATCACTTATGTTCTGTCACGCATTTGTAAAGCTTCTAATCCATCATCAGAAAATGAGTCGAGACATGGAATAAATTTGTTTACAACTTTCTCTTTTTCTTTTATATCTTTCTGGTGCTTCATAATATCTATATCAATACATTTCATTAGACCTTTCGATAGATGTAACACCTCAAAATAGGGAAAGTAAATTTGCATCAACATTTGACTGTGTCTCCATAATTCCCTTTTCCCTAATGTTAAATAACATTTGGGATAATTTGTCTCTTTTACCTTTTTCAGTTCTTCACTCAAAGTGTCCTTCTCTTTTATCTGAGCTTGTAACTCAGTTTCTCTTTTCTTTGAAATGTGCTCTAAAGATGCAATATGATTATCTTTTTCTTAAATATTTCTCTGCAACTGAATTTCTTTAATGGCATGAAATGTCTTGACCATTTTCAAACTCTTGATACTTTGATTTAGTTCAATCACCTTGGACTTGTATCGACTGACCTGCTCATATAATTCATCTACATTTGCTTAAATGCTGCTTGAATAATTAGCTAGATCTTCTAGAAAATCTGGTAAAATGAAATCAACCTGTGCCTATTGAACAACCTCTTTTTGTGACTCCTCAATTTTAGAGGTGTACTCCTCCATTATCTTTGAATTTTTGTTTTGCAATGCCTGCACCTGAATTCCCAATTGGGATATTCTTTGATTTAGATATATATTTTCATGATCAGTTTGTTCCATCTTCTTGGATAGAACAACTATATCTACAGTATGATTTGGCTCAGTGTTTGGTAGTTTTGGTTGTTTTCTCAACACCTTAATATCAACCTCTTTATTTAAGATAATTGTTCATAAATTGTATTCAGAGCTTGATATTGAGACATCAATTAGCTTAAGATTTAGCTTTATTTACCTACTTTTCATTCTTCAATTTTGTTTCAAGCTTCCTGATGGCTTCTTGTATTCTTTTAACATTTACAGTTCTTGATAACTGTCGATGGGAAACCATTTCTCCTGTATATTTATGTAATCAGATCAGATCAACTTCATTCATTTAGTCCAAATCAACTTGAACCATATTCTGCTTAAATTCAGGCTTTTGGCACAGTTGTACCTCCTTGGATTTATCTGTATGCATGAACATCATACTCATGTATTTATTTGACTTATCCATGGTTGTAATAAACCTAAGACCCAACTCTCTAATTTGTAATATCTCATTTTCCAAAGATTTGGCAGAAGTATTCTCCACAAAAGAAAATTCCATATCTGAACTTTTTTCTACCATAGTTTATATTTGGGCAGAAGATGGATCAATAAATTATAAGAAAGGATCATGTAAAGCTCCTTTTGTGGTTTCTTCTACCACTTGGACTGCTTGTTCGAGCAATTTGCAGGATATGTCGCCATCCTCTTCATTAGTGTTCTGTCTCATGGATAAAAAGTAGATTTATATAGTAATGTCATCTAAAAAAATTAGATTTATATTCATGGATAAAAAGTAAATTTATATAATAATGTCATCTAAAAAATTATTACTTTGCCTTTATGTCCAGTTATTGAAATAAATAAATAAAAAATATTTAAAGGAACAATTTTTTTTTTAAAATACGATTTTTATTGCCATGAATTTTTATATCAAATAATCGTGATGATGAACAATATATAAACTTGGATATAGTAATTCTGTTGAAAGAGTTAGTGATAATGAGAATTCATCAAATATTTTCAATTGCAATAATTGTACAATACCAGCATGTTATGAGTGATTGTGGAGATCAATGAGAAGCGGCACTAAAAAATTATGCTTGAATTTTCGTTTAAGAAAATAAATTTCATGTTTTTTCATATATTTTAATTTTTGGTGCCAAATCCCACTTTATGTTTATCTTCGAAGTTTGGTCATTCCTCCTCTTTTTTAAGTTTCACTATGCTAGCTTTTAACTTTCGATGCTTAAAGTTTTTAACTTTTACTGTTAACTTTCGATGCTTAAAGTTTTTAACTTTCACTGTGTTGGCTTTTAAGTTTTTAACTTCCTTGGGTAGTGCTTTTTGGGAGATGGTTCTCTTTTTCGGTAACAGTTTTATTGTGTGGGAACCATTTGATACAGTGGCCACTTTATATATATTTTAACTAAAATGCTTAACTATTTAAATAAAATTAATATAATTGAAATTAAAATTAATATTTTTAAAATATAATATTTTATTATAGTAATTATTATAAGTATATAGATTAAATTTTCAAACAAAAAATAACACTTTAACTTATAAGTATAAGTATACACTTATTTTCAACGAGTAATTATTATAAGTATATGCTAGCTTTTAGCTTTTAATGCGTAAAGTTTTTAATTTTCACTGTGTTGGCTTTTAACTTTCTTGGATACTGCTTTTTGGGAGAGGGTTCTCTTTTTTCGGTAAGTATATATAAATTTTCAAACGAGAAATAAAAGCTTGTATATTTTATTATTTAAAATATTATTATATTTTATTAAAGGTAATTTTAAATATAATATAAATAAGGATACTTTTAAATAACAATTTTTATTTATATATTTAATGACTATCACAAACATTATTCAAAACCTAAAACGACTATCTTATATGTTTGGGTAGATTCAGAACCTAGAACCTAAAACGACCATCTTATATGTTTGGTATTTATATTATATCTACATTTATGTAAATTTTTTAATTAAATCAAATCAAATTGTTAAAAAAATTAACATAAAAAAAATGATACAACCACGGCTTATCTCACATTATTGTTAAAATAGTATCTAAAAACTATAACATGTAGCCAAACATATCAATTGAAAATACTAATATTAAAATTATTGAATGAATAATACATTATTATATTTTGTATTCAATTATGTCCAATGCTCAATGTATAAGAAGATCAGAATTCCAAAAAGATTACAGTTAATATGTCTATATTTAGTAAAGCTATAAATATAAAAAAAATGCTCAAAGTTATTAATGATTAGAGAACCATAGTTATTAAATTTAAACAAATTGTTATACTCAAAGTTATTAATGATGAGAGAACCATAGTTATTAAATTTAAACAAATTGTTATATAAATTTGAAAGTTCCTTCCACACACATATATATTAAACTTATTAAAATTTTAACTTTATTAATAAGAAATAAGAAATATCATTAATCATGGAAGATTTTGATTTTTGGACGCGGGCGCTGAGGTTCTGCTCCAAGAAACACTAACCTTGATTCGTCTCTCCCCGAGACAGAGAGTTTTGCGACCTGTTTGGAGACCTGTACAGAGCTCGATCGCCCCTGCTCTTGATATGGGCTTTGAAGGGGGCCCTAACGCCCCTCCCCCAACTCCTCTGGCGATCATTGCCTTCGGAAAACTTGTTGATACCGGCTCTAAACGACCAACAACTGAAGCACAACAAAAATTCATCAAGAAGCTTGCTAGCATTCCCACAGTTGCTCTACCTATTGAAGAATCCTATCGGGCTGCCTTGAATCTTGCAGAACGAGGACTCATCAGGCAACTCACTGGCCTTTGGCCCTCTCCCAAAGCCGTGGAATCTTGGGTGTAGAGAAATTGGCGCCCTCTTGTTACTGCAGACATCAGAAGTTATCTTGTCAGTAAGGGATTCTTTGTCTTCGTCTTTGATAATGTAGAAGATCGAAGTCTCATTTTCAAAAATGGCCTGTACTTCATGGGTCCCCAGGGTCTTTACTTAAACAACTGGACTCCAGACTTTGACCCGACACAAGATGTGCCCTCGACTGTTCCAGAATGGGTCCGCCCCCCCTATTTACCTCTGCACTGCTGGAATCCGAAGTCCCTGGAGTCCATTGGAAACGCTCTCGGGAGATACATCGACCATGCTGAGAAAAAGGACCAATACTCCTGCGCAAGAATATGTGTTGAAGTGGACTTGGAAGTGGGGTTACCGGAAGCCATTAAGCTTACGGTGGCTGATTGGGTTCATATCCAAGAACTGGACTACGAACAACTCCCATTTAAATGTAGACACTGCCGCGGATATGGCCATTTCACCAAAAACTGCAAAAAGAAGGTAGAAGAAGATGCTGAGAACTCCACAGGAGAGCAATGGACTTAGGTGCAGAAAACAACACTGCCTAAACAAAATAGCAGAATCAAAGGTAAAGGAGTGACACCGGGGATTAATGCTTCTAATCCTAAGTTGTCCCAGGGAGAAGGGAGCTCTGACCCTCCATTGGCAGCAATTGTAAAAAATCAATTTGAATCTCTTAATAATATCTCAAGAGTTTCAGAACATGTTCTTGAGGAAGTCGAACAACAAAATGCTTCTCAATCAGTGGAGAAGGGAAAAGTAGAGGTCTCTGGTGCTTCTTTGGTCACCCCTATTCCTGTAGCGTCCCCTTCCATCTATCCGATGCTAGGAAGAGAAACATGACCAATCTACCGGGCTTATTTGACAATCTCAGCCCCATACATTACTCATAAATTCATAACAATTAAAATCTTCTGTGTGCAGACTCATACTCAATATAAACACAACGGAAATAAACATATTTGCAAACACACAAACAGTAATGCATCATCATATCTAACACATGCATATGAAGGTTCATTATGCAAAGAATTCAATCTCGTATTTATGCTATGCACGAACTTCATATTAATTTCATTAACATGAATAATTACCATTCCGAATTAACCCATTACAGAACACAAAATGCATATAATTTATAACACAGATAACACTTATCTTGAGGATGAAGCTATCCAAACAACTGGCTATGTGGGAGCAACGTTCCACCTAACCATAGATCTTTGTCCAGCTTGTATTCTTTCAGCTGAGAGATCACCACGAGCTGGGTTGTGTATCCACTAAGGAGGAACTAGCTGGGCTCACTCACAGCCATGGTTTCACTCAACAACTATGCTAAGCCAACACATAGTTGGGTTTATCAAGCATATGAAAGAAAAAGGAGGGAAATGCTAAGCCAGTGAGCTCAACCACAGAGCTACAGGCATCTCAAATGAATTCAACCGTCAAGGCACCCACATTACCTACCACACCCAACACAAGGAAGGTCCCCTTCTCTGCTGCATAGTCCCTTAGGCGTCCCTTCCCTCCAGTGCTCTTCAAGATGGGTATAGAAAGGTCCAGCATCTAATTCTTGAGATTATAGCCTTCACTAGGTTTATCAAGCAAACCCAACCTCTGCTCAGTCATCCACAATTGGATTTCTTACAATTCTGTTCATCAACTAACTCAAGCCTGTCACTGGTTTTCTGGGCTATAAAAACTGGGTTTTCCAATGGATTTCGGGGTATCTAATCCTCTCAAATTCGCCCCAAGGTTCATATCTATGGATCCCCCATTGGATTTTACTGTTAAATACCAAATCTTGGCGTTTTTGGCTCTTCAAAATGTGGGTTTTTTCAAAATAGCGATTTTTTGTTTTTCTCCCTGCTGGTAATTCATTTTTTTTATGGAAAATGATGCTGGTAAATTCCACAATGGAATGGGGATGAGTAAGAAGCAACTCTCATGAGGTAGAGTGGCTTGTGGTACAAGAAAACAGAGCCCATACCTGCAAATACGAATTTCTGGGCTGCCCATGCTCCATTGAAGCCATGGACTGAAATCTTCAACAACTTCCTTACAACATATATAAATGTCATCAAGTAAAGTCAAATGGGTTCTCACAATGACATTTGGCAGCATATGGTTCATCCCCACAACCCCCTCGCCACTCCCTAGTGGATACACATGGCCCCTTCTCATTCGTTGCTTCCATAGCCAGTTTTGGTATTTTATTGAAATATTAACATTTACATCAATTTACAATATTCCATGGCTTAATAGCACATGGATATCAAAATATCAAATACTTTCTTGTTTTAAATAAAATCCGAACATACACTAGTGGGGCCTTGGCCTTGAGCTCCTCGCTAGGGAAACATACAACGCATGTATACAATATTTACATTAAGAGCCAATATTTCCTAAGGGTCAAAATTGGGGTATTACATTCCCCTCCCCCTTAGAACAACACCATCCTCGATGTTCTCAAAACTGAACAAAAATGGGAATGCCTCTCTCATGGCATCCTCTAGCTCCCATGTGGCCTCATCGGGGCTAAGGTGCTCCCATTGGACCTTTACCTACCCGATGGCTCTATTCCAGAGCAAAGTGACCTTCTTGTCGAGGATGCGCATAAGCTCTACTTGGAACTCTCCCTCGGGTTCCACCTATATCACATTCCAATCAATCATATGATGAAGATCATGTACATACTTCTTAAGCAAAGATACATGGAAAACATTATGAGCTTTTATGTTAGCAGGCAATGCAATTCTATATGCAACTGGCCCTATCTTATCAAGGACTTCAAATGGCCCACAATATCTTGGTGACAACTTGGCACAACTCCCCAACTTGAGGGAACTCTTCCTTGGTTTCACTCTCAAATAGACATGATCCCCAATCTGAAATTCCTTATGCACTCTTTTCAAATCTGTATAAATCTTTTTCCTGTCTTGAGCTGCCTTCAAATTCTATCTGATCTTAGCAACTTCCTGTTCCATTTCCTTGATCATCTCTGGTCCAAGTACTACCCTGTTCATCGGGCTGTCCCAATTCACTGGAGTCCCGCGTCCCTTACCATACAATGCCTCAAATGGACTCATCCCCAAGGATGCATGATGTCCATTATTATATGCAAATTCTACCAAGTGTAGGAAATCTTCCCACTTGGATGGTTTATCCATCACATACATTCTCAGCATGTCTTCAAGAACCTAATTCACCCTCTCAGTTTGGCCATCTGTTTGAGGATGATATGTTGTACTGAAATTCAATTTAGTTCCCAATTCATGAAATAATCCCTTCCAAAATTTGGAAGTGAACTTTGTATCACGATCAGAAATTATTTCCTTAGGCAATCCATGCAACTTGAATATCTCTCTCATGAAGATGTTTGCAATTTCATTAGCCTTGTGAGTGGACTTGACTGGAATAAAGTGAGCTACCTTTGATAGCTTTTCCACCACAACCATGATTGAATCATGCTTCTTCACTGTCATGGGAAGACCTGTTATAAAATCCATAGAGATCACTTCCCACTTCCATTCCGAAATGGGTAAGGGCTGCAACAATCCTGCTGGATGTTAGTGTTCTTCCTTGACTTGCTGGCACTTCTGACACCTAGCAATGTACTCAGCTATGTCCTTCTTCATAACATGCCAAAAGTATTTCTTTCTTGCTGCTGTTATAGTCTTCTGATATCCTGGATGTCCAGAGTATGGCATTTGATGGATTTCATCCATCACTAGCTTCTTCAAATCTGCACTATTTGGAATGTACAATCTATCTTTGTAGATGAGAATATCGTCTTCACCAAGCTGATATCCCACACACTTTTCATCCACATTACCATGCTGCAACTTTTCTTTAATATGAAGACAAGCTTCATCATTGTTTTGGGCTTCAAGAACTCTTGTCTTCAAATCTGATTTACACACACTTAATGCTGCAACATTAAATTTTTTGTTGAGAGCATATGCAACCTTGTTCTCTTTCCTTTTTACATGCTTAATTTTAAAATCAAATTCACAAAGAAACTCCATCCATCTAACTTGCCTAGCATTCAAGTTTGGTTGATCAAACAAATACTTTAAGCTCATGTGGTCGGTCCTAAGCTCGAATCTTCTTCCCATCAAATAATGTCTCCACATCTTAAGAGCATGCACTATGGTTGCTAATTCCAAATCACGTGTGGCATAATTCTTTTCATGCTCCTTTAATTTCCTTGACTCATAGAAAATCACAATTCCTTCTTGCATGAGAACTCCACCCAGTCCTTCAATGCAAGCATCTGTGCACACTACAAAATCCTTCTTTGGATATGCTATCTTCAAAACAAGAGCGCTGGTAAGTAACTCCTTTAGCTTCTAAAAACTTTTCTCACATTTTTCAGACCATACAAACTTGATGTTCTTTCTCTGCAATGAAGTAATTGGGTGAGCTATCTTGGAGAATCCTTCAATGAACCTTTTGTAGTAACCGGAAAGACCCATGAAAGATCTAACATCTGAAACATTCTTTGGAGTAGACTAATCCATGATGGAATTAATCTTCTCCGGATCCACTGCAATTCTTTCTTCAGAAATGACATGACCCAAATATTGAATCCTCTTTTGGTAAAACTCACACTTGCTTAACTTGGCATACAACTGATGCTCTCTAAGGACTTGCAACACCATTCTTAAATGTTCCTCATGTTCTTCTTCATTCCTTGAATAGACAAGAATTTCATCCAAGAACACAATCACAAACTTATCCAAATATTTGTTGAAGACACTATTCATGAGACACATGAATGTAGCAGGTGCATTGGTAAGACCAAATGGCACCACGGTGAACTCATAATGACCATACCTAGTTATGAAAGTCATCTTGTGAATGTCTTATTCCTTAATCGTCACTTGATGGTACCCAGACCTCAAGTCAATCTTGGAAAACACTTTAGCTTCCTTCATTTGATCAAACAAGTCATCAATTCTTGGCAATGGATACTTGTTCTTGACTGTCACTTTATTTAGCTACCTGTAATCAATACACAGCCTTAAAGTCCCATCTTTCTTCTTGACAAACAACACCAGTGCTCCCCAAGGAGACACACTAGGCCTGATATACCTTTTGTCCATTAATTCTTGCAGCTACATCTTTAACTCTACCAACTCCGGTGTACTCATTCTATAAGGAGCTTTGGAATTCGGTGCTGCCCCTGGAATAAGATCGATGGTAAAATCAATATCTCTCTTTGGTAGTAGTTCTGGCACTTCATCTGGAAATACATCTTGGAACTCTTGCAACATTGGAAAGTCTTCAATCCTTGGTCCTTTTTCCTCTGATGAATCTGACATATGAACTGCATATAATTGACAACCCTTCTTATAAAACTTTTTCAACTGTAGGGCTGAAATCTACCTTACTGAAACTTGCTTCGGAATTCCTCTCACCAATCTTGGCCTTCCCTCTTCATCAATGCATTCAAGTGCTTTCTCATAACAGTCCAATTTGGATCTATGTTTTTCCAACCAATCCATGCCAATCAAGGCATCGTATGATCCCAATGGTAGTACATTTAAATCTGCATGTGTGTGGAGTTCATTCAATTCTATGGGGCACTCCACCACTACTTCACTTACTTTCCTCTTGGTCCCTGTGGCTAATTGAACTAGCCAAGATTTATTGTGCTTCACTTTTCTAAGCGAACAACCTTCAACCACTTCTGGAGAAACATAACTATGAGTAGATCCTGGATCAATCAAAACAGAAATAGATTGATTAACAATCTTACCTTCAACTTCCACCACTGATGATTGATGGCCTGCTTGATGATTGTCCAACGCTGCATAAATTCGAGGCGCTTCCCTTGCCATGTCCTCCATTGTAGTTGCTCCCTTTAAGTTGTGAAACCTTCGGGGATTATCCTTCCGATGTGGACAATCCTTCAGCATGTGGTTTTCTCCACATCCCCAACACTGAAGTGGTCCCTTTGATGCTTTGTCTGCTGCTATTGCTGGTTTGAATCCACTCCTTGTTTGTTGCCCCTGTGGAAAAGTTCTAGGCTGACCTTTGAATGGTGGCTTGAAGCCACTTCTCTTTTGTTCAAACCTCCCTCTTGGATTTCCTTTCCATGCTTGGTTAACCTCTGATTTTCCTTTATTCTGCTCATAGTAATGCATTGCCATTCTAATGGCTTCATCAAGACTTGGTGGATTAACAAACTCAATCCTGTCTTTGAAACTTTAAGGTAGACTCCCAAGGAAACATTGGATTTTAATCCTCTCATCTTTAATGTAGTCCACATACCTCAACAATTCCAAAAACTTATGAACATTCTCTTCCATAGATTTTTGCCCCAATCTGAGTTCATTGAACTCCTTTCTCTTACTATCATAATACCTAGCAGAAAGGTATTTCTCCTTGAAGTACTTCTTGAATCTCTCCCAACCGATCTTTCTCTCACTGATTCCTTTCACTTGCAAGAGATTGTCCCACCAAATTGAAGCTCTGCCATTTAGATTGTAAATGGCAATTCTAGCTTTCTCATTTTCTGAGTAGTCTTGAATTCTAAAATATTTCTTCATTCCAAGAAGCCATGCCTCTGCCTCTTGGCCAGTCTTGTCTTTTCCATCAAAGGTGGGAGACCTTGCCTTCCTGAATTCTCCCTGTGGGATTCCCTTGAACTTATTTCTTCCATCAAATATCTTGGGTGTATGCCTTGGACTTCTTTGAGAACCTCCGGAGTCACACAATTTGCTAGACGAAGATCTAAAGGAAGGTGTTATATGCTTCCTGCTCACCGAACTCTTCCTTGGGCTTGGAGTCCTCTTCTTTGAACGACCTCTATAACGACTCTCTGCATATCTTCCTTCTTCATCCACATTGCTTGGGTTGGACCCAGTGCTGGAATTTGGTTTTCATTGTACCCGTCAAAGTTTTTTTTTTGACGTTTTGGGTGTATATATCACCCGTCGTGAAACGTTTTGTTTAAATTTTTACCCTTCAATAATGAAGTCTTGCAAAAAAATTTACCCTTCGACCATTTATATTTAAATTTCAAATTGTAACGTTTGAGTTATCTTTAATATATTGTTTATATGTTTGCAATTTTGAGAAATTCGAAATCCATTTGTTTATACATTATTCAACTAGTTTTGAATGCTGTAATTTAATCTACTATATAACAGACCATTTTAATCGATCATACCTCTTGTTCGTGTTGTGAGTGAGTTTGAATAACTTTATTGTTCAAAGCCATAGCTGTTAGCCTGTTACTGTTTATTGTTCAAAGCCATAGTTGTTACTGTTCATTCAAAAAATTGTTGTTCCTAAGGGAGGCAGGTCTCTCTAGTGAACATGATGACATGCAATAACAAGAAGGGCGGGCATAAGAGATATGAGCAAGAAAATGTTAAATATGTAAATGGGCCCTCTTCCACCATTGAAGATGATAAAGAATCAATCTTCAAGAACCTTAATGAAAAGTTTGTAAAACAAATCGATGACTTGAGAGAAGAAACCACTATTTTGTCAAGAAATCTCATTGAAAAAATACCCTCCAAGATCTTGTTACCTTTATTAGCAGTAATTAGCAATTAATCTAGGTGATTTCATGGATTTAGAACACCAGAGGGAATATAGTACAACGCTGGGTAAATTCCCCATTTGGGTCTACGTCCCAACTATGTTTTTTAATGAGGGAATGCTTCGTGAAGCTACTCCTGACTCCTAGAGTCCTGAGTCCTCTGTATCTGTTGATCAATGATTTAGTACCGGTTCTGGGGCAACCCGGCTGGTCGTACAACGCCTACATCTAGCTGGCTTCTAAAGTAATAAAAACACAAAACCACATATTTGCATGAAGAAACTCATGAACAACTTTCAAAGTCGGTGGCCTCACCAAGAAGTTCAGGCTCAACACCGCCAAATTTATTGGCTTCTACGGATATAACGAGGTTGCTCCCCAAAGATTTTTTTTAAATAAGAAATCATGGAGATGGAGGGTTTAATGGACACCATTCCCGAACCTTGGCTGGAAAATTGGCAATGGCATAAGAATCTGGTCTTTCTAACTATAATTTTTCATCATTTTATCACATCTCTCTAGTCCTCTTCATTCTACTCGGTATGCTTGGATTCAGCTCAGTGCAGTCTTCACACTTGTTACAGATGATTATGGAGCAGTGGATAGTTTGCACAATTTAAGATTGCGAAGTTAAGACCCACCTCACCCTCATCCTTAGGTGAGCAATTCTTCTATATTCTCTGAGTTCTCTTGTCTCGTTGTCTTGTTACTTGCTTTATGGTATCCTTTCTGCTATCTGTTGAAGTTGTAAAGAGTGCAGTAAAGACCATCAATCAATTCTAAGGCTTATAACTTTTGTTCCCATCTCTTTTCAAGCATACTCGAACAACGACTGAGTAGCTTGAGCAAAATGACTGGGCCAAGGAGGTCCTTCAATCCTAAAGTGCTTCCTTGACAGGTATTTTTTGAGAGAAAGGACGCGGTGCCTGATTTTATGGGAACTTGGAAGCCGGTGAAGGCACGCAGTTTGGGGGATAACAGAGTATGGATAGTATTCAGGAGAGTCGGCAACCACTTCAATGCTATAATCCACTCCATGCACTTATCTGATGTTTGCACTTATCTAATCGCACCCCCAATTGATACTTCCGTCGAGTTCACAAATGGAATCGAAGAACATTTCCATCATGTCGATCTTTGATGAGAATAGAGGAGACTGTAATGGGCATTGGGCAAGATTCAGGAAAACAGAGGAGCGTGTAGGGTAAAAGTGATGCAGAGGAAGCCATGTGTGCAGTTGGCGTTCACACAAACACTGTAAATAAAACTATGCATCCAGACTTCTAGTAATGTCTCTCTGAAGTTCTCGATTGTTTAGAATAAAACTATCTGGGGCAGTTAAACAATACATCTCTATACTCTAGTCTCTGATAAAGGTTCTGTAAAAGTATAACGTTGTACCAAGTGAGGGATATTACCACGGTGTTTTACTGTAAAAAAAACTAGTGTAACAAAAACTCGAATCGGAATTACCTATGAATCACTTTCCAAAATTATGTCTCCAAATGCAGTTGGGCCAACTTCAAACTCCCGAATCTGAGTCTCAGCTTCCAACTTCCAGCCTCCAGGCTTGCAGCAAACTATTACTAGAATGTAATGTTAAGGTAAATTGTAAATTTGTAATTAATGGACAATAATCCAATGACATTGAAATTTGTAGTATGTATAATGTAGAATCTAGAAGCTCATTGTAATAATAGAAAAATAAAAAAAGTAATGGAATTGGAAACATCATTGAATTAAATGAGCTTTTCTTTTTTTTATGTAAAATCAATGCAACTTTCTAGAATAGAAATAATACTAATTTAATATATTTTTTTATTTATTAAGTCATGGTTGGAATTTGGAAATTCTAATTTGGAAAATATAGTTTTATATAAGATAAAAATATTAATAATACTAGTCATATGATACTAGTAAAATAATGACGTTTTAGAAATTTTATTACCCTTCAAAAAGACGTTTAAATGATAAATTTACCCTTCACACTAGACGGTTAACAAAAAATTTTAACCGTCAAATACGGTCAAAATGCCTCATGACGGTCATTTTTCCCGTCAAATTCCATCACTGGTTGGACCCAAGGTTTATCCTCTGCTGCATATCAGTGAGACTTTGCAAGATAGCAGCATTGAGTTGGTGTTGTTCTTCTTGAGCCTTCATCAATCTTTCATTGAAGCTCATCATGGTTTCAACCAAATTTTGAGGAGTCACCTGCTCCCTTCTCCCATTGGATTTTGTCTCAACATTCTCTTCATGCACATTTTCTCCTAGAACATCTTCTTCATGCTCATAAGGATCTTGAGCATCATTTATGGTCACCATTTTTCCTGTATGCTACAATTATTAAATCTTATGAGCTGCAAGCACTGTGCATTATGAAAATATTTGTTAGACATATTAGGAATGCATATAGAAATATAAAACATCAATATTTAACACAATCAAACTCATGGAATAATTCACATAGCTGTTATGCATTCATTTCTTTTGCCCATTTATGCAATTCTGGAAATTGCCCATATTATCAACAATTTGACAAAAAGTCCTGGCACTTTTCTGCTCTAACTATCCATGGTGTGTGATAACCCTATTCAAATTCTTGTCATACACTATTATTCCCTGTTGAACAAGCTTTCCAATTCCTTTCCTCGTGCTCTATTCCGACCTTGGCTGTGGGAACTACATCACTTCAAAAATGACAACTTTTACCAATAATTCTACACATTTTTACATAGTTGTATTTTGGTCTAGAATGCCAACTTCAACCACCTGTGGAAGAAAATCTATGAAGAATCACAAAAATGGTTATACCGGGAGAAGTTAGTCCATATAACAAGGAACGCTCAAAAACTCGTGGATCTCTGTTCCGATGCACCATTCATCTTCTATAAAATTATGGGTTTGACTACTTTCCACTTTTCACATTTTTCCAAAATTCCAAATTTCGGGCCAAAAATTGTTATTTCCCAAATGGTGCATTTCTGGGAAATCTTTGTCTAACGGAATATGTCTGGTTTACTGAGAATATGAAATGATGATTTCAATAATTTTCTTGATTCCGAATTATAGGGTCACTTTCTACCACTGCAAGCTTTTCCAAATTCCCAAAACATGGCCTAGAATAGTGCTTTTTGGCCTTCTTGCACACCCTGACTCCAAATCCTTTGGATTTTGGCTCCAAAACTCCAAACTTAACACCGTGCCTACTCCATGACTGCCCCATATCAATTTCAGCCCAATTCGACCTTCTGTCAAGCGTCAGGACACTGATTTGTAAAAGCCAATAATTCCAATTTTGTGCCAAATCGGAGCATAATGGGATCGGGATCCTTACTGGTTCATTCATGGCCTTTGTGAATGGCCTCAAAATGCTACCGAACTCATCCAATTCTGACCTTGCATGCTCCTGCAATCCAAAAATCAATTTTCAGGCTCTATACCCTTTTTTTTAATCCCGCCACACATAGGCCGCAACCCGCAACCCGACATTGAGGGTTTAGGGGGTCAATTTGTGGTCACGGGGATGTAACCATCCCGCAACCCACAACCCGAAACCCGAAATTGCGAGTTCAGGGGGGTCAAGTTGCAGTCACAGGGATGTAACCATCCCGCAACCCGAAACCCGAAATTGCGGGTTCGGGATTGCGGAAACCGGAACGCGCAATTTCACAACTTTGCGTTCCCGCAACCCAAAACCCGACATCCCGAAAGCCGAAAATTGCGGGTTCGGGATTTCGGAAATCCAAACGTAAATTTTGAAAATTCGCATTCCCGAAATTGCGGGTTCGGGATTGCAGAAACCAGAACGTGCAATTTCACAACTTTGCGTTCCCGCAACCCGAAACCGGACATCCAGAAAGCTGAAAATTGCGGGTTCGGGATTTCAGAAATCCAAACAAAAATTTTGAAAATTCGCGTTCCTGAAACCCGACATTCCGAAACTGCGAAAACACCTGCGTTTCCTGTAACTTCCGAGGTTCATAACTCCCTCGTCCCTTGGCCAAATGAGGCGAGTCTGGTACCGTTGGAAATATGTTGGAGAGCTCTATGCAATGGTGTGATCCTCTCACACTCCTAAGAAATCTAACCCTGTCATTTTTCCAATCAAAACTGCTGCCCCAATTTCACCAATACTGCGTTAAAACCATTTTGTTACTTGCCTATAACTCAGAGTTTGGCCCAAGCAGCCCTAGTGCTGCAAGATGGGCTCTGATACCACTCTGTAGCGCCCCCTTCCATCTATCCGATGCTAGGAAGGGAAACATGACCAAGCTTATTTGACAATCTCAGCCCCATACATTACTCATAAATTCATACCAATTAAAATCTTATGTGTGCAGACTCATACTCAATATAAACATAGCGGAAATAAAAATATTTACAAACACACAAATAGTAATGCATCATCATATCTAACACATGCATATGGAGGTTCATTATGCAGAGAATTCAATCTCGTATTTATGCTATGCACGGACTTCATATTAATTTCATTAACATGAATCATTACAATTCCGAATTAACCCATTACAGAACACAAAATGCATATAATTTATAACACAAATAACACTTATATTGAGGATGAAGTTGTCCAAACAACTGGCTATGTGAAAGCAACGTTCCACCCAACCATAGATCTTTGTCCAGCTTGTATTCTTTCAGCTGAGAGATCACCCCCGAGCTGAGTTGTGTATCCACTAAGGAAGAACTATCTGGGCTCACTCACAGCCATGGTTTCACTCAACAACTATGCTAAGCCAACACATAGTTGGGTTTATCAAGCATATGAAAGACAAAGGAGGGAAATGCTAAGCCAAAGATCTCAACCACAGAGCTACAGGCATCTCAAATGAATTCAACAGTCAAGGCACCCACATTACCCACCACACCCAACACAAGGAAGGTCCCCTTCTCTGCTGCACAATCCCTCAGGCGTCCCTTCCCTCCAATGCTCTTCAGAATGGCTATAAAAAGGTCCAGCTGCTAATTCTTGAGATTCTAACCTTCACTGGGTTTATCAAGCAAACCCAACCTCTGCTCAATCATCCACAATTAGATTTCTCACAATTTTGTTCATCAACTAACTCAATCCCGTCACTGGTTTTCTGGGCTATAAAAACTGGGTTTTCCAATGGATTTCGGGGTATCTAATCCTCTCAAATTCGCCCCAAGGTTCATATCTATGGATCCCCCATTGGATTTTACTGTTAAATACCAAATCTTGGCGTTTTTGGCTCTTCAAAATATGGGTTCTTTCAAAGTTGTGATTTCTGGTTTTTCTCCTTGCTGGTAATTCATTTGTTTGGATGGAAAATGATGTTGGTAACTTCCACAATGGAATGGGGATGAGGAAGAAGCAACTCTCATGAGGTAGAGTGGCTTGTGTTACAAGAAAACAGAGCCCATACCTGCAAATACGAATTCCTGGGCTGCCCATGCTCCATTGAAGCCATGGAATAAAATCTTCAACAACTTCCTTACAACATATATAAATGTCATCAAGGAAAGTCAAATGGGTTCTCACAATGACATTTGGCAGCATATGGTTCATCCCCACAACCCCCTCACCACTCCCTAGTGGATACACATGGCCCCTTCTCATTCATTGCTTCCATAGCTAGTTTTGGTATTTTATTGAAATATTAGCATTTACATCAATTTACAATATTCCGTGGCTTAATAGCACATGGGTATCAAAATATCAAATACTTGCTTGTTTTAAATAAAATCTGAACATACACTTGCGGGGCATTGGCCTTGAGCTCCTCGCTAGGGAAACATACAATGCATGTATACAATATTTACATTAAGAGCCAATATTTCCTAAGGGTCAAAATTGGGGTATTACAATTCCCATTCCTATGCAGAAATGACAAGGAAAAAGCAACCTGAAATCTCTGGGTCCTCTGAGGATGAATCCTTTGACAAACCTTTGAAAAAAGCAAGAAGAAAATCTCATAAGGAAGCTCTCGAAGAGGAAGCAGAGACGCAAAAAATGCAATGGATCCAACCTACTATTGAAATGTCCATTGGGAGGAACACCAGAAATAGAAATCCCAAGGGAGGTTCTACCCTCTCCAATCCCGGTAAATAATGTGTCCAGTCTCTTGGAACTGCATAGGTCTAGGGAATCCCTTGAAAGCTGAAGCAGTTAAAGACCTTTTGAAAGCTGAAACTCCCGCGATCCTTATGCTCCAAGAGACTAAAGTCGGAGGGGATACCCTTCTTAACATCAGCAAATCCAAATGGAAAAAGAATGTTGGAAAGGCCATTAGTGCTCGAGGTACCTCTGGCGGTCTGGCCACCCTGTGGTCGGAGGATATGTTTCATCTTGAAAGTTATTTTGAAACTCGACACTGGATCTACACTGAACTTCAACATTCATCAAGTAAGCTCATATTTTCTCTCTTCAACCTTTATGTTCCTGTCCTCTCTTCTGAAAAGAAAGAGTGTTGGCATTCCCTGTCTATTTTTCTCGAAACCTCCTCTCTCTCAAACATTATCTTAGCTGGAGATTTCAATATTGTCCTTGATCCAAAGGAAAAGAGAGGAGGTAATCGTGGAAGAGACCATATGCTCCCCATAGTGGAGGATCTTATTCAGCAGTGGGATCTTCTTGACTTTAAACCCATGAAAGGCTTGTATCCTTGGACTAACAAGAGAATAGGAGTGGATCACATCTCTGCCCACCTTGATAGATTCCTGGTTCAGAGCTCATTCTTGCTGGATAAGAGGCTCATCTCCTACAAAATCCTTCCTAAACTCACCTCTGATCATAATCCCATTCTCTTGCTTTTGGAAGATGAAGAAAATATGGGCCCTCTCTGGCCTGAAAAAGATGGCTTCATAGAAGTAGTGAAGAAGGCCTGGTCTATCTCAATTTCAGGTTCTCCTAGCTTTGTTTGGGAGAA
Source organism: Larix kaempferi (assembly GCA_027924585.1). Lineage (NCBI taxonomy): Eukaryota > Viridiplantae > Streptophyta > Pinopsida > Pinales > Pinaceae > Larix > Larix kaempferi. The sequence continues at coordinate 12,009,880 of BSBM01000476.1, forward strand.
GAATATTAAGGCCACCAAGCTTGTTCTAAAATATTGGATAAAAAATCCCAACAACAATCCTACTAGCTTGCGAATTCAGGCTGTTCAACAGTTAGCAGAGTTGCAGGTCGATATGGAAAGCAAAGTTGTAAGCATAACTGATTTAGAAAAAGAACATTCTGCCTAGATCAATACCTATCATTCCTTTCGATGTGAAGAAGATTATTGGAGATTAAAATCTCGCAGCTTGTGGCTCAAATCTTGAGATCGAAATACATCTTATTTTCATACGCAATATAGAGCTCGGCTCTCTCGAAATCACCTCTCTGAAATCATTTCTACAGATGGGAAGGTCCACAAAGGCAGTGATCAGCTTAAAATGGTTGCAACAACCCACTTTCAAAATCTATACACTGAAGATGGAATAGACTGTGAGGACACCACTTCTGATTTCCTATCTAATATCCCTTCATTAGTAAGCATGGATGATAATTCAACTCTCATGAAGACGATCACTAAAGCGGAAATCAGCGAAGTAATTTGGTGTATGGAGTTGGACAGTGCCCCTGGGCTTGGCGAATTTTCAATCCAATTTTATATAACCTGCTGGGACAATATAAAATCTGATCTTTTGAGAATGGTCAAAGCCTTCCAACATAGAGCTAAAGTTGGAGGCAGCATCAATTCCACTTTCTTGGCCTTAATTCCAAAAGATTCCAGCCCGAGCTCCTTCAATAGATTTAGACCTATATCTTTGTGTAATGTTTCGTACAAAATTCTATCCAAGATATTGGTGAATAGAATTAAACCGTTGCTTGGGAAGCTCATTTCTTTCTCCCAAGGTGGTTTTTTCAAAGGGAGATACATCCTGGATAATGTCATCCAGGTGCAAGAATTCAGGCACTCTAGCTACCACCGGAAGGAGCAAGGGATGCTCATAAAGCTTGACATGGCTAATGCCTTCGACAGGGTCAATCTTTCCTTCCTCTATAGAGTTCTTCTCTCTTTCGGTTTCAATACTGAATTTGTCAATTTGATCAGAGCTTGTATGAGCAAGCCTTGGATAGCTCCTCTTGTGAATGGGAGACCTGCAAATTATTTTCAAGCTACAAGGGGACTAAGGCAAGGCTTCCCTCTCTCCCCCTTCCTGTATATTGTGATGGCTGATTCTTTGAGCCGGAAGCTGGTCTCAGAGCAGCAGGCAAGGTCTGTCCCAGGTATAATTCCAATGAAGTGTATTGTGCCCATCAACCATGCCTTATTTGCTAACAATTCGCTTTTGCTGGGTGGATCCTCCTTAAAAATTACGAAGGCTTTTAAAGACATTCTTCAGAACTACTGCTCTATTTCGGGAGTCCTCATCAACAAAAGGAAATGTGTTATTTACGGGTGGAACTCACACCATCAAACCATTCAGAGAATTTCTCATTTCATGGGTTTCTCTGGACATTTTAATTGGGATAAGATCAATTATCTCGGCATCCCCTTAACTCTGGGAGTTAAAAAATCATTGTTATGGATGGATGTGCTGAGAAAAATCAAGTCAAAAATTGTCTCCTGGGGGGGTCAGTGGCTCACTACAGTTGGGAAATTCATTCTCATCAAATTGGTGCTCTCCTCATTACCTATTTACCAGGCCTCTTTTCTTTTGGCTCATATCTCCATCACCGAGCAGGTCTCAAAGCTGATAAGAGATTTTTTATGGAATGGTGGAAAAGGCAATGAAAAGAAACTTCATCTAGTTAAATGGGACACAATTAAACTTCCTTTGGATGAAGGCAGTTTGCAAATCCGAGATCCCGGGCTAGTTAATCTAGCACTTGGTGGAAAAATACTATGGAAGATGTATATTAATAGAAAACATCATGTAAGTCAAATCCTTATGAAAAAATATCTTAATGGTGTTTCGCTGAGAAATATACAGTCTAAAAATACTCACAAAGGTTCAATGGCATGGAACCTCTGCCGCAGGAGTCTTGACTTCTTCCAGAAATATTTGTATCGCATTCCTAGTAATGGTAATAGAACTTCTCTGTGGCACGATAGGATTATGGGCCAAGCCCCTCTTATCACTTCTGAAGATATTAAAGACATTCAACAATGGCTGATGCTAAATGCATCCACACGCTCGCTGACATTTCTTCATGGGATACCTATGGAAATTGGAAATTGTGGTCCTTTCCCCGTGTTCCGGAGCACTTACATATTCAACAAAATTCTCTCTTATCTGAGTTGAAAGCCATTGCTCTTGTGCATCAACAGGTTAAAGACTCACGGGGTTGGGGAAAGGCTGGCTTTTACACCTCTGTGCAAGGGTTCTTTTCCCTTCAAACTCACTCTGCGTCCCCTCTTCCTCCATCTTTCTAGAAACAGGTTTGGGACCCTCTTGGCTTACCCAAAGTCAATTTCTTTTTTTGGACATTAATACACAGAAAAATTCTGACTGGTGACAATCTAATAAAAAAAGGTTTCTTTGGTCCTCATCGCCGTGTTTTTTGTTGTAATGCTCTTGAAACCATGGATCATTTATTCGTAGACTTCCCTTTTGCCCAAGATGTCTGGAACCAATTCCTGCAGGGCCTTAATGTAGCAGGGCCATCTCATGTTTCTATGGTTGCCTTATTTTCATCCTGGAGGGAGATATACCCTCTTGCGATCCCCAGCAACTCCTTATGGGTTCAAATTTGGCAGGCCATTCCAAAGTTTGTCTGCTGGAAACTTTGGCTGGCTAGAAATGACAGGATTTTTAACAGCATTCTATGTCTCCCTTCAAAGGTTGCTATCAAAGCCAAATCCCTTCTCCTTGAAACCATGGCACAACAGTCCTTTAAGAAAGACAACATTCTTCTTGCAGAAAAGAAATGGATGGGAACTTATACATTCAGATACAGAAATATGAACATGATCAGACCCATTGACACTCCTGTATGGAAACTTCGAAATATTGAGACTTTTTTCCAGGATTGGTGGAGGAAGCAGGGTAAAGCTTCCATTTTTGTTATGGCACTTCTAAAGGGAACCCTGGGATTGCCAGAGCTGGTGGAGTAATATATTCCCCGGAAGCCACAATAAAAGACAGTTTCAGCTGGGGTCTTGGTCAGAGAACAAATAACAAGGAAGAAATTCTCAGACTGTTGAAAGCTTGTCAGATAGCTCGGGACATTGGCTACAAAGAAATACAAATTTTCGGAGATTCTGAAATCTTGATAAAAATTCTAAATTCGAATGAACAATTCAGCAATCCCTCTCTCAATAACACTTTGCAAAGGTTACGGTACCTGCTGCTTGGGTTTTCCTCCTCCCTCTATTTCCACATTTTGTGTGGATCGAATAAGGAAGCATATGTTGAAGCTAATTTGGGATGTCTTCTGCCCCAAGGAGCTTACAAACTAAATAATGAAGACCTCTCTTGGTCCCCTATCCCCTGAGATTCAGATTTGTAACATAAGGAAAGTTTGTTGGGTTTTGCTAGATTCTGATTCTTTGTAATAATGGTTGCTTTGGGTTAGCCCAACCGTTTCTCAAAATCAATAAAATAACCGTTTTAGTTGAAAAAAAAGAAATATCATTAATCATTGAAACATATATATAATAATAAAATATAATCCAAAATAAAATAATTTTAATTAGATATAAAGTAATTCTAGGGCTGGTGTAAGGTAATGATACCCAATTATGACACGTTAGTTGCAATGACATTCTGGAAAAACAGAAATATTATAATTAAAATGAATTATTAGAGGTACCTACAAAACTTTTTCAGATTAGGTGTAAAAGATGAAACATATAAAAATGGATGACCTTCCGGAATATATAACTTGTATTTATAGGAAAACGTGGTATAACCCCCCCCAAAATGTCATTATTTGAAGATTGGTATGTTATTTTTTTCTAAAACATAATGCACATGTTTTTGTTGGTCCACCTGTTTGCTATGTAAATTTTCAATTTATGAGAAAAAATATATGTAGAGGCATAGGCAATAGACAAATCTTGTGCAGAGCTATTTTTCCAAAATTTTAAAAGTTAATTTTATATTTTTTTAAATTACCGAAGTCAGTGAAGCCCTAAAATGACATGGTCAAGTGTTGAGCCACCATATCATGGTCTAAAAATAATCAAAATACCTTTTTTTTTAGGTTGTAGGTATTTTCGTACTCTTGTGCGGGTTCTTTTCCGTTTTTACAAATTTGACATGAGTGCAGTTAAAAATGAACTAAAAATAGAAAACAACAACAGATCTATTAAAAAATTATATATTTAGAATATGCACACGGAGCTCGACAATTATGTGCAATTTCATCTGCAGTTCACTCGTGGAGCATATGCGAAACTAGTTGTGAAAAACATGAAGTTACAACATTTGATGTGTTCTGCCATAAATCAGACATAAATCATACCGAGCCTCAAGGTGCAATCCGAAGCTAATTCCAAGCCTGCAAGGGCACCAAAAACAATTTGAATTCAGACACGCGTGCATGCAAATATGGCGCGCGTGCATGTCTATAGGCACACATGCCGATTTAAATGCGTGCACGCGTAGTTGCACATACGTGTTATTTGCACACACATTTTATTTTTCAAAAACAGGGTATCCCTTTATATGTTTTCTTTAATTTCTTTTCTCAAGGGAATACATAAAGTTGACAAAGGAAATTAAAGAAAACATATAAAGGGATACATAAAGTTGACAAATGAAATTAAAGAAAACATATAAGTTGCAGCGAAAAAATAACATGGTACAAACTGAACTGAGGAGATTCAAACCTGTGACCTATGTCTAGTCCCAAGGCTACCACCTTCAAGATTGAAGTGCAGCTGACAATGGAAGACACAAGTGTAGTTTATTACCACTGTGTGAATTTAATTTGACCTTATCAATCAATTCCCATCACCATTTCTCTCGCCACCCACTCTTCATTCATTATGCATGCATTTCACTATGCAACCATCGTAGATTCTCACTACGTTTTCCCTCAATTAGTTTCTCAATTCATTATGACCCACGCTCGTCGTCCAAGGAGTGTTTCCAGCACTCTTGAGTTTCATCTTGGCAACGGTGATGATTCATGGTATTACGTTTCCCTTCGGTTGCAAGATGGGAAACCCATAGTTCACTATGAAGGTTTGTCTAAAAATTGT